>CM035162.1:80933685-81453137 GCA_020205615.1 Panax quinquefolius
TTTCACCAATTGTCTTTAATAGACGAAAGGCGAACCGCGACTATCTTCCATGGTCAGTTATACCAACAGAGGATCGCCAGATCCTACAACAGAAAAGTCCGGCTACGACAGTTTAAATGACATGACTTGGTTTTGAAGAAGATAATTGACAACCAAGATCAATTTAAGGGAAAATTCGCTCCTAACTGGGAAGGCCTATTTATGGTCAAGGAAGTTTTGACAGGAGGCGCTCTCAGATTGCAAGAAATGGACAACGATGAATATCCACAAGTCATCAACTCGAACACAGTGAAACGGTACTATGTCTGAAGTAACCATCAAGTAAGCATCCTGGTGTTGGATCAACAGATCACCAGTTATTACGGTTCTTTAACCCTTTATCACATACAACTCTATTCCATACTTTTCCCCTCAGGGAAACATACTTTTCAAGCCAGCAGCCTGGCTTCACTGCGTTCTTATGACTTCGGTCATCCCACCAGGGATTGAACCTTTTCGCGCTTACAGTTTGTTACCCCCAAACTTGGGATCAAACTTTTCACACCTGCAGTTTATACTCAACCTAGGATCAAACTTTCTCTTCCCCGCAATCTGACCTGCACATGGGATCACGCTTTTTAACTCGCCCTGAGAGGCGAACTACGTCGACCTGATCTCCTCTTCAATAGGAGTACGTAGGCAACCATTTTATATGGCCCGGTCGTAATAAAACAAAAACAACAAAAACATTTCTATCCCTTTCTCCTTACAATAAAACAAAAACAACAAAAACATTTCTATCCATTTCTCCTTACAAAAACAACAACAAAAACATTCCTACACCATTCCTGCCATCATACCGCATTGAGCCTCTTACACCAGGTTTGAACTACGCAGATGTGAAACCCCAGATTTTATGAATAAAGAATTAATTTTCTCGAAGTATTTTTTTTATATTATGGTGTGAATTTGAGATAATGTTATAGTTGTGGGTAATATTTATAAATTTTGCAAAGTATGCAAGTTGTCATATTATATTCGATTGGTGGGGAATATTCATTTTAAACAGAAATATTCGATGCGACTAAGACAATCATTAATGGACCCCTAACGAAAAATTATTGTCGGATTGAGAAAACGACAAAAATATTTTATTGAAAATAACGGCGGAAGTTTTATCGTTGATCTTTGTTGAACTACTCGGTAGTAAAGTACAATGTCTGGCGTTGTTGCATAAGAGCACATACGGTATTGATTATTGATATTTATGTGAGAAGTCACTCGGTTTTTGTTCAATTATTGCTATAATAGTTGTTGACAAGTATCTCACATTATTTGATTCAATTATTGTTGATTTAGAGGTTTTGTTTAATTCACATAATAAAATAGAAACATCTTTTTATATAAAACAGAATACTTTATTAAAGTTATTCAATAAATAGAATATATTATATTCTATTATGCATAGTGTTTTGCATAGTAAAATCTTTTTATATCAAACATAATAATTTATTAAAGTTATTCTATAAATAGAATATATTATATTTTATTATGCATAGTGTTTGCATAGTAAAAATCTTTTTATATAAATATAATATATTATATTTTATTTAAAAGATTTTTCTTTAAATATGGACCGTCAGATTAAAGTAAATCAATCTGGACCGTTCATGGATTAGTTACTATGCATTCCATTTTCCTATAAATAGAAGCTTATTCCTTCATTATTTTCTTACGAATTCACTGAACTCTAGAGAGAGAAACTATAGAGAGAGACTATAGAGAGATAGAAGAAAAGTTTTTTGCTACTTCACTACTCTTATATCAAGTATTATTTTACTAAGTAAGTGATATTATTCTTTTGTATTCAAGAAGAGAACTTCATTATTCCATTTCTTTATTGTTACATTGGAATAACTTTTGTGTGCGTGAGCTACCCTATACTTGGTGACATTCTTCTATTATTACGTCTTTATTATTACATGGGATATCCCGTCTGCATATACGCGTCGTTCCTGGTTCCATTTTTATTATTCCGCCTCTTTATTATTATTCTATCTAATATCCTCAATACATGCATGCTATACGCAGGACCGGTTCCATCATTTATTATTCGCATTTATTATTCTGTTGGAACATCCTGTCGGTATGAATTTCACCTGACCTGGTTCCATTATTTAGTATTCTGTTGGAATAACCTGTCTATGCGAAGTACCGCATGTATGGTGATTTCTTTTGTTATTCCATTCTTTATTATACTCAGATGGTTAAAGTTTTGACTTCTATACTCCATGAAATTAGTGGAATATCTTTGATATTTGCGCTTCATCCAGTATCTTTCCATGGAAATATTCTTCTGAGCATTCTTGAATTTTACTCTACAAAGCAGTATCATGTTGACAATTTGGAAGTTATTGGTTCATGGATAAATTAATTCTTGAACTTGTTTTTATTGAATTCTTATATCATTGTCATCATCCTCATGTTTATATTATGTTGAAAGTCATCTGTGGCCTGTAGTGCATAGATGGACTTGGTATGATTATGACTAGGGATTATGCGGTGTAATCATGACCTTAATGTTATAAATGATGTGAAAATTAAAAGTCATCATTGGCCCGTAGTGCATTGATGGACAGTTTTTGGTATGATTATGGCTATGGATTCTCTTTTGCCAAGGGAGCAAAGATGAATTGTTTTATGGCATGATCAAGACCGTTGATGAAAACACGATTAACTTTGGCCCGTAGAGCATGGATAATTCGTGGTCGTGATACTAAAGAATATCCTTGGCCTGTAGTGCAGGGAAGATTTCATGATGTGGATTATTTATTAAGCTGAGTCTCAGCGATAACAGTGATGAAAAACCTTTTAAATCATAAAAGATAGTAGATTTTATTTTCTACTTGACTCTTTTAATGGATTGCTTGTTCACTGCAGCTTAAACTTGATGTCTATTATATTTTATCGCTTTAACATTGTTGGGGACTAATGATAATTTATTCTCGCATTATCTTAGTCATAATATTTCTTCTTGGGGCTAGTTGAGGTCACCCTTTCTTTCACTGTTCTCTTCAGGAAATGAGAATATAGCTGGGATGAGTCGGGGAACGGAGTGATGGTCCAGAGGATAGCATTAGTAGTCCTCACTATTTTGTGAAATAGTGTGATAATAATTGTAATGAGGACTCCTTTTGAGTTTGTATAATCTCTAGTAGACAATAATTGTATTCAAACTCACAGTTTATGTTTTGTCGTATAATACACGACAATTGTATTAGTAAGTTGTATTTGAATTCTGTACCATGTATCTGGCGACCCAAGATGGGTGATGAATACCTAATTTTGGGGGCGTCACAGCAGACCTGATCTCCTCTTCAATAGGAGTACGTAGACATCCATTCATGGTTCGGTCTCACCCCCTACCAAAACACAAACACTTGTCAACTAGTACTGGGATCATCCTTCAATCCATCACATTTCATTCGGCTTCAGACCAAAGGGATGGAATTACCTGAACTCCTCCCAAATAGGAGATTCAGCGATCATCTAAGCTGCGGTTGTGCCTTAAAGAGAAACACCAGTCCATAAGAGATGGAATTAACTAGTCTCCTCTTAAATAGGGGTACTGTAGACCATCTGTGGCACAGTCAATCTCAGAGAGGAAAGCCATACTCCTCTCCATATTTCCATATAGAAACCAGTCCCAAGACACCAAAGATTGTAGGGATATACACAGATCAATGATCCATTCTAAACTATCCAGTGACAACTCAATGTCCATCCATCAAGGAGAAATTCAGAATACATCAAGATCACAAGTCCTGAAGAAGCAGGCAAAATATCAGGCAGATATCAGAGCATATCCAAAAAGGGAAGTGATCAAAAATATATTTCCCTGCTATATATAATGTTGTTTGATATACATAATGTAAATTGTACCGGACAAAATGGCTATGCTAGTCTGTGCAGGAAAATATCAAGCCCATCTACAACTCAGGATATATGCGAGCTAACAAGCCCAACATAGCATCCCTCTCAGAAGAAGGAGGCGAAACTGCGGTCTCCTATACAAGAGTATCCACACGACCCAACAGATCTGCAGCCATCTGCATGGTAACCATATGCTCATCAATGTATGTGCTCATCTCTGCAATCAGGCCAATGGTAAGGGACCTCACTGCAATACTATCTGTAACGGCTACATCCCAGGAAGATATGACACTATCCCGCTCAACTATCACTACATCTCTGGCTGATCTAGCCTCATCCCGCTCAACAACAGCGACAGCTCTGCGAGCTAATGCATCGTCTCTCTCTAAAAGAGCTGCGTCTCTCCCATCAAGGGCAGTCAACATCAATGCTCTAGCCTGATCTCACTTGAAGGTCATCAGATGGAGACTCTGCTCAAAGTACTGTGCCGAATGCTGAATCACAACAGTACTAGTACTGTGAGAATGTAAAGGAGATGTTGTTAACCCGGCAACTAGCTCCTCCTCGAGGTGGGAACCAATGTCCTCCATGGGCTCTCCATCATCTGAATCACTATCCGGTACTGTGGGTACTACCGCAACCGATGAAATATCTGTCTCCATCCACGCAGAATAATATGGCGAACAACCCGGATGGCTCACAAAGAAAGCAGCTATCTCGCGCTGATCCCAACAAGCATACACACGGGATCGATCCTCTGCTAAAAGATAGCAAGAAGCTAAACGCTGACCTAGCGCCCCCTCGAAAGGGTGAAAATCCTAAAACTTGTCAAACTGCGACATCACGGCCATCGGATGATAGGTGGTCATACCCCTCAATCCAGCTAGAGGGAGATAGTCCATCCCTGGGGCATGAGTAATGAAGCCGTAGGGTGAGCTAAGCTCCGAACACGGCAGTATCCCAAATGGATCTTTGATATCCGCTAAGAACATCGACCAAGACACGGCGTCTGTACACGCCGATGGCTGAAAGTAGTATGACATGGCTATATCATGGGTGAAATAATACCCATGCCATCTAAGAGTGCCGATCGGTCTCAAGTGTGACATAAACCACACATACAGCATGACCGAGCTTCCCGTAAACACTCCTGTCGGATAAGTGCAGCAGTATGTAGCTGATCTCAGAGTCTCTGCTATAATCATCGGTACGATGGTATGACCCTCCATGAGAGCTCTCAATACCATGATAACTCCTATGTCCAACTCATCCATATACCATGGCATATATACATATGACAGTACGCACAATAACAGTACATCCACCCAGGTTAGATGCCAATGATCCTCCGGTGTGGTGAAATCCCCAGAATGTCGTATGTAACTATCCTCATAGCTAAATCTGTCAAATAGAAAACGCTGGGATATGGCCAGATGTAAGCTCATCATGTACCACCCTACGCCTTAATCCAGTGAGGGTCATGAACCGTCGACTCATGTCCCCCAAAGCCATATGCACACAAGGTCTGTCCAGAGGCAGAATTGTCAACCGTGCATACTCCTCGAAAGTGGGAGTAAACTCCTGGGTCTTGAATCGGAAAACCGGCCTCTTCGATACCCAATGCGCCAGCATGCCATCCACGAATCCTGTGGGAACCTGAAACATCAACAGGGTCATAATATACTGCAACAAATGATCTACGGTCACCTTGTCAGATGGTGACATGCTATCATACCATGATCGCATTCTAGATGCCACCCAATAGCTAACAGAGGCCTATCAAAAGAGACAACGAGAATACACATCAAAAGAAGATAATGGTATCAATATCTACGTCATCAATCTTGTCCACCTGATGTAACTCCTCCTGAGTAACTAGATCTCTATCAACAGGGATGTCAGGCCTATACAGAGGAGGATCTGTGCCGGCAAAACCAAATGGGTCATTTGAGGGGCCAGCGCCTGAGCTGGAAGGATCAAACGAATCTACCTCTGCCGGATCTCTGCCCAAATACCAGATAAAGAAATGTTCTTGGTCTAGTCGCCGGGTCAAACTGTCAATCTGTGTCACATGAGTCAGATCTCGGACGTAGGCTATCCAATCTGTCATCATCACAGATCCTGGAACCATATCCCCCATGAACTGAGTGGCGCGGGACTGGGCTCCAATAGTACGAGGGAACCACCAACGCTGGAATATCTCCTGAGTGCAGGGACCCTCAAACAATGCAAAACTGTTAACCCCCAACAATGGGATATCAGTGATGGGTGACAGCGATACATGCCAATGACGCCTGACAGGAAGCAATATCGGCATATGAATCTCCCATGTAGTGATCCTAATAGCACGCTCTCCTAAATAGAGCTCCCACCCCTCCGTCTTGGTCCAATTTGAGTTGTAAAGAAGTTCTTACAGACTGAAAAGGTCGAATCAAGAATAAAAATGCTACGCGATTGAGCAGAATAGCTTACAAATCCTGGTCTTCTCAAATTGAACCTTGGGTCTGCACATCACTCATTGGTATTTGCCCAAACACCGGGTACACTATACCGATAATCTCAAATCTTACCAGTCACGCTCGGCAATACCTTGTGCAGGTCCAATGCAGCTAATTCAGGGTCGACAACCTAATTCTCTAAGGATCCCCGGTGGGGGTCACAAGGCAGTCCTAAAAGGATCCCCGGCGGGGGTCACAAGTCCTAAAAGGATCCCCATGGAAGTCACAACGCAATCTAAAAAGGATCCCCAAGCGGGTCACAATCACGATCTAAAAGGATCCCCAAATGAAGGATTCTGATGTGTGTTCATCCGTTGACAAACATATCAATGAAGGTCAAGTAGCCTTGACATCAGTATGACCGTTGACAAGTAAATCCAATGAAGCGTCGGAAGCCGTCCGATGATATCAGCCATTGACACACACATCAGCGATGGTCCAAACAAACCCCGGCGGGGGTTATAACGCATTGCCGTCTATTGATGTACGTATAAATAAAGGTCAAGCAGCCTTGAAGTAATTTCAGCCGATGGCAAGTAAACCCATCTAGGCATCGAAAGCTACTCGATGATTTCATGCTTTGATATTCATATTCCCCAGCGGATCCCCGGTGGGGGTCACAACGCATATCAGCTGTAGATTCACACGTCAGTGTAGGTCAAGCAGCCTTGACAGTCTACCACATGGTTTTCATCCGTTGATTCACACATCGGTGAAGTACACATCAACAAAGGTCAGGCAACCTTAACAGTATATGTTATTGGCAGTAAATCCAATAGAACAGTGACATATCCTGGCGATATAAACAAGGAATAGGTCAGCATCATCAAGGAGGATCAATGAATATGTTATACATATCCTCAAACAGACAAAGCTGTATCCCCACAGATCTTCTTACACATAAGAGGCACCTCTTCGGAATCAAGTCTGTATCAAGGATTAAGGACTTTGGTAATAGCCCCAACGTCAACATCTTAAGAGATTTGGATCACAAATCCAATCTGGTCATCATTGCCAATCCTCGGTAGAAGCTACAAGGAGTCGGTAGTTGTAACATTCCAGAATTTTTTAAATGTAATATTAAATATTTATTGATTTATATAAATATTTAATGGATGTGATTATCGTAAAATAAATATTTGTTCAATTGATTTAATTTTTGTTTTGTTCAATTGATTTAATTTTTTTAGTTAATTATTTATTTAATAAATAATTGATGAATTAAGGAAATTATTATTATATTGATATTTCAATTAAATGATTAATTATTTGTATTGTGTTATGTGATTAAAGGATTTAATTAATTAATTGTGATTTGCATTAATTAAAATAAATATGAAAGCTTGATTAAATATAGTGTGACAAATAACTATATTATAAGGAGTTATTAAAATAAATTAAAGTAATTTAATTTAGTTTTTACCAAACAAGGCTTAATATATTAATTATTTAATATTTAAAGGGTTTTTGCCAAACAAACCTTATGGCTTTTGAGATTTTTAGTTTATTTAAATAAAATAAAATAAGTAATATAATTAAAATAATAAATATAATATAATTATAACTTATACATTATTTTTATATAACCGATATCCTAATAAGTATATGTATTAGTATTATATCGCTTTTTATTTTTACGCATTCTAGTTAGTTGTCTAGTCTAAACCTAAAGAAAAAAAAGCTAGAAGTTCGGAGAAGAACTTGAGAGAGAATTTGAGAGAAGCTTAGGATTTCCACAATGATTTCTGTGTTTAACAACGATTGTGTATAAGCAATTTGAAGGTATGTTAACTCTATATTATATATACATATAGATGTTCTACGGCAACTAATTGTAAATTCTGTGAATTGCAAATTTATTGAATTGTTGCTTTACAATGGATTACTTGTGGTTAGATAAATTTATGATGATAGAGATTATGTTTAAACAAGAAATCGCATGCTAAATTCATTTGACAGTGGAAGAAAAAGTTTTGACAGTGTATGTTTATATATATTTTCATGTGTTCATGAAAAGTATCAATTTTAGTGGCCAATTCTTATGTGAAACTGTAAATTGAGGCTTGTATATGTTAGTTCAATGAGATATGAGTATAACGTAATTGGAATGAGGTAAATTGGACAAGAATTGAAATCACAGTGTTCAATTTTGTGAAGGAACTTGAAAATGGAGTTTTTGTTTGAAAACTTGAATTTAGAGAAATTAAAATAGTTGTAGTTAGTGTTAAATTGTGCTAATTGGTTGTAAGTGTTAGTAATCATGTTTATGATATTGTTATATTTATCTTACGTGTTAATTTCACTGTTTGGTGGGTGAAATTCGTGTTTGTAGGGCTAAAGCTTCGACATCATTTATAATGAGCTCTGCTGCTAGTCTGCATACTGCCGTAGCATTGCAATGGCGCAAGTACTAAGGCAAACAACGACACAAAATTGCTGTTGGTCCCGAGCTTGTGTATGGCACAACAAGCACCATACCACAATCCCGAGACAAGAAGGTCTGCTCTTCTGCTGCGACTTTGTAACACCACTATAGCTTGATTTAAAGTTGTGTTAAGGAGTTAAACAAGTAACAAGGAGGTTAAATCAGTAACGTGTCCTGTCATTTATGATTTCAACTTTGTAAACGGTATTGTAAGTGATGAACGGGTTATGTTATAAGTTAGTTATACAATGAACGTTAGTTAAGCGTTGTGAGGTTAACGCTTGGAAAATTCTGAAACGTATTTGGTAATAAAAGACTTGTGTTAAATAAACAAGCCTTACTAAAAATGCGTGTTATGACGGAACGTGAATGTTAGTATATCTAATAGATTATGGTTCTAAACCTATGTGTAGGTGAACGCGAGTTTGATATTATAGTTTACACTCGAGGCAAGTCTTCTAACTCCATACATTCATTGAGTTAGTTTGTTATGATTGATGCAAGTTTTCTAACTCTACACTTTTGTTGAGTTAGTTCATTTATTATTACTTCATGCTTTTGATTGAGCAAGCTTTTTATATTAAATGTTATTGAATAAGTAAATTGTTTCCAAAATTCATTTGAGCAAACTCTAACTCTAGTATTATTGGAAATTCTCAATTGATTGATTCATTCTAACTTGTTTACGGTTAAGCAAGTTTCTTAAAGTTCAGAAATTTCATTTCTAATGTTATAAAACTTGAACCTTAGCTTATTTTATTGTTCAAGCAAAGGTTAACCATTTTATTCATTCTATTGAATACTTATGCTCTATAGTTACTTCAAGCATGAGTTAGATATGTAGAATCAGTTCATTTATGATTCTCAAATGTTCTAAGTTATGTTGTTATTAAACAATTGTTGTATTATCAAGCATTGTGGATTCAACTAGTTCCCTAGTTGATGATCATTAAACTTCAATTACCCTTGAAAGCTTATCCAAACCAAACTTTCTTTGGTGCAGACTTATACTCTAAATACCGAGATGAACAACCCTATGTTTATGGGTTTACGCTTAGCATTGAAATGGTTGTGCACAATACATTGTACGAAGGATTGATCCCCCAAAGTACGTGGAGTCCTTATAGTCATATGACAGTTAAAGTTAAAGTTGAAATATTACTTATAACTATGGACATGGTTCATGGTCATTTGACCCTCAGTAATTTATTTAAGAATGTTAATAGAACAAATTATTCAGTTCTATTGAGCCTATGAGTTGGCAAATGTTGAAATGTTAATAGAACATATCATTCAGTTCTATGGAGCCTATTATTTGGCAAATGTTGTAATGTTAATAGAACATATTATTCAGTTTTATTGAGCCTATTATTTGGCAAATGTTGTAAAGATATTTATTCTTATCTCAAGTGAGCTTTGTTTGCTCACTCTTGCATATTTATACATTTATTGCAGCTATGAATGAGAAGGTAGATAAACCTACAACTAGCAAAGGAAAGGGAAAAATGTACAAGTGATGAAGACTTATAATTTTGTTTTATCATTGATGATAGACTTTTAATAATGATGTGATGTAATAATTTTATTTGCGCACTTGAATGATTGTATTAAAGGTTAGAGAACCTGGGAGATAATGTTTTTATTTAAGTAATCCTGTATGGGTAGGTTTTTATTATTCAATTTATTATAATTGGGTAGCTAGATATGAATGTTTTGATTATGTGAACTGTGACAACCTGAGAATTTTGAAAATTTATTAAAATATTAAATGATTGATTTAAGGTCAAATAATAGACCTAGACAGAAAATAAGTGTATGTGTTTGATATTTTTGGGAAGGAATTTTGAGGATTTCAGAATTCTGTGAAGGATTTTGGTGAATTATTCAGGATTAAATCTATATGTGAATATGATCTGTGTATATGGTCATTTATGTATATTGAGAATGTGGTTAAGGGTCAAGGTTGACGGATAAATTTTATCAAAGTTGAACCCTAATATTATTAGAACGTCAACGTTCAGTTAGAAAATTCTTGCAATTTATAAGAAACCCTAATTCTATGGTTTAAAACCCTAATTGTTCTGTCAGGAACCCTAATTTACGGTTATGGAATTAATTGATAAATTAGTAATTTTAATTAGGAATTATTTAATCCTAATTGTCAATAATGATTTATAATTGGGAAATTAGAATATAATTTGAAAATCCTAATTATAATTTACAGATATTAATTTTCTATTTAGAAAACCTAAATTTGAAAATATCAGAAAATTAATTTTTGGGAACCTTAGGTTTTAACCCTAAGGGTTAAACCCTAATGGTCAAACCCTAATAGTCAAACCCTAAGGGTTGTAATCAATGTCTAAAATGCCCTTGAAATTAAAAGTGAAATTATCAAAATACCCTTTTTGTCCCATTTGGTGAATTATTGCTAGAGAATCCTACCATATCTTGCAAGTCAATAATTGCAACTTAGATATTGGCTATAACATCAGCACATCAGCCCCTAAATGCCAGCCATTTCCAATTTGCATCAATTATTATCAATAATTAAAGAGAGAGAAAGAATCACTTTACTCTCATTTTCTCCCTAGCCATCCTCTCTCTCTAAAATTCGGGTATGAGGGTGAAAAGGAGTGTGAAGCTCAGATAATATCATATCTAGCAAGTCAAGAACAGATTCAAGAAGTCAGAATCAAAATCAAAGCCTAAAAGTGGTAAAAACCCTAATTCTTAGAAATCCTTTGATCTTATGTTATTTGTTTAAATTCATTGTTTAAAGTTGTGTATTATGATGCTATTGAGTGATCTGGGTTGTAATAACATGGATCCACAACATCAAAGTACACGAAAATGAAGTTTTAAAATTTCTGGAAAATTTTTGAAAAATGGCCTGACAACCATATGTCAGAGGCCATAGATCATTGTATGTTACGTGTTAGTGTTGTTTTATGTAATGAATCTGTAGTATGCTATGTTTTATTCACTCTGGAACTTGAATCAGGCCTATAGAATTTCTAGATCAAAAGTTATGGTTGATTGAATTACGAGAGACCTTTACAGGCAAACCTGAATTTCCGGTTCGACAACGACTTTTGAAGCCTTTAATCTTGCTTCTATTATGTTATTTGATCATTTTGTTGCTTTAAGGTTGTAGTCTGACATGAGATCTACACTTACAAGTCATTATCTTACCCAAATCTGTACCAGGATCTTAGAAAGTCATGGTCAAATAGCGTTGACCGATCAACCATATGAACTTTCTGGAAAACCGAGAAAGTTCAAGATCCGGTTCTTGATCACTACTTTGACCAGCCAAGATTTCTTTTATATATTGTTATTAGATCTAGATGTTGATCTTTTATTGTAGCCGGATATCTCCTCTACAAGAATGAGCCTATAGATCACATAAAAGACTCATAGATTCCAAAGTATAAAGCATCAAAGTAGGTACCTTGAATCTGGTAAACCCAGAATTCTAAGAACAGGTCTCTGACAATACTTTTCAGAGCTTAGATCTTATTGTTGTCAAATGTAATGGCCAAGAAATCAATTTTTGGTGGTATTCATGCCTTTTTACTACAATCTGAAGATGAATATCAGCCGAGAAAACCTTACAAACGCAGATCTACATACGGTCAAACTACGATCTTAGCACCAGCGAGGGTTTCGGGTTTAGGCTCAAGAACACCTATATATGACAGTTTAAATAAGCTATAGGCCCTTTAAATGACACTTATTTTAGGAAAATGATTTATTTTATTTAATAAATAGAAAAAAATGGTTTTAATTATTAAAAATACATAATAAATTATAAAAATTATTTTAAAGCCCGAAAATTAGTTTTAATTATTTTGAGTATATTTCAAAAATATTTAGTATTTTGGAATATAAAAGGTATTTATTTATTTAATTATAATATTAAATAAATTATTTAAAAATAGTTTTAATTCATGAAAAATCAAATTATGGTGTTAGAAAATATTTTAAGTTATTTTTGATGACTTTTAATATTTTGTGTTGAATTTCATTAATAATTTATTATCAATGGTAATTAATTTATTTAATGAATATATTAGATAAATTATAGAAAAATAGAATTAATGCTTTAAAAATCATATAAAAATGATTTCATTTGTTATAAAAATATTTTAAGTTATAAACTATAACTTTTAATATTTTGTCATGAAAATATTAATATTTTAATATTAATATCAATTATCGATTAATGAATTTAATCGTTTAAAAATCATATAAATGTGATTTTAAAGTATTAAAATACATTGATATATTATAATTATATTATAATATTGTGACATGTATTTTATTAATATTTGGTATTAAATAAATATTAATGATTAAGGAATTATGTGGTATTTAATTCATTTAAATACATTATTAATGATCAAAAAATTGAGATAAATGGTAATAATTATCTAAAAATTATTGCAAGTCTATGAAAATTTTCTTGACTAATAAGAAAATTATCTGTGATAATTGTTTAGTGTTTAGCCAGAGTTTAATTGAACTTAAACTCATGAATTGTCCGACTAGACCGTCGGAATGATAGAATTGTGTCGGTTTTAACTCGAATTTGCCGCATAGTTTGACTTAATGCTATATGTCTTATGTGTATAATAGAATCGATAGGATTATATGTTATGTGTTTAGGTTATTCTATGTATATATATAACAAATATTATCTTTGTGATGATATTATTCTAATATTGGAGATCTATATTATTAATATTAGGTCTCGGATGAAGCTTATTATATTGCGTTACGGTGTCAAATTCGGTTCGAGCAAGTTTCTTTTTTACTCAACTCTACTAAGAGTGGTTTCATTCATTATGCTTATGGTTAATCATTTACGATTGCCATGTTGAATTGTACTCTGTACATATTACATGTATAAGTCAGGTATGAAAGGCTGATCACCTTCATTACCCGTTGGTCCAGATATAATTGTTCCTGCTCAATACTTGTTCAGTCAAAATTTTGTTCATGCTAATTCACAAATACATTGTGAAGGATATCCAGCTTATTATTCAGACTCTTTCAATCATGATATATCTTTAAATTATTTTAAAACTTGCTGGGCAACTTTCATGCTCACCCTTGCTATATCATGATAAACATTGCAGATAAGGCAAATGCGCTAGGATACAGGAAAAGGATAATGCCAAGTTCAGCTTGGGATAGAATGTGCAGCTAATTTGTAAAAGTAGTTTTGATTAGTATTGTTATGTGTTAGATAGTTTATGAATTGTGTATAAGTTAAGGTTACTCGATTTTGGGGAAAAGTATGTAAGTTTAATGTATAAACAATTTATGTTTATATCTTCCGCAAAACAGAGTTGTAGAAATAATGAAACCAATTCGCGCCGGATTTGGGGCGCTACTGATTAATATCAAAGCTGTTGGTTATGAAGCTTAGGTAGGAATACCTGAGACCAATAACCGCAATGATTAGGATAAGATCTGACTCACATAGAGTTAGTCGGTCGGTAAGATTCAAAGACGAATCTCGGCAAGTGTAAAGACACAGAGTTCCCTAACTCTGATAATAAAGTTGAACAGTAGTGATGAATAGATTGGGTCTAAAAGACTGAAAGCTCAGTGATAAGAGATCGTAAAACAAAACGATCAAGATATAGAATTGAATCGTAATATATACGATGAGAACATTCCGTGATCTGATAAGGTTATGACAGTCAGAAAGAATCAATCTGATGATGGAAAAGTTTACAGCAAGATTGTTGTGTGTAAGACCCCAACTTATTATTAATGAAATTTAATTTTCTCTATTTATTATTTTGAAATATTAAGGGTTGATTTGATTAATGTGGATAGTTATGGGTAAAATACGCAAATATTTCAAAATAACCAAGTGGTTATAAAATATTCATTGTTGTCGGGGAATATTCGTTTGGACGTGGAATATTCGTGATCGTCGGGAATATTAAATGCGGCCAAGCAGCGTGTGTGGGCCCATATAACTAAAAGCGATTGGATGAAGAAAAGCGACAAATATAAGTTATTTAAAAATAACAGGCGTAGTTATTACTGAATTAATCTTATTAAAATACTCTTGGGTTAACACACACGAGTAAGATACGGTATTGCACCAATTATTGATTCTTACGTAAGAAGGCACTACTCAATAATGGTTACGATAATTCTTGATCAAGATTTTATTTTATTGATTTAATAATTCTTTGCGTTGATATTTTATATTCTTTGTTATTTCAATAATTGTCATTACACAATATTTTTCATTATCGAAGCAATAATTCATATTATCTGAATAATATTATTAGATAACATTATTGGCAATGTTTAGAAAGTTCATCTTAAGGAGAGGTTTGGTCACCTAATTGCGCGCCAAGATGAGGAGAAATTCTTATTGAAAGCCCCTCTTTCCTGTGAACCGCACGGTTGTCAATATTGTGATTACTGTAATATTATTTGTGAATAATTAATTATTGATTCATATGATGAAAAAATATTGATTTTATGTGGATATAGATGGAGAAAATTTTAATGTGACAATTGTTGAAAATTGAAATTTTATCTTTTTCGATAAAATAATTCATTTAAATATATTATTATATTTTAATAATATAATAATGGTGATATTTTTAAAAACGAATGTGGGATATATGAGTATCTGACGAGGAGGAAGAGTATTTTTTGTTGCAATAAATGTTTAAAACATGTTAAACATGTCTCTGGACCCCATTTATTGACTAAAATTTGATTATAACACAGAAAATCGTCTGTTTGTGGATTTACATCAATCCTTATTTGGAATTTGGAAAAACTTTCTTACGCAAAGTTGTAGAGAATTTAATTTCCTATAAAAATTCATGAGATTCAAATTTTCTGACAAAAGGGCTATTTATTGTGAATTATTGAAGTTCCGAAGCTCCGAAATAATTGATTTTTGGAAGTTTAAATTATTTTAAATTAGAAAAACGTTTTTTTCTTACTTTTTCTAGAAGGTGGCATGTGCTTATTGAGCTGAAATTAGATTTCAAGAGTGGTGTAGGAATTTTGATATATATAATAATATTAAATTAAATTTTCTGCTTTGGTGTTCTAAGCAATTTCCTATAAATAGGGTGCTTAGGTTAGAATTGAAAATTACACCGTAAACCAAGTTTTCTCTCTCTATATTTTCGGTTTATTCTTGTGAGTATTTTGAGTATACTTTGAGTATTGCTATCTTCATGCAAGTTCAAGTCATAGCCTTTATATCCTGTGTTTCAACTCAATCTTGTCTTTGTGAGGTAAGGGATATTATTTTTTTTCAGTAATGATATTATTTCTTCAATATCATTATGTTGAAATATTGATCTGAAGTTTTTATCAAATTTGGAACTTTTGGTGTCGAGTTACTATTCACGTATACAACACTATTCACGTATCTTGTCTTATTCACGAATCGACACTATTCATCAAAAAATAAAAATTTTCTTTTAGTCCAAAATATCTATTACGGATACTAGCTTTGATTGTATCCATGTTTTGATCATTCTTGAATTTTACACCACTATAATTATTTTTGAGGTATTTTTGGACATGGATAAAACAAAGTACTGAATCCTTAATCCTTAATCCTTGTCATTTTGTTTCAATTGGATTCGCTTTCTTTAAAAATATTTTCATCATCCTCGGTCTTAAATGATGATATTATTGAATATCTTTGGCTGTGTAGTACAAAGATGAATGATTTCTGAAGAATATCTTTGGCCGTAGTGCAAAGATGAACAAGTGTTTAGATGAACATGACTAATCGATGAATATCTTTGGCTCGTAGTGCAAAGATGAATATTTGATTCCGATATATTTTTGATTGATGTTACAGGATAAAATATAGACGATGAATTTTAAATTCATACATAGAAGATAGTAGTTTGCATTCTCTACTTAACTCTTCTAATGAATTATTATTTCATTGCGAATATTGATTTAAAATTTGTTGTCTATTGTATTCTATTAGATTTTTCCTGTTGAAGACTAACGATAATTTTTTGTATATTATCTTATTCATAATATTCTTTATCAAGGCTAGTTGAGCTCACCCTTTTCCTTTTGTTCCATTTTTCTTCTCGGAGGCGAGAATATAAGCGAGTATGAGTCGGGGTATGGAATGAAAGTTCTAGAGAGAGTTATTTAGTAGTCCTCACCATTTTGTAAAATAATGTATCAATAAATGTGATGAGGATTTATCTAAGTATAGATATTGTCTGAAGATAATATTTGTATTCAAACTCACGCTTTTATTGTTGTAATAATAAAGTTGTAGTTGTTTACGTACCGTGTATTGACAACTCGGAATGGGTGATGTATACCTATTTTAGGGGCGTCACGGTTGGTATCGAGCTTAGAGATATGATCTCTGGCGGATATCGGGAATAGAACTAGGAGGGAGAGAGCGAGTAAATCCTTCGCTAGTGTGTCCTACCTAAGCTAATTTGTTAGTTGGTCAAGATATAAGGATATTATGTGATATATTGATTTCCTTAATTAACCCTTGTTTTATGGCGATGATTTGAGAATGTCGAATGAGAATATTAACAATGGAAATGAGATTGTGGAGACGCCAGATTACTCACCAACGAGGAGAACGATATAACAGTGGCAATGTTCCTCCCGTGAACAACACCAATGAAAGCGATGATGAACGAGGGATGTTTAGAAGCTTTTTGCGCTTCATGCAAAATCGAGACGAGGGGAGACTTCGTGTTCAAAATATAGGAGGAAATGATAGCAATTCACGGGTTGTCACAACCCACCAGCGGTTCAAAGAGTTGGGACCACGAAATTTAAGGAAAGCCGAGATCCGATCATGGCGGAAACATGGGTCAAGCAAATTACCAAGATATTCGATATCTTGGGATGCACGGAGAACAGAAGGTTCCATTCGCCACCTTTATGTTCCGTGGCGAAGGCGGACTATCGGTGGGAGTCTGCGTGAGCGCACTATCCATCCAACGCACTCAACATGTCTTGGGAGACGTTTAGAAATTATTTAATGACAAATACTTTCACGAAAGTGTTCGTCGTATGAAGGAAGTGGAGTTCATCGATTAGAACAAAACAACATGAGCGGTGTCTCGATGCGAGGCAATGTTTGCGAGTTATCCAAGTTTGCACCTCATTTGGTGGAGAATGAGGAACGTGTGATGCGGATGTTTACGAGAGGTTTGAAATCCCAGATACGACATCTCATTTCTCATAAATTTTCTCTCTATTCAGATGTTGTTAACAAGGCTCAATTGTTAGAGCGAGATAACGAGTATGTTCAACCGAGGGACCATAACCAGGATCGTACCAGAGATAGCAGTCAACAGAATAATGATAACCAACGGAGAAAAAAACAGACGGACAAAAATGGTAACCACTCTGGTGGTAATCATGGCCATGAAAATAGAAGAAGCGAGTCAGGTGGAGATTTTAAAAAGATGAGATTTATCAATGACCATGTGAAGACAACAAAGTCTGACAAAAAATAAGCTGGTTCTAAGGGAGGAGAACGACCACCGGGTTATATGCTATAAATGCGGAAAGAGGGACATATCACCAAAAGCGCCCACAAGCAGCTCAAGGTATGCTATAATTGTGGAAAGGAAGGACATATCGCCGAGATTATGCGGTAGAGAAACCTAGTTCAATGGGGACGGTGACTCAAAAGACTATCCCGAAAAGTCAAAGTCAACGGTTTTGGGAAGAGCGTTTGTTGTGAGACGGTCAAAATGCGAGGAACCCAAACGAGGTGATCACGGGTAAGCTATTTATAAATTCTTGCGAAGTTTATACCTTACTTGAATCTTGGTGCTACTGATTCATTTATCTCTCTGTTTGTGCTCAACGCTTAAACTTGACTCGGGGGTTATTAGACTTTGACCTATCTGTGGAAACTCCGTTAGGAGAAACTTTCATCACATCCATTGCTTTATAAATCTTGTTTGATTCAAGTTGGCACCATTACCTTACCCATTGTTGACCTTATCTCTTTAAAGATACTTGCTTTTGATGTTATTTTAGGAATTGATCGGTTAACTACTCATCATGCCAAAATTGATTGTTTTCGTAAGGTTGTTAGTTTTCATATTCCTAACCAACTGTGTTGTATGAATTCAAGCAACTAAACCATTAAAATCAATCAACGTCATATCTAATCATAAATCTATTCGTTTATTGAAAAAGCGGATGTCAAGCTTTCTTAGCCCATGTTATGGATTTGAATAAAGACACGTCAAATTTGAATATTATTCTGTTGTTATTGACTTTCTGGCGTATTTCTGAAGAACTTCCTGGCCTACCCCGAACGTGAAGTTGAATTCTTTATTAATCTTGAACTCGCATACAAAGCCCATTTCTAAAACCCCATATCGAACGGCTCTATTGAACTTCGAGGAGTTAAAGGTCCAACTCTGAGAATTGTTGGACATCGGTTTCATTAAATCCTAGTACATCTCCTTGGGGTGCTCTGTTTTATTCATAAAGAAGAAAGACGGAGGATATCGACTTTGAATTGACTATCGGGAATTGAACCATGTCACCATCAAGAATAGGTATCCTCTACCTCGTATTGATGACTTGTTTGACCAGATTGCAAGGGGCAATATTCTTTTCAAAAATTGATCTTAGCTTACGGATATTATCAAATTTGAAGATTAGAATCGAGGATATTCCAAAGACGCCTTGAACTCTCAGTATGGGCATTATGAATTCTTAGTCATGTCTTTCGGACTAACTAATGCTCCTGCGGCTTTCATGGATATGATGAACCGAGTATTCAAGGAATATTTGGATCAGTTTGTTGTTGTCTTTATTGATGACATCCTCATATATTCTAAAAGTCGTGAAGATCATGAGCACCATTTGAAGTTGGTACTCCAAAGGCTCTGTGAAAACAAACTATATGCCAAATTGAAGAAATACAAAGTTGGGAGCAACCGAAGTCGGTGACCGAAGTACGTAGCTTTCTGGGTCTAGTTGGTTATTATTGGAGATTCGTGGAAGGGTTTTCTCAAATCGCTACTCCATTAACTCAGCTAACTCGGAAGGATACAAAATTCATTTGGAGCGAAGAATGCGAGAAGAGTTTCCAAGAGATTAAGAGGAGACTTATTTTGGCACCTGTTCTAACAATACCATCTAGTTCGGATGGATTTGTTATCTCTGACGATGCTTGAGGGCAAAGGTTAGGATGTGTTCTCATGCAACGTGGAAAAGTCATAGCCTTTATGCCTCGCGACAACTTAAAGAATATGAGAGAATTATCCTACTCATGATCTAGAGTTAGCGCAATGCTTTTAAGCTTAAAGATATGGAGGCACTATCTATATGGGGAGAAAGTGGAGATATATTCGGACCATAAAAGCCTTAAATATTTCTTCACTCAAAAAGAACTCAACATGCGCAGCAATGACGTTGGCTCGAGCTATTGAAAGACTACGACCACACTATTCAATACCATCCTGGAAAAGCGAGCGTGATAGTCGACGCGTTGAGTAGAAGATCATATGCGGGGAATGAGTGCGATGATGTCAAGTATACGCGTAGAGCCAACTTTAATAGAAAAAGTTAAGGTTGTTCAAGCCACCCACCCAGAAATGATGCGTATTAAGAAGAAAGTACAAGAAGGAGCTATTCCTAAGGCGAGAATTGATGAAGAAGGAATACTTGAGTCCACTCTGCACTTTGTGTCCCTAACGACTCTGATTTGAAGTACAAGATTATGATGGAGGCACACAATACACCATTTGCAATCCATCCTGGAAGTACTAAAATGTATCGTGATCTTCGACATACATTTTGGTGGAACAATATGAAGAAAGAGATTGCAAAGTTTATCTCAATGTGTTTAACTTGTCAATGTGTAAACGCGGAGCATCTAGTACCTAAAGGTCCGTTGCAACCACTTGAGATTCTGAAATGGAAGTGGGAACACATTACCATGGATTTCATTACGGGTCTTCCTACGGTTTCTCAAGGCATCAATGCTATTTGGGTTATTGTTGATAGATTAACCAAGTCTGCTCATTTCTTGCCCGATACGGGGAGACTTATTCCTTGAACGTCTTGCTAGTATATATGTAAATGAGATTGTGAGGTTACATGGCATGCCAGTATCCATAGTTTCGGATCGTGACCCAAGATTCACTTCAAGATTTTGGGTTAGCTTGCAAAAAGCTATGGGCATGGGTTTACGATTCGATTGGCATACCATCCTCAAACCAGACGGACAATCGAGAGAGGACTATTCAAACTCTTGAAGATCTATTAAGACTCTGTGTCCTAGACTTTAAGAGCGCTTGGGATAAGTATTTACCATTGGTGGAATTCTCCTACAACAACAGTTATCGAGCAAGTATAGGTGTGGCTCCATTTGAAGCTTTATATGGATGAAAGTGTCGCTCTCAATATGTTGGGATGAGGTGGGTGAAGCAACATTGTTGGGACCCGAAGTTAATACGTATGACTACCAAAAGATCCAAATGATTCGACAACGTATACAAATGGCACAAGATCGACAAAAAGAGTTATCTGGATCTTCATAGAAAGGACGTGGAATTTAGTATAGGGGATCATGTATTGTTGCGAGTTGCTCCATGGAAGGGAGTTACAAGATTTGGGAAGAGAGGAAAGTTTGAATCCATGATTTATCGGTCCATTTCAAATTCTTGACCGAAGTAGGAAATGTAGCCTATAGACTTGCGTTACCTCCGGTATGTCTCGTGTTCATAATGTGTTTCACATATCATATTTCGTACATATGTGAAAGACCAACCACGTTATAGAGTTAGAACCAGGACGAAATAGTAGAAGACTTAACGTATGAGAAGGTACTGTCAAGATCTTGGATAGGAATGAGCATGTCCCACGCTAAGAAAGGTCATACCACAAGTTAAAGTTTTGTGGAGGAATCATGCTATAGAGGAAATGACACGAATTGGAACGGAAATGAAAGCGAGGTATCCTCACCTTTTGAAACACACAGTACGTCACGTCAATTTCGAGGATGAAATTTCATAAGGAGGGAGGTTGTAAGACCCCAACTTATTATTAATGAAATTTAATTTTCTCTATTTATTATTTTGAAATAGTAAGGGTTGATTTGATTAATGTGGATAGTTATGGGTAAAATACATGAAATATTTCAAAATAAGCAAGTGGTTATAAAATATTCATTGTTGTTTGGGAATATTCGTTTGGTCGTGGAATATTCATACTGTCGGGGGAATATTAAATGCGGCAGTAGCGACCATGTATGGAGCCCATAACGGCGATTGGATGAAGAAAACGCGACAAATATAAGTTGTTTAAAAATAACGGCTTAGTTGTTACCGTTAATATTATTAAAATACTCGGTGGTTAACACACAGTAGCACGACGTAGTTGTATTCCCAACTTTGTATTGATTGATGTTACAGGGATAAAAGATAGACGATGAACTTTTAAATTCATACATAGAAGATAGTAGTTTGCATTCTCTACTTAACTCTTCTAATGAATTATTATTTCCGCTGCGAATATTGATTTAAAATTTGTTGTCTATTGTATCCTTTTAGAATTTTCCCTGTTGAAGACTAACGATAATTTGTTGTATATTATCTTAGTCAAAATATTCTTTACTGGGCTAGTTGAGCTCACCCATTTCCTTTTTGTTCCATTTTTCTTCTCAGGAGACAAGAATATAGCGAGTACGAGTCGGGGTATGAAATGAAAGTTCTAGAGAGAGTTATTTAGTAGTCCTCACCATTTTTGTAAAATAATGTATCGATAAATGTGATGAGGATTTATCTGAGTATAGATATTGTCTAGAAGATAATATTTGTATTCAAACTCACAGTTTTATTGTTGTAATAATAAAGTTGTAGTTGTTTCTTTACCATGTATTTACAACTCAGAATGGGTGATGTATACCTATTTTGGGGGCGTCACACTGTGTATGAATTGTTCTATGAATTGGTACAGATCCAGAAAAGGATTATGAATATGGATTGAATGAAATTCGTATGGAGAAAGGGGTTAAGATTAGGTGGGGATTTCAATTGAGGACTCATGACAGCAGCTGAGTTGTATGATTCTTTGTATGGGAGTTGAATTGTACTTGGTGTAAAAACCACTTAGTTTCTGGCACTGATAATCATTGAAATGTTTGTGTCGCGCACTGTATTTGGGGGTGTCACATTATGAGTAGGCCTATTTTACTTAGGATCTATAATTGGCAGCTGTAGTTTTTGAATTAAAAATCTGAAGATAATATTTATATGGGGAGAAGTGTGAGATATACACAGACTCTAAGAGTCTGAAATATATCTTCACACGGAAGGAGTTGAATATGAGGTAGAGAAGGTGATTAGAATTGATAAAAGATTACGACTGTGATATCTTATATCATACAGGGAATACGTAGACACTCGAAATTTTCTGAAATATATCTTCACAGTGTCTAGGATTCTTTATCTTACCCATGCATTGCGTTGCATGAATATGATAAAGAGGGGCATCTATAGACACTCGAAATTTTCTGCATACCTGTCACTAACATTGAAGGAGGGCAGATTCGTCTTTCAGAGATAACCCTGAAAGACAGCTCACATCCAGTCCGGATACTACCGGCAGTTCAGTCTCAACCCCGAAACATACATCGGGAGTAATAGTTCCAACCTCGGAGATAACCCCGAGGCATGCAGTTCCAATACCGGAAATTCCATCGGAGAAGACCGATTAATCTCGGAGATAACCCCGAGGTATCCAGTCTCAGTCCCAATACTGAGAGTAGAAGCTACTAACCTTGGTGATAACCCCAAGGAATGCAGTTCCAGCGATGACCCCGGAAATGCTTGTTTCAAGTACATATAATCAGCTTCAACCTCGACACTCACACCGAGGCACTCAATACCAAATCCGGACTTAACCCCGGGAAGACAGGCATACCTCAGAGATGACACTGAGGACCTTCAACACTTGTAGCAGCCCAATCTCAGAGATAACCCTGAGCAACGTCTGCTTTACCAGCCTAAACCAGTGATAACCCCGGTGAGGGGCAAAGTTGTCATCTTGCCACCACGATGCCATATCACGTCGTCTCAACATTTCATACATACATTTCTACATGACAATATCCCACAAGAATCAAGGAAAACCAATCCCGAGTGACTATTACGTAGGGTAAAGTATAGAATTTGGAGCTTGAAGACCGAAGGGCACCGTTCCATCTTCCTGACTTTGTACAACCTCTAATCCCATGCCATTGTGTAACTCTCGACAACGGCGGTTCGAAATAGGTCTTACATACCTCAGACGAACATGCACGTACTTCAAGACGACGCGACCCGTGAAACCCGGGGCAACCCGGGCAACCTCAGGTACACCTGCGGCTGCCCGCAAGTACACCTACTACTCCGCCCTCTATAAATAAAGGGCTTGAGGTGGCCATTTGTAAGAAAAAAGAAGCGAGGAAGCCCTGTCAAATTTGCTCCGTACTTGCAATATACTGAGTGCTTTCTCATTTTAAACACTTGTGAGCTCACATATAGCTACCCTTGTACCGACGAGAGCTGAGTTTCATCCACTTTAAAGATATAAAAGTCTTCTTTGGCAGCCCACTGTAAGCTTTCTCACACATTTTAAAGTATTTCTCTTCATCTTTGCACACACCCTTCTAGACGTCGAGAGTCGTGTTGCATGTGTTTGCCCAGACTTCGGTCCGTGGTTTTATTTCAGTTTGTATATACATATATATATATATATATATATATATATATATATATGGACTAACTGTGACGCCCCCAAAATTAGGTATACGTCACCCATCTTGGGTCGCCACTTACATGGTACATAAATTCAAATACAACTTAATAATACAACTGCCGTGTACAATACGACAAAACATAAGCTGTGAGTTTGAATACAAATA
This sequence comes from Panax quinquefolius, assembly GCA_020205615.1. Classification (NCBI taxonomy): domain Eukaryota; kingdom Viridiplantae; phylum Streptophyta; class Magnoliopsida; order Apiales; family Araliaceae; genus Panax; species Panax quinquefolius. The sequence goes on from CM035162.1 coordinate 80,958,461, forward strand.
TTGTCTACTAAAGATTATACAAACTCAAAAGGAGTCCTCATTACAATTATTATCACACTATTTCACAGAATAGTGAGGACTACTAATGCTATCATCTGGTCCGTCACTCCGTTCCCCGACTAGTCCCTGCTACGATCTCATTTCCCCGTAGAACAATAAAAGTAAAAGGGTGAGCTCAACTAGCCCAAGAGGGAAATATTATGACTAAGATAATGCGAATATATTATCGTTAGCCTTGATAGTGTTAAACCGATACAATATAACAACCATTTAGTTTAACTGCAGCGGAAGAAGCAATCCATTAAAAGAGTCAAGTAGAGAATAAAATCTACTATCTTTTATGATTTAGAAGGTTTTTCATCACTTTTATCATTGGGACTCGACAATTAATAAATAATCCACATCATCGAATCACCCCGCACTTTTCTGACCCAAGGATATTCTTTAGTATCACGACCACAATTATCCATGCACTACGGGCCAAGAATATTTGTGTATTCATTAATGGTCATGATCATGCCAACAACTATCCATCAATGCACTACGGGCCATTGAGGACTTTTACCACATCATTTGTAACATTACGGTAATGATTACACCGAATAATCCCTGGTCATCATCACACCAAGTCCATCTATGCACTATAGGCCACAGATGACTTTCAACAAAATATAAACATGAGGATGATGACAATGATATAAGAATTCAATAAAACATGTTCAAGAATTATTTTATCCAGGATCTAATAACGTCCAAATTGTCAACATGATACTGTTTTGTAGAGTAAAATTCAAGAATGCTCAGAAGAATATTTCCATGAAAAGATACTGGATGAAGTGCAAATATCATGGATATTCCACTAATTTCATGGAGTATAGAAGTCAAAACTTTAACCAACAGAGTATAATAAGGAATGGAATAACAAAAGAAATCACCAGTAATGCGATAGAAGTCAAATGCAGCGTTATTCCAACGTAATAATAAATAACGGAATCGGTCCCAGAAAAGCGCATGACGTGATATTCCAACAGAATAATAAAGATTTAAATCGGTCCGGCGTAGAAATGCATGACATGGATATTCCAATGTAATAATAAAGATTTAATCAAGTCCGGCGTGAAACGCATGCATGTGGATATTCTAACAAAATAATAAAGATTTTAATCAGTCCGGCGATAACGCATTGCATACGATGTTCCAACAGAATGATAACAGAAGAATTTCACCAAGTATAGGGTAGCCCGCGTATATAGGTTATTCCAACAGAATAATAAGAATGGAATAACAGAAGTTCTCTTCATAGATAAGAAAGAAATAATACTCCCTATGAGTACAACAAATAATATTCCCTACCTTGGAAAAACTGGATACTAGAATAGTGAGGTAGCAGATTTCTCTTCTTCTTTCTCTCTATAATTTCTCTCTATAATAATCGCTCTAAAGCTTTTGTGAATTGGTGAGAAATGAAGGAAGAATGAGCTTCTAATTATAGGAAAATATAGTTTCGATAATTGCACGTTTTGGGGCTCGAAAAATTACAGTACAATACCTCCAACTTTTCATTCATTTTCAATTTAGTCCTGTAAGTATTATCAATCTTGCACCAACTCCCCTAATAGTAAATAATATGATTCAATATTTCAATCATGTGAATCAATAGTATAATCATGTGAAAAATATGAATTACAGTATAGTACCTCCATCTATACCTCAATTTTTAACTTAGTCATGCAAGTATTATCAATCTTGCACCAACTCCCCTAATAGTAAATAATGTGATTCAATAGTACACATATGTGAACAAATAGTTATATAAGCATGTGAATTAGTAGCAATTAATTGCTCATTTATCCGATAAATTACCCGATTTATCAATATAACCCCTAGACATCAATTATCATCTGAATAGATGTCGATTTTCACTAACACAAACAATTCCAACATAATGAAACTATTTTTATCAAAAATATAAATTTTAAAATTTCGAAGTTTGACTTTTCCCGAAAAGTCAACTGTTGACTTTTTGACCAAATAGTGAATCCCGGAAAATTTTGTGTTTATAGACTATTTTTACTAATTTTGTCGTTCCGGACTCAAATATCACGTCCGCGTCTCCAAATTCAACTCCGAACAACATTCATCATTAATATTATAACTTCCAATATTTATCAACCAGGTCGTTCCCAGGAAAGAGGGGGCTTTCCAATAAGGATTTCTCCCTATTGGCGCGCAATTAGGTGACCAAATCTCTCCTTGACAGAACTTCTAGACATTGTAAATATTTCAGTTTATAATATGAATAACTTTGTCATCTCAAGTATTGATTTAAAAAAAAAAATATATGCAGATGATACTGTGACAATAATTGAATCAATAATATGATAGATATGATGCAACAATTACTGTAGCAATAATTGAGTATAACTGAGTGACTTCTCACGTAAGCATCAATAATCAATACCGTGTGCTACTATGCAACCACGCCATTCATCGTACTTTTAACACCGGGTGTTTCAACAGATTAACAGTAAAACTTCCATTGTTATTTTCATAAAAAGTATTTTTGTCGTTTTCTCAATCCGACAATAATTTCATTGTGAAGGTCCACCAATGATTGTCTTGCCAGTATGAATATTCCTGTTAAAACGAATATTCCCCACCAATCGAATATTATATAACAACTTGCGTACATTGCAAAATTTATAAATATTACCCACAACTATAACATTATATCAAATCCACACCATAATATTCAAAAATATATTTCGAGAAAATTTAATCTTTATTAAAAAAGTTGGGGTCTTACACTAACATTATAGATTTATGCCTCGATTGAGCCTAGACTTGATGCCGAGTGTTTACTTGCTTTTGTATATATATATATATATATATATATATATATATATATATATATATATATATATATATATATATATATATATACATATGAATGTAGACTTTTGTTTCGATGAGCCTAGACTTGATGCCTAGAGTGTTTACTACTTTATATATATATATATATACTTATGTATATTAACTGTTGTTTAACTTTGTTCGATGAGCACGATTTTACATCCTGAGGCGTTTACTCGCTTATATATATATATATATATATATATATATATATAACCCACCGGAGTTACTTCATGGTGGTTGATCGCTTCTGACTTTCTTTACGTTTCATTCCGCTTTGGAGTTTCCTCCGTATATTGGCGGTTGATAACTTTACACTTTATTTACATTTTCTGATCCCTCATGGAGGTGCTTCGTGGTGGCTGATCATGTCTGTTTATATATATTTACAGCTTATATATATATATATATCTGCTTACTTCTTTCATATAAATTGCGGTATCATGTGCGCCTAGGAATCATGTGATCACAGATTCAGCCTATTAGATCTAGATTCAGTTCTCGTGATGAACATTTTCAGCTGTAAACAGCTTGTAAATTTATCTGCAGTGTTTGAATTTCCTCAGATGGTTTTTATACCCACGAGGAAATCGGCATTATTTTGTACATTATTTTCTTATAGATGTTTCGCATCTCGAAAAAATAAAATCAATCAAACCGAACACTTAATAAAATGGAAGTGTAAAAAGTCTCAATTACTATTGAGCACAAGGGTTTGAAAAACCTCTTCTATAAAGCATCACTGCCATATCGTGCTAAAAATTGAATTTTTACATAAATTCAAACCATGTGTGTATAGGTGCGAACGAGGCCTCACACCACTTTCAAATAAATAGCACGTTGACCCACACACACACACATTTAGATAATAGTTTTTTGAAAAGAGGCGGTCACCATGGTAACACAGATGTCGGGGGGGTGTCTAACACCTTCCCTCCGCATAATCAAGTCCCCGGACCCTAATGAACCTCGGTTTCACCAACCCGTTTGGTAGTGTCACATCACTAGGTCAATGTGAAAACCTTTTCTCGGTTGTTTTGGTACAACCATTTAAAAAACCAACTGGCAACTCTTAACAGTCCATCGTCGACATTATACATGTCGAACCTTTTTCACTTGTTTTTTCAAACAAATCTCACTTAACATGAGAATACCAAAGAACAAGTAATGGAAAGGGACAACTAAAAATCCCGACGTCGACATAGACTTTGAACCTTGTTCCACCACGTTAACTTTATATTCCACAAAGGTCCTTCCTGTTTTCTTCTCAGAAGCACGATTGTCCTTTTCTATCATTAATGTTACGATTAAGTCTTCAAGTTTCATCTCTTTGTGTTTATGCTTGAGATAATTTTTAAAGTCTTTCCATATAGGTGGTAGGTTTTCAATAATAGCAGCAACTTGGAAAGATTCACGTAAGGACATACCTTTTGCATGTATTTCATGCAGGATTACTTGTAATTCTTAGACTCAGTTGATGATTGTCTTGGAATCCACCATATTGTATTCCGAAAACCTGCCAACTACGAACTTCTTCGTGCCAACATCTTCTATTTTATATTGTTTATCCAAGAAATCCAATAATTCTCTTACTGTTTTGAGAGAACTATATACATTGTATAATGTGTTGTCCAATCCATTAAGGATATAATTTCGGCACAAAAATAAGCTTGTTTCCATGCATCTATTGCGCCAACAACCTACCTGTCTGTTTCATCTTCTTTGAGCACAGGGGGGGTCTTCGTGAAGCAACATTGCCAAGTTCATAGTAGTAAGATAAAACAACATCTTTTGTTGTCATCTTTTAAACTATGTTCCATTGAACTTTTATAGTTTTTCACCATGGTTCACATGAGCATTTGGTATAGAAAGTGTAGAAGAATAACCAATTATAGTACCAGAATTTGTATCCATATTTCTTGCAAATATATATATATATATATATATATTAACTTATCTCAAATAAACCAAAACTGTAGAAAAAGATTTGTCAAGGCTAGTACTTGGTACTAAGTCCTTAAGACAATTATGCCCTCCGTATGGTGCTCAAAATTGATATGACTTGTCTCTTAGGATACAATGACACCGTATACTTTAGTTGTACGACCCCAACTTTTTATGAATAAAGATTTAATTTTCTCTAAATGTTATTTTGAATAATAAGGTGTGGATTTGATATAATGCTATAGTTATGGGTGATATGTGCAAATTTGCAAAGTAAACAAGTTGTCATAAAATATTCGTTTGGTCAGGGAATATTATTTTTATCAGGGAATATTTGTATGGCATCACAATTATTGGTGGACCCCAAAATGAAATTACTGTCGGATTTAGAAAGCGACATAAATAACCTTTTTATAAAAATAACGACAAAACTTTACCGTTAACTGTTGAAATACACAGTGATAAATGTAACGCCCCGAAATCTAGTCTATCTTTACACCCAGATTTCGTACGTCACGGTTCCATCTTCTTCCAAACATACATCATTATATAGCTAAATATAACAACATACATTTTCAAACTCCCAGGTTCTAATACCTTATAACCTCGTTCATTACAAATAATGATAATTACATTATTCTTTACATCTTACAAGAGTGACTTTCATCCGCCACCAAGGATATATAATAGTTAATTAAACTATTCTTGATTACAAGTCTTGGTTTTATCTTCACGCTCATTCATAATATACTGAATGACACTTCTTATGGATACCAATCAACTTGATCTTTACGGAATCCTTAAGTTCTTCTACTCGTATGCTTATTTTTTTTTCATTTAAAGCAAGTGTGAGCATTCAATTGCTCAGCAAGTCATAGCAGTTAAATTAACAACCTCAAGAATTTAAACATTCTTTTAAAACTTCAATAACCGAACAAAGGTTATGAAGCAACATGAATAATAGGAATAGACTTTGATTCCTATCATTTTAAAACATTAGTCACATTCACTTTGAAATACATTCATTCTTCTACCTTTTTCATACACATCATGTTCGGCTAGAATCATTAGCACAGAATTAACAATAATGGTTCATGGATAAACATACCATTCTCATATTAAACAATTTAATGACAGAACAGTTTATTTCATATAAACACTGAAGTGTTCAAATTGTGGCACAAGGCCTCATACATTCTACCACCTTGTACAAATATCACACATTTGCACATAGATAAAACTTCTCAAGTTCAACATCTGAGAAAGTTTAAGAAACTAACATTCATTTAAAATATGAATGAAGTTAGGAAACTTGCCTTACGCATAGCTATATCTTACAGTTTACGCTGAACTGCTCATTCAAATTCCTTTCTTCTTTAATCTTAATCCGTTGGACAAATTTTTCTCATGGGCTAGCTTTTCCTCTTCCTTTTCCTCTTCATCTAAATTCTCTCCCTCTCTCAAGTGTTGGTGATTTTCAAAATCGCCAACAAATGAGCTAAGGCTCTCCTTAGATAGAAAACCAAGGCTAGGGGTATTTTAGTCATTTGGCAAATTGTTTTACTATTCATATCTCCTTATTATTCACGAAGCTTCTCTTGGAAGCTTCATGGTTCTGTCTTTCGGGATTCGTTCGATAGGCGATTCTCGGAATCCAAATATTTTTGGATATTTTGTCTTTCTTTTACAGATTAAATTTTTTGCATTCTTCGGAACTCTGAAAAAATGAAAAACACTTTTTGATGATAAGCGTTTTCCTTCACATTTTTCCCTAACGTAGTTAAACGAATGAAAAGTACATAACAATACTTTTCGTCATTTTTATTTCGTTCACTTTCTGCACGTTTTTCGAGAAAAACTTTTATCGGTTAACTTAGCTTTTCACGATATATTATCGTCAAATCTTTCAACGGAATGTCATTTTGACAAATCGAACTCTAGAAAAGGCTTAGGTTATTCAAACCCTAACCCTTAGGGTTTCGTCGGGTGAATAGTTCTTATTTCGTCTTTTGTTGGGTAAAATCTATATAAGCAAAACACGCAAGTAGACGTGGTCAACAAGTAATATAGTAATGAATAAAGTATCGTTCCCACGGAGTCAAATTAGCAAGAAATTTAACTTCACAATTATCAATTTCCTATTAATCCTAATCTATTAAACTATCCAATTCAATGGTTTAAATAAATAAACTATCACAAAACAATCACAAATATCAAAATCCGAAATTTCAAACAATTGATGGAGAATTAGACTTATGATTTCACCCTAAGCTTCACCCTGATTGTACACCTATATTCCAATTCAATTCACTATCCCAGTTTATTAATCAAGAACATGAATGTAGTACTAGCCACCTCTCGATGCACTAATACCGTATTAACTTAAATCCACAATTTAGATAGAAACAAGTTAAACACCTTAATCAACCAACTCATTATATCTCTATGTGAACTGAAATTAAAGAAGGTTTAAGATTAAGTTCTCTATCCGATTACATGCGATGTCAATCATATCTCTACCTTAACATTAATCAAGAATCTATTATTCACAAAATTCATGAACACATGTTATATTAACTAAGTCTAGATTCGAATATCCTCCCTCGATTCCATACAAATCCACAAAGAACTGTTGATCAGGAAATTCATAAATTCAAGCTCAAATTAATATAGATAAACTGGAAATACTTTATTGAACTAGAAATCAAAGTTACAAAATCATTGTTTCACCTAAGGATCCATCATAAGCCTAAAAAGCGAATTAGTTCATAACGAATGAAATAAAAACTGAATACTTTAAAAGAAACATTCTTTCAATTACAAATATAGAACTAAGATGAACTATAATGCAAAACCACCCTTCACGTAGCCTTAATCTGCAATCGTTACGAAAATCTCTTCAAAATACTCCTCCAAAACTTGCTATCAAATTCTGGAATTAATCTTCGTAATATGCCTTGTGTCTTCTCGATTGGAAGTTTTTAGCACAATATATATATCCCATAGTGTTCCAGCCAAAAACCCTTGTCAAAGAGAGTCCATGCGCCACACCAAGTCTCCAATTCATGTCCCAACCGAGTTCCAATTAAGCGAGGAGACTCCAGATTTTGGCACCTCCGCCCCGGCGGGCTAGTACACTGTCAACTGAGTTTTCTTATTTCATGTATTTTTCCAAACTTGCTCCAAAAGACCTCCTTTCTTCACCATTAATCACACCAACCACCTTGCACATAAATGAACACAAAACAAATAAAAATGCACATGAAAACAAGACAGTAGCAACAATTAAGCGTGAAATGGACAACGATTCGTGGATATGATAATAGTATTAATAATAGTAATAATAATAGCAACAATAATAACAATAACAATAGTAATAACAATAACAATAATAATAACAATAACAATAATAATAACAACAATAATTATAATAATTATAATTATAATTATAATTCGAAAGAAGCCACATCAGATATGTAATGTGTAAAATTATAATATAAAATATCGCGTCAGATCTGCCACGTGTGCCACGTTAGGCGCCACATATGACACGTCATCAGATCAATGTACATGTGGCGCCTGAGGGTTCAAAGTCCAAATTTTTGAATAGAAAGGGACTCAGTTTGCGTGATAATAATAATAATAATAATAATAATAATAATAATAATAATAATAATAATAATAATAATAACAACAACAACAACAACAACAACAACAACAACAACAACAACAACAACAACAACAATAATACTACTACTACTACTACTACTACTACTACTACTACTACTACTACTACTGTTAAAACCCAGATTTTATGAATAAAGAATTAATTTTCTCGAAATAATTTTTTTTATATTATGGTGTGAATTTGAGATAATGTTATAGTTGTGGGTAATATTTATAAATTTTGCAAAGTATGCAAGTTGTCATATTATATTCGATTAGTTGGGGAATATTTGTTTTAAACAGGAAATATTCGTACGACGACACAATCATTGGTGGACCCCACAACGAAATTATTGTCGAATTGAGAAAACGACAAAAATATTTTATTGAAAATAACGGCGGAAGTTTTACCGTTGATCTTGTTGAACTACTTTCATTAGTAAAAGTAAATGCGATGTCTGGCGTTGTTGCGTAGTAGCACACCAGATTGATTATTGATATTTATGTGAGAAGTCACTCGGTTTTGTTCAATTATTGCTACAATAGTTCTTGCATAGTATCTCACATTATTTGATTCAATTATTGTTGATTTAGAAGTTTTGTTTTATTCAGTATTATTAACGTAATAAAATAGAAACATCTTTTATATAAAAAAATGTAATACTTTATTAAAGTTATTCTATAAATAGAATATATTATATTCTATTATGCATAGTGTTTTGCATAGTAAAATCTTTTTATATAAAATGTAATACTTTATTAAAGTTATTCTATAAATAGAATATATTATATTTTATTAAGCATAGTGCCCGCATAGTGTTTACATAGTAAAAATCTTTTTATATAAATAGAATATATTATATTTTATTTAAAATTTTTTTTCTTTAAATATGGACCGTCAGATTAAAGTAAATCAATCTGGACCGTTCATGGATTAGTTACTATGCATTCCATTTTCCTATAAATAGAAGCTCATTCATTCATTATTTTCTTACGAATTCACTGAACTCTAGAGAGAGAAACTATAGAGAGAAACTATAGAAAGAGACAATAGAGAGATAGAAGAAAAGTTTTCTGCTACTTCACTACTCTTATATCAAGTATTATTTTACGGTAAGGGATATTATTCTTTTATATTCATGAAGAGAACTGTAGTTATTCCATTTCTTATTATTCTCTGCTTGAATAACTCGATATCTGTAATAATACCTATACTTGGTGACATTCTTCTATTATTCTATCTAATATCCTCATCTGTACTATACTACCGGACTGGTTTCTATTTTTATTATTCCGTCTTTATTATTCAGTTCGGAATATCCATGCATCATATTATATCGTCGGACTGGTTCCATCATTTATTATTCCGCATTTATTATTCTCATTTGAAACATCCTGCTTGTGTGAATTTCACCGACCGGTTCCGTTATTATTATTCTCATTGGAATAACCTATCTATCTTGTACAAGAGATGCATGGTGATTTCTTTTGTTATTCCATTCGGTATTATACTCAGTTGATTAAAATTTTGACTTTTATATTCCATGAAATTAGTGGAATATCCTTGATATTTGCGCTTCATCCAGTATCTTTTCATGGAAATATTCTTCTGAGCATTCTGGAATTTTACTCTACAAAGCAGTATCATGTTGACAATTTGAACGTTATTGGTTCCTGGACAAATTAATTCTTGAACCTGTTTAATTGAATTCTTATATCATTGTCATCATCCTCATGTTTATATTTATTTAAAGTCATATGTGGCCTATAGTTCATAGATGGACTTGGTATGATTATGACCAGGGATTATTCGGTATAATCATGACCGTAATGTTACAAATGATGTGAAAATTAAAAGTCCTCATTGGCCCGTAGTGCATTGATGGACAGTTTTTGTTATGATTATGGCTATGGATTCTCTTCGGCTAAGGGTGCAAAGATGAATTGTTTTATGGCATGATCAGGAGCGTTGATGAAAACACGATTATCTTTGGCCCGTAGTGCATGGATAATTCGTGGTCATGATACTAAATAATATCCTTGGCCTGTAGTGCAGGGATGATTTAATGATGTGGATTACTTATTGAGCCGAGTCTCACGATAAAAGTGATGAAAAACCTTTTTAATCATAAAAGATAGTAGATTTTATTTTCTACTTGACTCTTTTAATGGATTGCTTGTTCATCACTGCAGCTTAAACTTGATGTCTATTGTATTTTATCAGTTTAACAGTATTGGAGGCTAATGATAATTTATTTTGCATTATCTTAGTCATAATATTTCTTGCTGGGCTAGTTGAGCTCACCCTTTCTTTCACTGTTTTCTTTAGGAAATGAGAATATAGCTGGGACGAGTCGGGGAACGAAATGATGATCCAGAGGATAGTATTAGTAGTCCTCACTATTTTGTGAAATAGTGTGATAATAATTGTAATGAGGACTCCTTTTGAGTTTGTATAATCTCTAGTAGACAATAATTGTATTCAAACTCACAGCTTTATGTTTTGTCGTATTGTATCTGACAAACAGTGATAGTAAGTTGTATTTGAATTCTGTATCATGTATCTGGCAACCCAAGATGGGTGATGTATACCTAATTTTGGGTGCGTCACAGTTGGTATCAAAGCTTAGGGATATGATCCCTGGCTAAAATGTGAGATAAGAACTAGGAGGGGAGAGACGGGGAATTCCTTTGCTAGTATGACCTACCTAAGTTTATTTGGTATTTAATTGGTCGGTCAACGTATAGGGTTAATATGTGATATGTTAATTAACCCTTGTTTTGTGGCAGTGTTTGAAAATGGCATCCGAGAATGTTGAGATTATCAATGGAGCAAAAGAGACCTTTGAGTCTCCATATATCAATAATCAGGATAATGTGCAACCAGAGGACAATACTCCTCATGAAAACAATAACACCGATGAAATGGTGAATGATGGGATGGTTAGAGGCTTTATGCAATTCATGCAACAACATGCGAAGGAAGCTCCTGTCCAAAATACAGGTAGAAATACTGATAACTCTCGGACGGTCACCGTTAAGCAGTTTAAGGAGCAATTCATGCAAAAATGGGCAAAGGAAGCTCCTATCCATAATGCAGGTGGAAACAATGGTAACCCACGGTTGGTCACCGCTAAGTAGTTCAAGGAGCTGGGACCACCGATGTTTTTGGGAAAGCTAGAACCACTTAATCCAAAGCGTGTTTTAATTGCAGAAGAGAAGGTCACCTAGCTCGATTTTGTCATATGGTGAAGTCAAGTCCAACCGGGATAGTGATGCCAAAGGATGTCCCAGACAAGCCAAAGCCGGTAGTTTAAGAGAGAGCATTTTTTTTCTCGTGACGAGGAACCTGAATAAAATTATCACGGGTAAGTTAATCATTAGATCTTACGAAGTCTATACCGTGTTAGATATCGGTTCTACTCACTCTTTTATTTCACCTAGTTGTGTTCAATGTTTGTACTTAACTCCGGAGAAGTTAAACTTTGATTTATCTATTGAAACTCCATTGGGAGAAACCTTCGTTACCTCCACTGTTTATAAATCTTGTTTGATTCAAATCGACACTTTCACATTACCTGTCAATCTTATCTCTTTGAAAATACTTGCCTTTGATGTGTTTTTTTAAAACGATTGGTTAACTACACATCATGTTTTTCGTAAGGTTGTTAGCTTTCATATTCCTAACCAATCTATTATGCGAATTCAAGCAACCAAACCACTAAATTCAATAATTGTCATATCAAGCCATAAGTAAATAGCCCCGATCCTTTTGTTCATGTCTTCCTTGTGTGGAATGCACCGAAGCCAGACTTTCTGTACGCGACGTCGTGAATGACGATGACAAGTTGATAGGTATCATTGTGAGGTGCTATCTAGGTTAAGGGATAGAAGTCATAGTTGGTATCAATGTGATGTACTATCCAAGTCTTGGATGAGAGTAACAGTTTTGAATGATATTTCTATTGTTAATAAATTTCCTGACGTATTCTTGAAGACTTCTTAGCCTACCCCTATAGCGTGAAATCGAATTTTGTATTGACCCCAGTACAAAATCCATTCCTAAAACCCTCAAATATTTCTTCAACTAAAACGAACGTATAACGTGCCAAAGACGTTGGGGGCGTCACAACAACAACAACAACTACTACTACTACTACTAATAATAACAATAATAATTAATTATCATATTTACATATTTACATATTTACATCATAACGTACATATTATATCAATTATACTAAATGATGTAAATATGTAAATATGATAATATGTTACGTTATGATGTAAATGATGTAAATATGTTATGATTTTAGTATTTTAATGATGTAATTTGAATTTTTGTTGTTTTGATTAATTAACAAAATAATTTGAATTATAGTATTTTAGTATTTTTTTATTTTTTGTATTTTTAATTTTATTTTTTTAGTATTTTAGTATTTTTTAATTAGTATTTTTAGTATTTGATGTAAATATGTAATTAGTATTTTAGTATCGGGTAAGTGACTTTTAGTATTTTGATATGTTATACAACTATGGTAAAATTTTAGTATTTGAGTAAAATTTTAGTATTTTAGTATTTGAATTTTAGTATTTTGATTAAATGATGTAAATATGTTATGATGTAAATGATGTAAATATGATAATATGTTATGTTATGATGTAAATGATGTAAATATGTTATGATTTTAGTATTTTAATGATGTAATTTGAATTTTTGTTTTTTGATTAATTAACAAAATAATTTGAATTTTAATATTTTTTATTTGATTTTTTTAATTAGTATTTTTAGTATTTGATGTAAATATGTAATTAGTATTTTAGTGTTTTTAGTGTCGGGTAACTGACTTTATAATAAAAAATTCTTATAGCTTAGTTGGTTTGAGCATTTGTTTAAGGAGAGTAGGAGGTCTAGAGTTCAATTCTCAAGGAGAGCATTAATTTATTTTATTTTTTAAAAAGCCCACGGGTCAGGCTAGGCTTTTTTTATTATTAGTACTATTATAATTATTGTAATTATTATTATTATAATTATAATAATAATAATAATTAATAATAATAGTAATAAGAATAATAATAGTCATTATAATAATGATTAATAATAACAATAATAATAATAGTAGTAGTTATAAACTTATAATAATAGTAATAGTAATAGTAATAGTAATAATAATTATAATTAATACTAACAATTATAATTATTATTATAATAACAATAATAATAGTAACAATAATAATAATAAAAATAATAATAATAATAACAACAACAACAACAATAATAATAATAATAATAGAAATTATAATAATAGTAATAACTATAATTATTATAATAATAAAAATAATAATTATAAGATTAGTAATAATAATAATAATAATAATAATAATAATAATAGCAATAATAATAATAATTATAATAATAGTAATAGTAATAGTAATAGTAATAATAATAAAAAATATAGCACATGAAGTATGAATTTTTTTTAATAATGACTTATGTAAGACCCCAACTTATTATAAATAAAATCAAATTTCCTCTATTTATTATTGTGAATAAGAAGGTATTAATTTGATATAATACTTTGGTTATGGGTGAAATGTGCAAATTTTCAAAATAAGCAAGTGGTTATAAAATATTCATTTGTCGGGGAATATTCGTTTGGTCGTGGAATATTCTTTCTGTCGGGGAATATTAAATGCAACGCAGTAGCGACCATTGTGAGCCCCATAACGTATAACGGTCGGATGAAGAAAACGACAAAATTGAATAACGGCGTAGTTTTTACCGTTAACACTGTTGGAATACCCCGTATGGGCAACTTAAAAAATATGAGAGAAATTATCTTACTCATGATTTGGAGTTGGCAGTATCACGACCACAATTATCCATGCACTACGGGCCAAAGATAATCATGTTTTCATCAACGGTCCTGATCATGCCATAAAACAATTCATCTTTGCACTACGGCCAAAGAGAATCCATAGCCATAATCATACCAAAAATTGTCCATCAATGCACTACGGGTTAATGAGGACTTTTTCCACATCATTTGTAACATTACAGTTATGATTATACCGAATAATCCCTGGTCATAATCATACCAAGTCCATCTATGCACTGCAAGCTACAGATGACTTTCAACATAATATAAACATGAGGATGATGACAATGATATAAGAATTCAATAAAACAAGTTCAAGAATTAATTTATCTAGGAACTAATAACGTCTAAACTATCAACATGATACTGCTTTGTAGAGTAAAATTCAAGAATGCTTAGAAGAATATTTCCATGAAAAGATACTGGATGAAGCGTAAATATCAAGGATATTCCACTAATTTCATGGATTATAGAAGTCAAAACTTTAAGCAACAGAGTATAATAAAGAATGGAATAATAAAAGAAATCACCAAGCATGCGATAGACCGCGCATGCAGGTTATTCCAACAGAATAATAAAGACGAAACTAGGTCCGGCGTAGAACGCACATACGGGATATTCCAACAGAATAATAAAGACGGAATCAGTCCCGTAAAATGCATGTGATGTGATATTCCAATGAGAATAATAAAGACGGAATCGGTCCGGCGTAAAATGCATGAAATGTGATATTCCAATGTAATAATAAAGATTTTAACCAGTGTCAGCGTAGAACGCATGCATATAATATTCTAACGAAATAATAAATAATGGAACCGTGTCCCAAGAAAGCGCATGCATGACGGGATGTTCCAATGTAATGATAAAGAATGGAATAACGAAGAATTTCACCAAGTATAGGGTGCTCACAGCATATCTTTGGTTATTCCAATGTAATAATAAAGAATGGAAATTCCAGAAGTTCTCTTCATGAATAAGAAAGAAATAAAACTCCCTACGAGTACAACAAATAATATCCCCTACCTTAGAAGAAACTGGATACTAGAATAGTGAGGTAGTAGACTTCTCTTCTTCTTTCTCTCTATAATAATTGCTCTAAAGCTTTTGTGAATTGGTGAGAAATGAAGGAAGAATGAGCTTCTATTTATAAGAAAATATAGTTTCGATAATTGCACGTTGTGGGGCTCGAAAAATTACAGTACAATACCTCCAACTTTTCTTTTATTTTTAATTTAGTCCTGCAGGTATTATCAAACTTGCACCACCTCCCCTAATAGTAAATAATGTGAATCAATAGTAATTCATGTGACTCAATAGTTCTTATCATGTGATAAAAATAATTACAGTATAGTACCTCCATCTATACCTCCATTTTTAACTTAGTCATACAAGTATTATCAATCTTGCACCAACTCCCCTAATAGTAACAAGAATATGAAACAATAGTATACACATGTGAATAAATTGTTATAATCATGTGAATTAATAGCAATCAATTGCTCATTTTTCCGGTTAAATACCCGATTGGTCAATATAACCTCCAGACATCAATTATTATCGAAATAAATGTCGATTTTCACTAACACAAACAATTCCAACATAATAAAACTATTTTTATCAACAATATAAATTTTGAAATTTCGAAGTTTGACTTTTCCCAAAAAATTCAACTGTTGACTTTTTGACCAAATAGTGAATCCTGGAAAATTTTGTGTTTATAGACTATTTTTTCTGATTTCATTGTTCCGGACTCAAATATCACGTCCGCGTCTCCAAATTCAACTCTGAACACAACTTCAATTTTAATAACATTCATCATTAATATTATAACTCACAATATTTATCAACTAGGTCATTCCCAGGAAAGAGGGGGCTTTTCAACAAGGATTTATCTCTATTGACGCACAATTAGGTGACCAAACCTCTCCTTGATAGAACTTCTAGACATTGTAAATATTGTAATTTAATAATACGAAAAACCTTGTCATCTCAATTATTGATTTAATAAAATTACATATTATGCAGATGATACTGTGACAATAATCGAATCAATAATATGAGAGATATGATGCAACAATTACTGTAGCAATAATTGAGTATAACTGAGTGACTTCTCACGTAAGCATTAATAATCAATACCATGTGCTACTATGCAACCACAGACATTCTTGTACTTTTTACTACCGGGTAGTTCAATGCGGATAATCAGTAAAACCTCCGTAGTTATTTTCATAAAATATTTTTGTCGTTTTCTAACTACGATAGTACTTCCGTTGTGGGGTCCTCCAATGATTATGTCGTCGTACGAATATTCCCCGACAAAAAGAATATTATATAACAACTTGCGTACTTTGCAAAATTTATAAATACTACCCACAACTATAATATTATATCAAATCCACACCATAATATTAAAAAATTATTTCGAGAAAATTAAATATTTATTCATAAAATCTGGGGTCTCACACTATAGACTCGCATTACCTCCATGTATGCCTCGTGTTCATAATGTTTTTCACATATCTATGCTTTGTAAATATGTTAAAGACCCGAACCACATTATTGAGTTAGAATCAGAAGAGATAGCCGAAGATTTAACGTACGAGGAGGTACCTATTAAGATCTTGGATATGAAAGAGCATGTCCTACGCACGAAGGTTATACCACAAGTTAATGTTTTGTGGATAAACCATGCTATTGAAGAAATGACCTGGGAGTTAGAATCAGAAATGAAAGCGAGGTATCCTTACCTTTTCGAAACACCAGGTACGTACGTCAATTTCGAGGACGAAATTTCATAAGGAGGGGAGGTTGTAAGACCCCAACTTATTATAAATAAAATCAAATTTCCTCTATTTATTATTGTGAATAAGAAGGTATTAATTTGATATAATACTTTGGTTATGGGTGCAATGTGCAAATTTTCAAAATAAGCAAGTGGTTATAAAATATTCATTTGTCGGGGAATATTCGTTTGGTCGTGGAATATTCTTTCTATCGGGGAATATTCGTACGACGGCGCAGCCATTTGTGGGCCCCACAACGGATAACGGTCGGATGAAGAAAATGACAAAATTGAATAACGGCGTAGTTGTTACCGTTAACACTGTTGGAATACCCGGTGGTTAAAATACTGATACGCTGGCGGTCGTTAATAATAGCACCGGTTTTGCATAGTATTGTTGAATTATTGATCCTTACGTAAGAAGACACTACTCAATAATTGTTACAGTAGTTACTGTTCAATATTTTATTTTATTGATTCAATAATTACTGAGTTGATATTTTATATTATTGTTGTTCAATAATTATTACTGCACATCATCTCCATTATTAGATCAATAATTCATATTATTTGGAATAATATTATTAGATAGCATTATTGGCAATGTCTAGAAAGTTCTGTCAAGGAGAGGTTTGGTCACCTAATTGCGTGCCAGTAAGGAGAAATCCTTATCGGAAAGCCCCCTCTTTCCTGGGAACTGCCTGGTTGTCATTATTGTGATTCTGTAATATTATTTGTGAATAATTAATTATTGATTTATATGATATGGAAATATTTATTTTATGCAGATATAAATGATGGATATATTTATTGTGGTTATAAATGAAGGAATTAATGCTGAAGTATTTTATCAGTATTTTATCGGATTGGAAGTATTAAAAATCGTCCGTATGTGGATTTCGGGCATTTTTCGTTTCGAATTTGGAAAAACTTAAACTTTCAAAGTTGTAGAGAATTAAATTTCCTATGGAAAACACATGAGTTTCGAATTTTTCTGATAAAAGGGCTATTTTCTATGAATTACTGAAGTTTCAGAAAATAAAATAATTTTTATTAAATTATTGGTGGGACCCACTTTTGTTTTAACATGTGGGCTGCTAATTTTGTTCAAAGATGGCTGGTGGCTGATCTTGGTCAAGAAACATGCTTTGAAAAGAAGAAATAAAATAATATTAATTTATTATTTAGTCTCCTATGGCGTTCTAGCATTTTCCTATAAATAGACGCTTAGGTTAGAATTGAAAATCACACCAGAAATAAGTTTTCTTTCTCTCTAGATTATTGAGCATATTTTTGTGAGTATTTAGATACTTTGAGAGTTGCTATTCAGTGCAAGTTTCTATCAGCACTATATCCGAAATTCAGTTAGAAGTACGGTTATTTTGAGGTAAGGGATGTTATTTTCCTCGTAAATGATATTATTTCTTCAATATCATTATGCTGAAATATTGGTATGAACTATTTATCAAATTTGGAACTTTTTGAGCGGGGTTACTATTCACGTATACAACACTATTCACGTATACGACACTATTCACGAATACGACACTATTCACTGAAAAAATAAAATTTTCTTTTTTTTGTCCAAAATATCTATTATGGTTACTATCTTTGATTATATCCATGTTTTGATCTTTATTTTTGAATTATGCTTCAAAATTGGTTATTATGAAATATTATTAATCTTGGATAAACTGTGATACGAATCCCTAATATTTGTCATTCTGTCTCACTGGATTCGTTTTCTTTAAAATATTTTTCATCATCCTCAGTCCTAAATGATGATGATATTCTTGATATCTTTGGCACGTAGTGCAAAAAGATGAATGATTATCTAATGAATATCTTTGGCGTGTAGTGCAAAGATGAGCAGTGTTGAGATGAACATGACCAATTGGTGATCTGAAATGAATATCTTTGGCTTTCAGTGGTGCAAAGATGAATATTTGATTCAAGATGTATATTGATTGATATTACAGGGATAAAATATTGATGATGGACTTTTAAATCTTAGAAGATAGTAGAATTCTTTCTCTACTTGACTCTTCTAATGGATTGTTGTTTCCGCTGCAGTTGTCGATCTAAAACTTGTTGTCTATTATATTTTATCAGATTTTCCCTATTGAAGACTAATGATAATTTGTTGTATATTATCTTAGTCATAATATTCTTTACTGGGCTAGTTGAGGTCACTCTTTTCCTTTTTGTTCCATTGTTTTTCTCAGGAGGAGAGAATTTAGCAGGAACTAGCCGGGGTATGGAGTGATGATTCAAGATAGTTGTTTAGCAGTCCTCAATATTTTTGTAAATAGTGTATCAATAATTGTAATGAGGACTATTTTTGAGTTTGTATACTCTTTAGTATACAATGTTTGTATTCAAACTCATAGTATATGTGTTGTCGTATTTTGCACGGCAATTATATTACTGAAGTTGTATTTGTTTCTGTACCATGTATCTGACGACTCAAGATGGGTGATGTATACCTATTTTGGGGGCGTCACAACTTATAAGTATAAAAAAGTTAAAATTTAAGTTATTGTCAAACACTAAATAATAACAAATTACTTATAACTTAGTTTAACCAACTTATAGGTCATTGCCAAACACCCTCTAATACAAGATATAAAGAGAAATTAATATTTGATTATAAAAAAAATTACAAGTCAAGAAAAAGGAGAATTTGAAAAATGAGAGTTAAAAAATACTTACACACCATTGGTGCAACTTTATTATTATTATTATTATTATTATTATTATTATTATTATTATTATTATTATTATTATTATTATTGTATTATATAACTTCTTGAGATTATATTAATGGTATGTAGTGAAGGAGAAGAAAGGAATATATGGAGAAAATCTCATGTTTTGATATAAATAATAATCCTTGCAAGATATTAACAGATAACTTGTGTTGCTCCAGCGGTAAAATGACCAAAGTTCCAAAATGATAGGTCACAAGTTTGAATATGTTTTGCATTTGGATATAATTTTTAAATACTAAATATAAATATTTTTTGACAATTCTCCGAATACCGAATATGGTCTTACAAAAACATGTTTATTGGGATTATCTTAATTTAAGGCAACATTTTAATAGTCATTGCAAAAAGTTGTATAAGATATTCAACAAAAATAAAAATTGTTGCCACTGAATGTGGTCCATATTAGGCAACGAATTGTAGCAACAACAAAATTTTCGTTGCCCACGATGAGGAGAAATCAAGTGGTTAGAAATTTTGCAACGAATTTCTAACGAATTTTGTTTTCAAATTTTGCAACGACTTATGAATTTCGTTGCAAAAAGTGAAAGCCTGACACAATCTGCAACGAAGGACAAGTTTCGTTGATAAACATACACTTTTAGCAACGACTTATAAAGTTGTTGCTTGAAAAATCGTTGTTAAAGCCCCATTTTTAGCAACAAAAAAACTTTCGTTGCCCACGATGACGGGAAATCAAGTGGCCAAAATTTTGCAACGAATTTCTAACGAAATTTTTTCCCGCCAATGAATTAGCAACGAAATTTTGCAACGACTTATGAATTTTGTTGCAAAAAGTGAAAGCCTGACACAATTTGTAACGAAGGACAAATTTCGTTGCTAAACATATACTTTTAGCAACGACTTATAAAGTCGTTGCCCGAAAAATCGTTGCTAAAGGCCCATTTTTTTGTAGTGCTCCTTTCTTCACTATTCATCACACCAACCACCTTGCACATAAAAGAACACAAAACAAATAAAAATGCACATGAAAACAAGACAGTATCAACAATTAAGCGTGAAATGGACAACGATTCGTGGATATGAAATCCACTTATCAGTTCACCACGCCGCGGCACTAGTTCTATACCTTAAGGCCCGCACTTACCGCAATGACGCGCCACAATGTACGAGATTAAAGTCTATCGGTGGCGCCCATGATCGCCACTATGCATATTTTCCATAATTGATTTTTTGTAAATTTTTATGTCCAGGAATGTGATAGTAACCTAACCTAATGAACATAAAGATATGTTAGACGTATAATGAGATGTTGAAATAGATTCTTAACATGTCAATAACGCATTTATGTGTGGATATAATTAATTGAACACATAGTTAGCTTATTGTTTGTGTAGTGTAATATTATGTGATAATAAGTGTGGTAAGTTGACTAAGTATAGTCATAACCAGAATTTAGACAAAAGAATGAACTCGTAATGACTAGTTACATTATAATTGACTAGTATTGTGAATGTAAATGGTATGTAGGATTAAACCAAGGAACGTGTATAATTAATGTGTAATCTACGCACGAGGAAAGTTTCCTAACCCTACTTGTTATTGTTATTCATGTTTATAAATTTACATCGAGCAAATTCTCATTGTTATTAATCAAGTTCAATTTATTATATTAAAGATTATTAATCTTTTTAAAGTATGATTCTGTTATACAATACTTTTTCTGTTGTATACCTCTTGAGATGGTTATTCAATTTAATATCAGTTATTGTTGAACCTTGTTAGACTAACAAACCCTTCTTGATTCGACTAGTCCATAGTTGGAACGTTCTAAATTTTAGAACCCTTATTGATTTATCCAAACCAATCTTCCTTTGGTGCGGACTCTAATGTGAAACTGAGATGAACAATCTTGTATAGGGATTACTTATGCGTTAGCGTTAAGATATTGTGCACAGTATGGTACAAAGGGTTGATCCACCTAAGTACGAGTAGAAGAGTCCATAGTCTTATGACTATTAAAGGTTTCAAGTAAAACCCTTGATAACCTAGGACATAGTGCAAGGTCTTATGACCCTCAGAAGTTCTTTTGATTCTTGTTATTCATTTTTAATTCAAAAGTCATGTTTCTTATTTCAGAAGTCTTTGATTCACTCGCATGTTATTATTGTTGTTACATTATTATACTTGTGATCAATCGTGCTCACTCTTGCATAATAATAACATTGAAGTTAAGGACGAAAGGTCCAACGAGCCTTCTACTAGCAAAGGCAAGGGCAAGACTAACAAGTGATGAAGACTTGTTGTTTTATGTGATGATGTATTTCTATTTTAGACTTATATTATTGTTGTGTAAGACGATTAATTATATATGTTTCCGCAGTTAAGATTTAAGGTTAGTATGACCTGGGATATTTGTACTTATTTTAGATGATGCAACTCCTTAAGGAGAGGATTTATTTCTATCTATTTATGTTTTCATTTATTATGGGTAGATAGACATATGATGTTTGTATAGTGAACACCAAATCATGTGGGAATTCAAGTACCCGGATTTGGGGGTGTCACAATATATCCGAGTTTACAATTTTTTGCAAAAGCCCAGATCTGTCAGGAATTTTGTGTTTTGTTGATGTTGTTGTAACCTATTTGTAGTCTGTAATATGGACTCTAGATCCATGGCTTTTGATCCTTTAAAACATCAATTGATCGAATGTAGTGGACGGTCAAACTAGACCATTTGATCACTGTTAGCGTTTCTGGAAAACCCAGAAACTAGATGAACTAGTTTTCTGACAGCCTTTGACTGGACTGAATATGGAGATTTGGATGTTGTTGAGCTGGGGTGTTGTTATGTAAATGGTCTATGACACAAGGACTATAGACTTGAACCATAATAACACTAAACGGATGACCAGAACTTATAGAAACTTGAGCTAGAAAATGACTACTCGAACTGCCTGGGTTTCTGGGTTACCCAGAAAACCTAGAAACGTTCTGACAGCTACTTTGGGACATTATATCTTGCAGATATGTTGTTGTATGACCTAGATTGTTTGTATTAATTGTAGTGTTACATAAACACTACAAGATCTGAGTCCTAGATTGGACAGAACATTCAAGAACAGAGAAACAACTGTGGTCAAAGTAAGGGCCTTAAACACTGGCTTGTTAGTGTTCTTGAGCCCAAGAACACCAACAGCGACGATTACTGTCGCTATAGCCTATAGCGATGATTTTATTAATTTTTATTTTTTGAATTTCCGGAAAATGATTAAAAATAGAAAGAACTTTCTAAAAATTACAAAAATGGTTTTAAAAATTATTTTAAATTATGAAAAATAACTTTTGATTAGTTGGGATATTTTTCATTAATATTTATAATTATTTGAATATTAATGATATTTAATTTATTTAATTAGTATATTAAATAAATTTGAAAAATGATTTTAATATTATAAAAATCATTTTAAATAAGAATAAAGGGTTTAAAAATATTTTGAATTATAAAATGTGATTTTCAATATTTTGGAGAATTCTCATTAATAAATTAATATTAATGATATTAGATTTATTTAATTTATTATATTAAATAAATGATAGAAAAATGATTTATTGATTTAAAAATCATTTAAAAATAAGGAAAATAATTTAAAAATATTTTAATTTATAATTAATAACTTTTAATATTTTTATGATAAATTCATTAATATTTAAATATTAATGGTGATGGTTTAAAATGATTTTAATTATTTTAAAAGTCATTTAAGTAGAATATTTGTGATTTAAAATATTTTTTAGTTATTATTAATAACTTTAATATTTTAACAAGTATGTCATTAATATTTCAATATTATTAAATATTAATGATGATAAAATTATTTGATATTTAAATCATTTAAAACCGATTCTAATGTTTGAAAATTATTATAAATTATAATAATTATTTATAATTTATTAAAAGCTTCTGAAAAATATTATAAATGATATATAACTTATCTAATGTAATATTGAAGCTTTGAGATCGAGTTTAGTTGACAATAAATGTGTAAATTATCGGATAGGGTGAACAGTACACCGAGATGAGACCAAAGTCCAACTAGGCCGAACTAGTTAGACTTGATAAGTGTTTATTTAGGTTATACCACTGGTGTGGCTATATGGTAATGTGTTTAGGTTATTTTATACTGTGATGATATTATTCTAATTTGTAGATCAATATTATTTATAATGGGTCTTCAGGCAAAGCTAAATAAATTGTGTACCAGTAATCGGCCGATCATGCAAGTTTTTCTTAACTCGACCTTGAGTTGTTTATTCAAATATGCTTGTGGATAATCATTACTGATTACCATGTCTATAAATTGTTGAATCGTAATCAGTACATATTGCATGTATTCATCAGGTATGAAAGGCTGATCACCTTTATTACAATTCGATCCAGATATGATTGATATGTTCATGTTTAATGTTAGTTCAGCTATGAAAATTTGTCCATGCTAGTTCACAATTATATTGTTGAATATTAGCCAGCTATTATTCAAAATCTTTCCATCATGATATATCCTTAATTTATTAAACTTATACTTATTAGGAAAATTTATTGCTCACCCTTGCTATATCATGATTAACATTACAGATTAAGACGAATACGTTCGGATACATGAAAGGAGAAAGCCAAGTTCAGCTTGGGACAAGGTGTGCAGCTAGATTTGTAACAATATTATATAATAATAACATTGTAAGATAGATAGGATATTGATTTGTGTATAAGTTAAGGTTACTCGAACTTGGGAAATAGTGTGTAAATGTATTGTATAAACAACTTATGTTTATATCTTCCGCAATAGTTATAGAATTGATTGTACTGGATCTACAGTGATTTGGGACCCAGATCTGGGGTCCTCACAGTTCTCGGTTGTTCCCAATTACTTACCGCTTCGACCTTTACGGGGTCTACTGAGATTCCATTCTTATCCACCACGTGGCGTAAGAATTGAACCTTCTTCATCTAAAATTCACACTTTGAAAACTTCGCATACATCTTCTCCTTTTGTAGTACCTTCAAAACAATCTTCAGATGTTCGGTGTGTTCTTCCTCTGTCTTCGAGTAGATCAAAATGTCGTCGATGAAAACTACTGTGAATATATCCAAGTATGGCCTGAAAACTCGATTCATCAAGTCCATGAATCCATCTGGAGCATTAGTCAAACCAAACGACATTACCAAAAACTCATAATGTCAATAACTGGTTCGAAACGCAGTCTTTGGTATATTTTCATCCTGCACTTTCAGTTGGTGATATCATGTTCATAAGTCGACCTTCGAGAAACATTTCGCTCCCTTCAGTTGATCAAATAAGTCGTCTATCCTCGATAGTGGATATTTGTTCTTGACCGTTACTATGTTTAATTCTTGATAATCGATACTGAGCCTCATCGATCCGTCCTTTTTCTTAACGAATAACACTGGTGCTCTCCAA
The DNA here is from genome assembly GCA_020205615.1 of Panax quinquefolius. Taxonomy (NCBI): domain Eukaryota; kingdom Viridiplantae; phylum Streptophyta; class Magnoliopsida; order Apiales; family Araliaceae; genus Panax; species Panax quinquefolius. The sequence continues at coordinate 80,983,860 of CM035162.1, forward strand.
GGAGACACACTTGGTCAAATATACCCCTTATCTAATAACTCTTGAAGTTGTATCATCAATTCCTTCATTTCTACCGGCGCCATACGATATGGAGCTTTCGAAATCGATGTCATTCCCGGTACTAAATCTATTACGAATTCGATTTCTCTGTCTGGCGAAAGACCATACTAATCGTCCGAAAACACATCTTCAAATTCATTCACTACGGGTATATCTTTAATTTCTATTCCCTTTTTCCGAGTATCTACAATGTAAGATAAATAACCTATACATCATTTCCTTAACAATTTCTTGGCCTGCATCATCATAACACAACACGATTGCTTAAGTGATGAGCTACCATGAAACACTACCTTAGACTTACTCGGAGTCTGAAGATTCACACACTTGTTCTAACAATCAATTATCGCTGCATGATTATATAACAAATGCATTCCCAATATTACATCAAATTCTCCCAGTCTAATAGGAATCAAGTCTACGCTCAGTTCATGTTCTCTAATGTTTGCATAATAATTTTGATAAACGTATTCTATAGGGATTATTTCCTTATTCGTAACTCTTATGTTCAAGGAATATTCTAAACGTTCTTGGGGTGTACTAAATTTACTAGAAAATTCTTCAGATAAAAAAGGACAGGTAGGACTTGAATCAAATAATAGGTAAGCATTTATACTATTGATTGGGATTATACCTGACACCACATCCTTCGCAGCTACTCCATCTTGGAAGGTCATGTTAAAGGTTTGGGCGGTCGATCGGTTGGGTTGCACAGGTCCACCAATCATTAACTTGCTTCCTCCTCCCTGGCCTCCGCTAGCTCCATCGCTTCCTTTCTTCGGGCAATCCTTTATCTGCTGCTCTGTTGATCCACAAGCAAAACATCCTCTAATATTCTTTGGCTTTAGAAAATTTGGCAATATGTGCCCCTCTTGGCCGCAATTATTGCAAGTGTTCTTTCCCTTCCAGCACTCCCCCTGATGACTTCTTCCACACTGGTTACAAGTTTTAGCCCTTTTCTTGAAGTTTCCCTTGTGACTTCCACCTTGATTATTGTTTCTATTGTTGTTATTTTCTCATTTCCTCTTTCCAGAATTATTTCCTCCGCTGCTGCTTCCTCCACAAAGCTGACTACCAGTGTTCTTGTTTTTCTTTTCCTTATGATATAGACTTAAGGCCTCACTGCCACCTTCCGCAATGATTGCCTTCTCTAACAAGGTCGTAAAGGAATCAATCTGGAAGACTGATACCTTATTATACAACCACGACTTCAACCCTTGCTCGAAGCGTATCGCCTTCCTTTCCTCATCCCCAACTTGGTGCTCCGCAAATCGTGCTAGTTCATTAAACTTCTCTGCACATTGCGCCACCATCATATCTCCTTCTTTTAACTCTAGAAACTTCACTTCCATCATACTCTTCATACTATTCGGGAAATAGTTCTCGAAGAACAGCGTTGTAAACCTCTCCCATGTTATCGTTCCTTCCCCCGCTCTCTGCTGATTAGTTTCCCACCAATAGTTCGCTCCACCCCTCATCATATATGTGGCAAATATTATCTTCTGGTCTTCACCCACGTGAGCTATAGTGAAGGCCTTCTCGATTTCTTTGATCCATGTTTGCACAACTATTAGGTCAGTGGTTCCTGCGAACTCTGGGAGTCCTACACTCTTAAAATCCTTGAAGGTTGTTATTGGGACAGCTTGGGGAATAAATTGTACATGTTCGTTTCTTCCCCTCAGAGCTTCTCCCAATAAATCTATAAGTCTCTGTATTGGATCTACTGGTCCTCTCTCATCATTTACTGACTCTTCTGGGATAGTTATTCTACGTCTGGGCGGCATTTTCTACATCACAAAAATTTTCATTTTATTATATAATTATCATATTTAGACATTTCTCAATGGAAAAGAACTGAAGGTTTAAAACACGTTTCTGAAATAAGATCATTTATATTCATATGCCAATTGGTTACAATACATGTTCTTTTCTAGCATACTACTATAAATGATAACACATATCCCCTAATATCACAAAAGACAGGGCCAACACTAGCTTACTACCCCTCTAACACTTTTCAAAAGTTGGGGTTACCATCATCTCACATCTTACACAAAAGACTAAGATTATAACATCACATAAATAAAATACTACACTATTGAGCTTTTTCCTCTAGACTCAATCTAACATCCTACGCTCCACAGCGCTCTGATATTCCTTCTGCGTAATGAGCACCACCATATCTCGACTTATGGTATACTGAGTCTATCCTTGCTCAACTGGATAGTGATTTAACCCATCGATCAATCTCTCCATAGCCGTGCGTAGAGCATAGCCCATCTTGTTCATCTTCCTCCTCTTGCATCGCACCTCATCCTCTAGATCATCCAACCTGTCATTGGCTTCCTCCCACTTCTCCTCGAAGTGAATTCTATCCATCACCTCCATCTCCTCAGGTAGAGGCTTCATCTCCTCCTCCTCCTCATCATCATCATTATCATCATCATCAATAGTAGTGGGTTCTGCTATCAATGGTGCCTCATATACCACGTGGATATCACGCGGTTCCTCCTCTACTACTCGGCTAGGTCTGTGACAAATGAGATTTTGTAATTTAATTTGAATATTTATTGAATTAAATAAATAATTTTTGATGATTTAATTATTGAATTAAATAATTAATTGATAAATTATGGTAGATTAATTTAATTAGATGTGTTATATTTATTATATTTCTGTGGAGAATTTTATTATTCAAAGTATGAATTTATGTGAGCTTATTGAATTAAATGAAGTATTTAATAAGCATAATGTTATTTTAATTAATTTAATAATTAATTAAAAGTTTAATAATTTGACAAAATTAATAAATGAGAAATTTAATTTTACGACAATGTGAATTAATGAGAAATTATTATATTTTATTTAAATCAAATTAAATAAGATATTTGATTTATTGTCTAATTGGGTGTGACATTATTAAACTATATAAAGGATTAATTAAATTAAATGGTAAAACCTTCTAATAAGTTAGCTAAATAAGGTCCTAATAGAGGTTGAGAGCAGTTAACCCATGATTTGAGTAACTGACCATCATATTGCAGTTACCTAAACGCATCAGCCTTATATTATTTTACGTATGTTATTTTGAAAGAAAGAAAATTTGATAGTTCAGAGAAGTCAGAGAATTTATTGAGGGAAATTGTGAGTTGTGTGATTGAAGAAGTATCTGAGAAAAGTTTCATCTTTACTAATCTACACTCTGGGTAATCTCTTCAACCCAATTTCAAATTCACATTGTTTATATTTTTATAAAAATGGCTTTCAAGTCTCTGTAATTGAAAAAGAGTAATAATTTGTGTGTATATATATATATATATATGATAATATGTTCTCATAACATATTTTTACCATATATGTATGTTTTCATAACATCAATTGTATATAAACATGTCGTAATTAGATTTTTTGAAGTTACATAATATGAAAGTTGGATATATGGCCTATATGGTCCTTACGTACAAATTAAAGGCTTCAATCATATGTTGTATCAAAAATTTACACGTGTATATGCTTATGTATGTTAAAACGAAGAAAATAAACTTCGAATGGATAGATTTGGTGTTATAACGAACCCGTAGTGTCAATCTTCATGATTTATTTTCAAAACTTCCAAAAACATTAAGAACACTGAAATTGATGGTTTGATTCAAGTAATTGTATGTTTTATATTGCTAAAATCATGCTAGAAGGGTTGGGTAGTAATTATATGTGTATTTCAGTGCATGGGTATGCTTGTGAATAAATTTATTGGGTGTTTTGGCCATGTTCTCTAATTTTTTGCGAATTGCAGTTCTGGTACTGATATGTCGTACCGTGATGAGTGCATCTTATTCATTTATTTTAATTCCATTATATTTAGTTTTATTGCATGTTTCATGTGTATATGAACTTATTAAGGTGTTTAATGATTTCAGGAACAATTGGAGCTGAAATGAGGAAAACAAGAAAATTACAGGGTTTTTAGCATTAAGTTGGATGCATGGTCTAGGCTTGAGACTTGAATTTTATTGTAGAGCTCTTCTTTAGCTTTTCGGAACATCTTGAATCGTCCCAATCGGAATTCATATGAAAAAGTTATGATCTTTGTACTAAACAGACGTTGAACCTCAAAGTTTGGAAGTTGCAATTTACACAGCAGTCAGTTGGAGCCTCATTTTGACCTTGATGTAGCAAGAATCTGTCAATTCTCAAAGAATAAAAGTTGTAGATCTCGTCGATGTCTTCGTTTTTATAGGTAGCAGGCCTCGTAACTCCTCTCAGATAAAATGTTATACATGTTTTACCAAAGGACGTCGCAACAGAAAATAGAAATTCGCCCCAGCGAATTTGAACGGGAAAATTGGGAAATCTTGGATTTTTGGAAAGTTTCTAAATGCATATTTTGACAGATTTCTACATGGAATTGGATTGATATTTCTATTAGAATTAGGATATCTTTAATACTAAGATTTATTTCCAAAGTAGATTCTATTTTTTTTATGGAAACTAGTTATGATTTGTAATTCCTTTTAAGATTTGGATTTCTACTTCCTATAGGATTTAAGACTTTGTCTAGCACTATAAATAGAGGATGTTAGTCAGGGTTTTATTCATTCAATCATCTACTACATTCTCTCATCTATAACATTGGAGGACTGAAGACATGAGCTAAGTTCTTTTTATTCAGTTCTAAGGGATGTTGAACCTTATTTATAATTAATGGTTAATTGAGTATTCATTATTTATTCCTTCTCACATGAAATTCATTCTTGATAATTTGATTTAATTTCCAAATGTTATTTGGTTTAACTGATTTGATTTCTGCAGGATTGAGTTGGTTAACGAATATCATATGCTAGATCAAGGAATAATATTACGTGTAATTGATATTGTTCCTAATCATAAGTAGTAATTAGTAATACATGATTTTGGACAAGCTTTTGAGTATTGCTATGATTATCAGAAGACAAGTTAAACAATCCGAGCTTATGTGTTTGTTGCTTGGAATAGTCTAATTCCCTAGTTCTTAATGCTGCTATTATATTAAATCTAGAGAACTTATTCTAGGTTATATAATTGTTAGAATCTTGTGAAGAGCTTGTTTCATTGAATGACAATCTAAGGGGAGTTTCGGGTAGCAGAGCTTGTTGTTACATAGGGCTATTAGTTTTATTGAAGGGTAAATAATGTTACACTTTATTAATCTATTATTGTAAAAAGGTGATACTGAACTGAAGAACTGGAGCTTTTTATTCATTGTTTATTCTTATTAGTTTATTCTTGTTAATTTAATTAATTAATTCAAAATCTCCTTTTCATTAGAAATCATAGGATAAATATAAAACAAATCACTCTCTGTGGGATCGATCCTTACTTACTACTGTGCTAATTGTTTAAATTTGTAAAGTGAAAGTGAGGTTAATTTAGGAGTGTAAACGGCAGCTCCCAAATTTTGGCGCCGCTGCCGGGGAGTGTTATTTGTTTTGTTTATTCTTTGTTTTCATTTGTTGTTTTTATTTTCTTTTTGTTTTTGTTTTATGACTCGATTCTCTAACTTTGTTGACTTAAATTTTGATCAAGAGATAGAGAAAACTACAAGTATAACATAAGCTCTTGTTCCATCATTGGAAGTGGAAGAGATGGCGGTGCCACAAAATAACAGAACTTTGAAAGAATTGGCTACTCTTGATCTGACTCAACCATCTTTTTGTATTGAGTATCCTACTTTAGATGTTGCTTTTGAACTTAACTCTAAACTAATTCATCTTTTACCTACTTTTCATGGTCTTACAGGTGAAAATCCATATATACATCTAAAGGAGTTCCATGTGGTGTGTTCCACGATGAAAGCACAAGGAGTGGCAGAGGAACATATCAAGCTTATACTTTTTCCATTCTCATTAGCAGATTTGGCTAAAGACTGGTTATACTATCTACCTTCAGGATCAATACGATCATGGACTGATATGCAAAGGTTATTCTTGGAGAGGTATTTTCCTGCATCAAGAGTTACCGATATAAGAAAGGAGATATATGGAATCATGCAGTTCAATGGAGAGAATCTCTATGAGTATTGGGAAAGGTTCAAGAAGTTGTGTTCCAGCTGTCCACCTCATGGAATTGATAAACATTACTTGATCCAAGATTTCTTCGATGGGGTTGCTACCAATGGAAAGAAGCATGATTGATGCACGTGAAGTGGAGGAGCACTGGTAGAAAAGACTCCAGAAGCGGCAAGGAACTTAATTGCAAACATGCAACTAACTCACAGTAGTATGGAACTAAGATGGATCACACACCACAAAGGGTAAATGGGGTAAGCACGAGAGACTTGGAGGAGCAGATTTCTGATTTAACTGCTTTGGTTCGACAAATGGCTGCAAGGAATACGCAAGTTATTCAAAGAAGCTCAACCTCGCACCACACGTAAAAACCAAGAAGTACCACACCTCGGGACATCTATAGAGGATATATTCAAGGCATTCATGATCTAAACACAACAGTTCATGAGTCAGACAAGAATTTTTGTTCAAGATTTGAGGGACCAAGTTGGTCAGCTTACTACCACAGTAGGAAGGTCACTTTCTCAAACTATTGAAAATGTAAGTGCCATAACATTGAGATGTGGTGCAGAGGATCAGCAACAAAGAAAGTCAATATAAAACAAGTCATACAATAGTGAAACAAATAGTAGTGATGTACTCAAGCATAAATTTCCACCTCTTTCAGCTTATGAACTGAAACTACCATTTCCCCAAGTTCTAACAAGGATTTAGAAAGTTGGAAAGAATTCAACGTGGTATACAGAGTTGAATGAAAAATTCCTAGAAGAAATCTCAAATAGGGAACACGAACTCAAAGATGACGAGGAGTTCACTAGTGGAAACCGGTTGGAAGTGCTTGAGGCTACTACTGAATTTGAAGAAGAAATCAGGTATTCAAAGTCTGAAAAGGATTAACAAGAGGAAGAGGAGAACAATTTGATAAGTTCTGCAGATATTTACAAAGAGGATATAGAAGATACATCGATGCAAACAATAAAAACACTAAATAATACATACCATGGAACCTTAACTATGGAATTGGATGAGGCACATATCCAGTTCAGCATATATGAAGTTAAAAGGTATCTTGGTAATATTAATTCTATTTTTTCTACTAATGTTGTTGACTCTATAGTGCAGGAATCTTTTGATCAAATATAATTATAGAAGAAGGATTTGAGGGCTGGAATATAGCAAAATCAGGATCTGAAGGATGCTCCTAATGAAGAATTGAAGCTGTTACCAGTCCACTTGAAGTTCACAAGTCCAATTACGTAGAATGAGAAGGATGATGTCAAGCCAATGACAATAAACAAGGGCAGCTGCTTGGGATGCAACCCAAGATCTCAGATTTAATTTTTCTTTCCCTTAACTTTTTAGTTTTTTATTGCATGTTAGCTAGTAGTATTTTCTTCTTTGCATGATTTTCTTACATTGGGGACAATGTAAGGTTTGAGTGTGGGGGGAAGATTTTGGTTTTTATTTTATTTAAGATTATTGATCCGATTTTGATGGGGAATTTGAAAATTTGATGCTTTTAAAATTTTTTGAAATTTTTGGGTTCTATAATTATATTTTGTTATATGTTAAAAAGATTAAAGTCAAAGATTGGAAATCAATGCTAAAATTTAGAATCTGTTTGATGCTTAATTTGTTAATGAATGATGACAACTAATGTGACGCCCCCAAAATTAGGTATACATCACCCATCTTGGGTCGACACTTACATGGTACAGAATTTAAATACAATTTATTAACATAAGCGTATGTGTACAATACGACATAAACTATGAGTTTAAATACAAATATCGCCTACTAGATATTATACAAACTCAAACAAAAAGTCCTCATTACGATTATTATCACACTATTTTACGAATAGTGAGGACTACTAATGCTATCTTCGGGACCATCACTGCGTTTCCCGACTCGTCCCAATTTATATTATCATTTCACGAAGAGAACGGTGAAGGAAAGAAAGGGTGAGCTCAACTAGCCCGAAGAAGAAATATTATGACTAAGATAATGCGTAATAAATTATCAATAGTCTTCAATAATGTTATCTTGATAAAATACAATAGACAACCAGTTTAAGCTGCAATGAATATGCAATCCATTTAAAAGAGTCAAGTAGAAAATAAAGTCTACTATCTTTTAGGTTTTAAAAGGTTTTTCATCATCATTTTATAGTGAGACTCGACTTTAATAAATATTTCACATCATCGAATCACCCACGCACTACTGACCAGGATATTCTTTAGTATCACGACCACAATTATTCATGCACTACGGGCCAAGAATATTTGTGTATTCATTAATGGTCATGATCATGCCAACAATCGTCCATCAATGCACTACTGACCCTTTGAGGATTTTTATCACATCATTTGTAACATTACGGTCATGATTACACCAATAGTCTCTCGGTCATAATCATACCAAGTCCATCTATGCACTCTGAGCCCATGATGATGACTTTCAAAAAATATAAACATGAGGATGATGACAATGATATAAGAATTCAATAAAACAAGTTCAAGAATTATTTTATCCAGGAATTATTAACGTCCAAATTGTCAACGTGATCTTTGTTTTGTAGAGTAAAATTCAAGAATGATCGGAAGAATATTTCCATGAAAAGATCTTTGGATGAAACGCAAATATCAAGGATATTCTACTAATTTCATGGAGTATAGAAGTCAAAGTTTTAACCAACTGGGTATAATAAAGAATGGAATAACAAAAGAAATCACCATGCATGCGATAGACCCGCATGAGCGAGTTATTCCAACGGAATAATAAATAACGGAACCGGTCGGGTGAAATTCACAATCGGCGGATGTTCCAACAGAATAATAAAGATGGAACCAGATCCGGTGTAAAACACACAGATTGGATATTCCAACGGAATAATAAAGATTTTAACCGGTCCGGTGTAAAACACACGCATGTGAGGATGTTCCAATGTAATAATAATAAAGAGGCGGAACCGGTCCGGGTAAAAACACTGCAGATGTGATGTTCCAATGAGAATAATAGAAGAATGTCACCAAGTATAGGGTAAACCACTTATACTGAGTTATTCCAATGAGAATAATAAGCAATGGAATAACAACAGCAGTTCTCTTCATGAATAAGAAAGAATAACACCCCTTACATTTGGTAGAAGATTGAATCTTTAAAGGCGTTGAAGTAACAAAATACTCTTCTTCTTTCTCTCTTATTCTCTCTATACTTTCTCTCTCTATAGCTTGAATGAATTAAGTGAAAAATAATGAAGCCCTAGGCCTCTATTTATAGAAGATTTCTAGCTTAGCACCGCTTCTTGTGTGAAAAGGCAAGTGGCTTTCTTGAATGGTTTGGCGCTTTTGTAATGTGAAACGACAAGTGGTTCGGCCTTTTATAATGTGAAACGACAAGTGGTTCGTCTGGTAAGGTAATTACTATTAACGAAGGTAAATACTATTGATGAAGGTAAATACTATTCACAAGGGTAATTACTATTGGCGAAGGTAATTACTATTGACGAAGGTAAATACTATTCACAAGGTAATTACTATTGACGAAGGTAATTACTATCGATGAAGGTAAATACTATTATTGACGAAGAGACTCTTAGATAATGACATATGAGCCCCCATAAAATAATCAAACTTACCACAAATCTTTTTTTTTCTTTTCATCAACACATATTTAATCTTTCAACAATTATTAATCATTTATAACTTGTCGTCTCAATTATTGATTTAATACTATAACATATTATACGAGATGATCTTGTGACAATAATTGAATCAATAATATAAGAGATATGATCGTGAATTCTTCAGTAGCAATAATTGAAGCATAAATGAGTGACTTCTCACGTAAGCATCGATAATCAATCTGCAGTGTGCTTTCTATGCAACTCTGGCGTATTCTTCGTACTTTTACCACCGGGTAGTTCAACAGCTTATAACGGTAACACCTCCGCCGTTATTTTTATAAAATATTTTTGTCGCTTTCTCAATCAGGCAATAATTATTTACATTAGGGGTCCACCAATGATTGAGCCATTATCACGAATATTCCTAACAAAAGAATATTCCCCACCAAACGAATATTTTATAACAACTTGCATACTTTGCAAAATTTATAAATATTACCCACAACTATAACATTATATCAAATTTATTCCATAATATTCAAAAATAATATTTATAGAAAAATTCATCTTTATTTATAAAAGCTGGGGTCTTACAACTAAGCTATGATCCATAGTAACTGATTTGAATTGAATTTGTGATACATGAGTACTTGAATATGAGAAGCATGTTTATTTGGCCAAGTTATTTGTGGAGTTGTCTATGTGCACTTATTTCATGATTTAGAACTGTTTAACTTGCTTATGTTGTTGCAGAACTATGTGAAAAAAATGATGAATGAAAAAAAAGAAAAAAAAGAGAAGGAAAAAATTGAAAATTGAAAATCTGCTTCAATGTCCATTGTGCAAAATAACTGGGTATCTAAGCCTCGGGAAGCATCGGTATTCATGCTGAAAAGTGCGATAGATAAAAGCAGGGCAAAGGTCCAAAAATGCCCCTGATGTTTACCCCGATGTCTACCGAACACCTTATACATTTTTTTGTCCAAAAATACACTTAACGTTACAATTTTTGGGTTGACCGTGCCCCTGTCGTTGACAGACATGCCAAATAGACAAACGAGAGTTACACTTGGACAAATTTTAGTGACACGTGGAAAGATTTGTTGACGTGTACAAACGGGAATTACACTTGGACAAATTCCTTTTGTGCTTCTCTTTTTTTATTTTCCTCTTGTTCTTCTGTTATTATAATTTTCAATTAAACCCTATTCGCTTCATTCTATGTTTGTATTTCCTTCTCATTTCTTCCAGATTATCACTCTTATCTTTATCCTTTTCAATTGATTCATTTCAAGAATATTCAACTAGTAAAATCCTATCGATTCCGTTTGAAAATCCTTCGAACGCTCGCCTGAAAATCTGCTCTGTAATTGAAGAGGAGAAATCTACCAAAAGAGGGGGAAAAACCCTAAAAGTGGCTATTAATTACTCTACTCACAAACACAATCAAAATGAATCAAATGGGTTCAAGATCTGTAAATTCAAACCCTCTCACCCCGGCGCCGTAAGGAGAGACTTGTGGGTCTCTTTCTCTTACTCTCACACATCTGAGTCTTTTTTTGTTTCCCCACCTCAAAAACAAATTGGATTCTGGTAATTTACTTGACCTTTGATTCCTCTCACCTTTCTCCATTTTTGCCCTAAGATTTAACAAAAAGATGAAAACTTTAGGAACCCAATTGGGAGAAAAAAAGATAAGATTAATATAGATGAAATATTCACCTGTAACTTTAAGATCTGTGGCTGCTTTTGGAGAATCTAAAACAAGAGTTCCTTGGAATACACTGCAAATTAAATTGTAAGATGAAGAATTATATATGGGCATGAAAGAGAGAAATTTAAAGGCAGTTTTACAAAGAAGAAGATGAAGAGAGAAGAGAGAGGAGAGAGAAGAAATCTTACAATGATAGAGCTTCGTATCAAGATACTAGGCAAAAGGAGAAGTTTAATTTTCATAATATTAAAACAGAAATGTAAATTTGTTTTAGAAGAAAAGAAAAACCCAGATATAAATATCTCTGCAAATTGTATGTATATATTATCATAACATATTTTAGTAATTTTTAATTTGATTTTTTTTAGTATTTTAGTTTTTTTTAATTAGTATTTTTAGTATTCATGTAAATATGTTATTAGTATTTTAGTATGTTTTGACCATTATTAATTTTAGTAAATTAAGTATTTTAGTAAAATATAATACTAAATATATTTGTATTTTAGTAAAAAAAAATTAGTAATAGAAAAAAAATTTACGTTAAATTTTATTAAATTCATATTTTAGTAAAATATAATACTAAATATTTAGTAAAATTTGATACGTTATACTAATATTTAGTAAAAAGTAAAAAGTATATAATACTAATATTTAGTAAAATAATTTTTGTATTTTAGTATTTTTTTCAATTAACAAAATGATTTGAATTTTAGTTTTTTTATAGTATTTTAGTATTTTTTAGTTAATATTTTAGTATTTTTTTAATTAGTATTTGAGCATTTTTTTAATTAGTATTTAGTATCTTTTAATTAGTATTTTTAGTATTTCCATGTGGCAGCCACGTAATCAATTTGGATGGATGTTAGTCTAGTTGGCAAACCTGTTAACGGCAGGGGCACGGACGACGCAAAAATTATAACATTAAGGGTATTTTTGTACAAAAAAAAGTATAGGGTGCTCGATAGACATCAGGGTAAAAGTCAAGGGCATTTTTGAACTCTCTCCCGATAAAAGTAACTTGACTAGTCGACTTTTGTGACATTTGTTACTTAAATAAGTAAGCCTTAGGGGTATCTCTACACCTAGCGCCCTAAAATCATTTGGTTTGGGAGTCGTTGGTGGAAAGTTCGCTAATGGGTAACTCTGAAAAGCCTAAGAAAAGTAGACATTGCACATGTCAAGAAAAGAAAATAAATATACGAAAAGAAGCATTAAAATACATTCATCTGTGCTAAAAAGAAGGTTCTATGAAAAAACTTAAAAAGCAAGAAAAATTTATTCTTGGTTGTGAGTTAGTGTGCACGGTTTTTGCTCCATGGTAACTAAGTTAAGTAAGTATGATGATTTTGGGAAAGTTACTTATGTGGTTATACTTTGATTTAATGAAATTCATTGGTGAAATGGTAAGGTTGGTAATTGTGAGTTGATTGATAAGGCGTTGATTAGATTTTTGCAAATTTAGTGTTGATAATAATGATTTGTACCTTGAAATCTTTTGACATGATGGTTGAATAGAATTCTTCTGGAAATTAAACTTTTGGTTTACACGAGGACGTGTAAAAGGCTAAGTGTGGGGGAATTTTATGAGTGCATATTATTCATTTATTTTAATACCATTATATTTAGTTTTATTGCATGTTTCATGTGTATATGAGCTTATTAAGGTGTTTAATGATTTCAGGAAGAATTGGAGATGAAATGAGGAAAACAAGAAAATTACAAGGTTTTTAATATTAAGTTGGATGCATGGTCTAGGCTTGGGACTTGAATTTTATTGTAGAGCTCTTCTTTAGCTTTCCGGAACATCTTGAATCATCCCAATCAGAATTCATATGTAAAATGTTATGATCTTTTTACTAAACAGACATTGAACCTCAAAGTTTAGAAGTTGCAATTTACACAGCAGTTAGTTGGAGCGTCATTTCGACCTTGATGTAGCCAGAATCTGTCAATTCTCAAAAAATAAAAGTTGTAGATCTCGTCGATATATTATTTTTGATAGGTAGCAGGCCCCGTAAATCCTTTCAGATACAAAGTTATGCTCATTTTATCATAGGACGTCGCAGCAGAAAATAGAAATTTGCCCCAGCGAATTTGAGCGGGAAAATTGAGAAATCTTGGATTTTTGGAAAGTTTCTAAATGCATATTTTGACAGATTTCTACATGAAATTGGATTGATATTTCTATCAGAATTAGGATATCTTTAATACTAAAATTTATTTCCAAAGTAGATTCTATTTTCTTTATGGAAACTAGTTATGATTTGTAATTCCTTTTAGGATTTGGATTTCTACTTCCTATAGGATTTAGGACTTTGTCTAGCACTATAAATAGAGGATGCTAGTCAAGGTTTTATTCATTCAATCATCTACTACATTCTCTCATCTATAACATTAGAGGATTGAAGACATGAGCTAAATTTTTTTTATTCAGTTCTAAGGGATGTTGAACCTTATTTATAATTAATGGTTAATTGAGTATTCATTATTTATTCCTTCTCACATGAAATTCATTTTTGATAATCTGATTTTATTTCTAAATGTTATTTGGTTTAACTGATTTGATTTCTGTTGGATTGAGTTGGTTAACGAATATCATATGCTAGATCAAGGAATAATATTACGTGTAATTGATATTGTTCCTAATCATAAGTAGTAATTAGTAACAGATGATTTTGGACAAGCTTTTGAGTATTGCTATGATTATCAGAAGACAAGTTAAAAAATTCGAGCTTATGTGTTTGTTGCTTGGAATAGTCTAATTCCCTAGTTCTTAATGCTGCTATTATATTAAATTTAGAGAGCTTGTTCTAGGTTATATAATTGTTAGAATATTGTGAAGAGCTTGTTTCATTGAGTGATAATCTAAGGGGAGTTTTGGGTAGCAGAGCTTGTTGTTACCTACGGCTATTAGTTTCATTGAAGGGTAAATAATGTTACACTTTATTAATCTATTATTGTAAAAAAGGTGATACTGAACTAAAGAACTGGAGCTTTTTATTCATTGTTTATTCTTATTAGTTTATTCTTGTTAATTTAATTAATTAATTCAAAATCCCCTTTTCATTAGAAATCATAGGATACATATAAAACAAATCACTCTCTGTGGGATCGTTCCTTGCTTACTACTGTGCTAAATGTTTAAATTTGTAAAGTGAAAGTGAGGTTAATTTAGGAGTGTAAACAGCGGCTCCACTGCCAGCAGACTCGAGCCTAAGTCCCACGCCACAGCACCACCCACAAATATTGACCCAGTGCATAGCCTGACTATCTTCTTGCCCTTGAGGACATGCTAGATGGTGGCGCCGCATCGCCACTATGCAGTTTGTCCAAGAATGAGAATTTCAACTGTTTTATTTCAGTAACTGTAATTGTAACATAATTTAATGGACATAAAATGTGTTGGTCATATAATGTGATGTTTAAATAGGCTCATAACATGTCAATAAGATACTTAAATGTTTAAATGAATTGTTGAACGCATAGTTAGCTTGTCGTTCGAGTAGTGTAATATTCTGTGCAAACAAGTGTGTGAATTTGACTAAGTATAGTCATAATCAGAGTTTAGACAAAGATAATGAACTTGTGATGCTATTTACGTTATAATTATCTGGTATTGTAAATGTAAATGGTATGTAGGAATTAAATAGAGGAACGTGTATAATTAACGTGTAAGCTACGCATGACGCAAGTCTCCTAACCCTACTCGTTATCATTATACAAGTTTATAAATCTTACCTCTTTACATTGAGCAAATTCTAGAGTTATGGTCTATATCGAGTAAGTTCTTGTTATTATTTATCAATTTCAATATGTTATATTAAAGGTTATTAATCTTTTCAAAATATGAATTATTTTATACAATACTTATTCCATTTTATACCTCTTGAGTTTATTATTCAATTTGAATATCAGTTATTGTTGAACCTTGTAAGACTAGCGAACCCTTATTGATTCGACTAGTCCATAGTTGATAAACGTTCTAAATTTCCGAACCCTTGTTGAATTTATCGAAACCAAACTTCCTTCGGTGTGGACTCTAATGTTAAACTGAGATGAACAACCCTGTATAGGGAATTACTTATGCTTTAACGTTAAGATATTGTGCACAGTATGGTACTATGGGCCGATCCCCCTAAGTATGAGTAAAAGAGTCCATAGTTTTATGACTGTTAAAGGTTTCAAGTATAACCCTTGATAACCTAGGACATATTTCAAGGTCTTATGACCCTCAAAAGTTCTTTTGATTCTTGTAATTCATTCTTGATTCAAAAGTTGAGTTTCTTATTCTAGAAGTCTTTGATTGACTCGCATGTTATTATATTGTTGTTACATTATTATATTTGTGGGCAATCGTGATCACTCTTGCGCAATAATAACATTGCAGTTAAGAACGAAAGGTCTGACGAGCCTTCTACTAACAAAGGCAAGGGCAAGATTAACAAGTGACGAGGACTTATTACTTATGTGTTTATGTATTTATGTTTCAGACTTATGTCAATATTGTGTAAGACTATTATTTCTTTATGTTTCCGCATTTGAGAATTAAGGTTACTATGACCTGGGATTGATGTATTTATTTCAGATGATGTAACTCCTTACGGAGAGGATTTATGTAGCGCCCCCAAATCCGGGTATCTTCCAACCCGACAGATGGTGCTATACTATACAACATTCATACGTTCATTCAATTTAAAAATTCTCAAAGAACGAATATAACTTTTATATATTTAAAGTAATATTTACATTTCCCAAGTTCTAAACCTGTTACAAAGGTTCTTTGTCATAATATCAGTTAAATTACAACAATAGACCTATACTATTACAAGACAGCTTAGTAATCTGCCTTAGCTTTTCCCTTATCCTTTTTCGATCCTTCAAGACGCTCAGTCTTAGCTGCATTCATATGGTTCAAGTAAGAGTGAGCATAACTAGCTCAACAAGTATAACAATTTAATAACAACATGCTTGACACATACAAATCGTATATCTTCGATAACAGAACAATAGTTATGAAGTACTATTGGTAATTCAAAATAGCACTTCATCTTTTCTTTCAAAATGTTTTACAATAACAACAATATTTAGTAAAACATTCATTCCGGTCAAAGACCTCGAGTATTCATTCTTTATTGGAAAAGGATAACCCGGAAGCAAGTCCGTAAGCCAGATATCACTTACGAGCACTTCTAGGTGATCAGCCTATTGTACTCTATGTTGATCAACACTACATCCATTAAACGCATGTACGTTTAAGCATTTAGCAACCTCACGTGCCTGTCGTCTTATCGACAAAACATTTGTTTAACATTTCAGTCTTCTTTTAAAAACCATATCAAGTAGTTGACAAAAGATACCAACATTTGATAATACATGAATAGATTATCAATACATTAAGTCTAGTCAAAGGAATTGGCTTCAACTTCATCATAACTCAATTCATGAGAAAGAATACATGAACCTCAAAAACTTGTTCAGATTGAACTTAGACAAGAGTTAGAATACTTGCCTTTAGCGTCTACTACGGTATTTTAACTTTATGTTCAAGTCGTTCAAGTCTCTACAATACATGATCACATAATGCCTTAGATTAGGTCACATATAATCTAGTATGTATATGACTATATCATACCCTTCATTTCAATCTAATTGTATATTAGATTCATTTACTATTCATTTCGGTATGTCATTACGCTTGCATTATATTTGACTAGGTTATCTCAACCTTTACATTACATTCCTTAAGGTTTAACAAAGTTTAAACAATGTTATCTTACCTTCCTTAAGTTATGTTTACTTTGAATCCATTTAGGTTTTCTTTTCTTTGTACTTAGAAACCTTCATTACTATCTTTGTTCTGAGACTAGCGCTATGGCGCCAGCTTTATACTTACATCTCACGCTGCGGCGCGAGCACTTAATGCCATTGTCCCAAACTTGACGTTGCGGCGCGAGTCCTTACTTAATGGGCCGCGCTGCGGCGCCACACTCCAGAGGATTTTGTCACTGTTCATGGTGCTGCGGCGCCACTTATTGAACTAAGGTTCGCGCTGTGGCGAACTCTTGAAGTATGCTCGGTTACTGTTCCGCGCTGCGCCGCGGGTCTTTTTGCCTAGGGTTGGCGCTTCGGCACCAACTCTGTGCACCAGATATCAAATTCAGTTTTGAAATATTGTGAACTTTCCGGACGCATAACTTCTTCGTTATAAGTCCGAATTGGCTCATTCAAAAGCCTACGATTCACAATTTACGTACTCTACATGATCATTCAAGAATTTTATCTATTTGACTTCGTTTGCTAAAAATTCACCTATTGGTTCATTTTTAACGTAAACGATAAACGATCGTGAACGTTCAACGCTCGTTTCTTCGTTCTAAGTCAGAATCCGATCATTTTCGAGTCCACAACTCTTAAATGCCAATTATGACTTGTCTCTATTGGAAAACAATGGTCTCGTGATCAAACACAAAATTTGACTTCCATTCCGAGAATTTTTACGTATTCGATGATAATCGTCCAATCGTGCAAATTCTGGCAATTCTTCATTCTTATGATTTGTTCAACATTACAAATGAACTTCATTCATCATGTGAACATTTTAACATACTTAATACAACAACTTAGATTCTTTGTTGGATTTTTTACTTATTCTTCATAAGTTTATAACTTGTCATCTATAACTACTTAAGATTTCATTGTTAATGACTTATGACAATTAAGGTTTCTTAATCATCATACTTTACATGGTCTTCACATATATCTTTACTTAGGTATACATGATACATATGATCATATAATTTCTTTTACATTCATATCATTTCTCTTAATAAACTTCTTATAATTTCATATTATTTTCACATAAGTTTATAACTTATGCTAGCTTAAATGACTTATTACCAACTTAATTGGCTTAAGTTCATTACTTACTCATTCATGTTTCTTAATCCAACTTTTCTTATCATCCTATCATGGTAGAGATAAAAGATAATTGAGAAGAAGTCTTACTCTTTTGTAGTCTTGGTAAGTAGCTTGCTTCTTCTTCTTACTTATAGAATGACTTATGTGAGCTTATTCTCTCTAACACTTAAGCACTTTAGATGTGTTGGATTAATTGATCAACCAACAAATGGCTTGTAAAGCTCTTCTATTTATAGACTTTCCAAAGTTAGGGTAGATTGGTCATTAAATCATCCCACCTCCTCATGCACCTCCTTACTATTCATTACTTGCAAGGCACAAAACTTATCCTACACTTGGTCATTACTTCAAAGTCTTGGTCAATACTCCTACTTGATCATCACACTTACTTGATCACCACATCACTTGGTCACCACACATTAACCATATCAATATGGTTTGCCCCATGGGTTATCTGATCCATGGATTCTAGCTTGGGCTTGGATTAATAAATCCTTGGGCCTTATATTAACAAACACTAGTTAGTTCCACTACATCAAAAAGGCTTATCGTGATCGCTTATCGGTGATCATGCCGCGATCGCGAGATAGCTATCTGCGCGGCCGAAGTCGCGATCGGCGATAATCGTCATATATAAAATCTGATCATTGGGATGCACATCGTGACCACTATTAGCGACAAGAGATATCTGCGGCCGCTATGAAAGCAACCGAAATGACAAATCCGGTCATTGAAATGAGTCGATGGTCGAGGCCAAAAGTCGACATGGTCCACGTGTCGTGACCATTATCGGCCGACCGCCAATGATCATTTGATCTCGCTTCTTCGTCGCTAATAACATTCGGCGACGCATGCGATTGACGATATGAAAAAAATTACAAACCATATTTTTGCTATTTTGCAGAATTCCCAAAAACCTGTACCTATTTTCTACCTGCTTTATCCCAACACACATACACACCAAGATAAAAACATACAAAACAATATCAACATCCATCGTCCACCAACACATACACCAAACTAGTATATAAACCTTTAAAACCAATATGATTTGAATAAATATAATAACATTTCAAAACTTGTTTAAGTAACATATATATACAAACATCCAAATAATGAATATACAAGTACAAGGTTATGTCAAGCGTCATCCCTCCTTAATCACCCCAGAATTAACAAAATAATAAAACAAGTTACAAATATAATAAATATGTTGATACCGTATATATTACGACAATACATACAACAAATTGATTTTATACCTCGTCGCCATCCCCATGTCATCCTCTGCTCTGCTGCTTGCCATCGCTTCAAATTAACTCCTCGGATCAAGAGCCCCTGTGTGCCCACCCAAAGATCTTCAAAAGATTTCTATCTTGACATATAGCTCTCACACACAACAAATAGAGTATGAATAAATTGGATGACTCGATGACCGTGAAGACTTGGTAGCAGAGTCGCTGAGCCATCAAGGATGGGCGTCGCCGTTGTCCTCGACCTTTAATGTAGTTCTTCTTCACAACAGACGCCTCTCCCACAACTCTTGATCATTAAAGCGACGTGGAGTGCCTTCGTGATAGCGCCATTCAATAAACGCTTATAAGTATCCTCGTCATCATGTTAACACTTAAATAGTTAAAATAATATTTTGTAAGTATTAATAAACAAGATCAGTTGTTAAAACTTATTACCGCTTATCCGGATAGCCTCAGTGGAACCATCACGGTAATACGTACACATCCACCCAATGGATAGGGTCGACCTTGAGACCGAGACTCCTATACAAAAAACAAAGACAATATTACTAAGTAAAATGGGATATTTTCTACAATTCATGATTGTAAACATATTAAAACTTGTAAATACGCACTTCGGCAAAGATATGTCAGAATCGTGAAATATCGCCGCCTTTGTATGTTCCTTTTTAGCCTTTTCGCCATCGGATACACCCGAGGCTCTGTTGGTGGCGGCAGTCTTTCGTCTTTTCACCCAGCTCTCAGCTCTCCATTGGGCACACATCTCAGCCCATATGGACTGGGTGCACCACCAGGGGCTATGCTCGTGCATATAATCCTCTCCCTGGCCTGGATGGTCGATCTCGGATTGTGAATGGCTTTTTGTCGTTCTTTATTCAAGTTGTCCTCAGTGCGACACGCACTTTTGCCGTAATAATGTCTCGAATCACTTTGAGCTCTGCAAGCGCCCTCCCATCTATACCGCTTCGCAAATAAAAAAAAATAATAATAACATTACTAAATAATTATCCTTTGAATATTATATTAATATTATATAAATATTATTTGTCATAATTAAAAAAAACATACCAAAATTTCGCCAAAACAAAGATCCTTGTGGGCGATAGGTGTGCTTCACCACGAATCACAGTGTGTAGGCCAATTTCAAACACAAACCGTGATATGCACTTGACGATCTTATTATCCTAAAAATCACTATAATATACAACATCAATTAGCATATATTAAAGCAATTTACATCTAAGTTATAATATTTGTGAACATTTTCAAACTTATACTTATAATACTTAAAAAAATTTGTCATAGTCTCCCTATAATATAGACTAGCCACATGCACGACGGCATGCATATATGGACATTTCTAGGCACCCAAGACACAAACCAAGAGAAATATACAAATTTTCAATATAATAAGACCAAAACAAAACATTACCAATATAATATCAATCAAAACATTACCAATATACAATAAATGGAATCTTAAATGCTTTTATATAAATGATATATGGGACGACGTGCTATTCGAGGAGGGCTTAATCAATAAGAATCCGATCATCGGATTAGTAGGGGCCTTGGGCACATTATTAGGCCCCCTACCCAAGCCGCTTTTTCTCGCTACCGCTTTGGCCATCTCAGATATTACAAATTTCAAGATGTTATTAGAGTCATATTTGATTACATGTATATATGAAAATAAACATACGATGTTGATATAAACATGTATATATATGAATATAAAATGACAATAAACAAAAGTTGCATTTAAATAGTTTAGTACATAAACATGATGTTGATATAAACATGTATATATATGAATATAAAATGACAATAAACAAAAGTTGCATTTAAATAGTTTAGTACATAAACATGACAGTGATATAAACATGTATATATATGAATATAAAATGACAATAAACAAAAGTTGCATTTAAATAGTTTAGTACATAAACATGACAATGATATAAAAAACATGTATTGCTAAACATACATTTCATGAGTTCAAGTGTCAATGTCTGATTCAGAATCATCTTGTATACGTGTTGCAGATTCATAACCATCATCTGCTTCAGATTCTGTGTCAGATTCAGTCAATAACTCTTCCTCCTCAGTATCAATGTCATCTGACACAAGTATTGACTCAGGATCTAATTCATGTGGTTCATCTCCACCATCTAACCGGATTACTTCATTGTCGCCCTCCACATTTATTATAGTCCGACTATGAAGCATCCGCTTCTTGGTAAATCTCCCCATCAACTAATTCTACACGACTACGCTACGGAGTATAAATTACAACTTGCCAATCAGAGGCGGCCTATCCCTTTTCCTAACAGACTAGGAGTGTAGTATACTTGTACTGCTTGAGTTGGTAAAACAAACGGTTCGTTGGAGTACGCAGACCTATGGAGGTCAATATCGACGATTCCATGTCCTCACAACACGTATCCCTTTTTCCTAATCAAACCAACGGCACTTGAATAAGTGAATATGACCCCCAGACGCGTGCCCTTGCACGACAACTCTACGATTTCCTCCAACTCCCCATAAAAGGCACGACCAAGCTCATTGTAACAATCTCCTCGACACACACTCCGTAGTTCGTTGTTCTTTTCCGCCGCCCATATGCCTTTGTCCAAATTCACAACCATTTATTTTGTAACCATCATACCGACTTGATCCTCGTCTCGTCCCATAGCTAGGACTTGTACATTAGCCTAATCGTTGATCCTCAAATAAAGCCTACAAAAACTCCATCTTATTAAATGAAGTCATAGTTAACATATGGAGTATATATATATATATATATATATACACCACGTGCTTAAAATTGAACTTACTTTGTCCTTTAGCCAAAGTGCAAAGTTTTTATCCCGATTGATTTGAATATCTTTATCGCTTATGCTCGGCATGCTTCACTTTTAACTCGTCATCGTACAATCTATACCATGTTATAAACATTAACATATTAGAATAAATTTTCAACTTAAAAGATAAAATATCAAGTTTACATGTGTACCTCACAAATTCGTCAATCTCCTCACAATTGAGAAGAATGTAAGTATGTGCGGCATGTAATTCTTGCTCAGAGAGGAATATGCGCTTCCCTTTTCCATAAGCGCGGCCCGATAGACCAAATACAGAGAGCCGACCATTTAGTTCAACATTTCCCCCATCATCATGTCTCGATACTCGATTGGCCTTTGTCAAGACTTCGTCCGAAAAATAGTCTGAGACAAACGTAGATATCTCATCAAAATCAGATGCCTCGCATATCGACCCTCGACATAAGCTTTATTCTTCACCTTCCTCTTAAGGTTTCCCATCACCTCTCGAAAGGGTACATCCATCTATATTGAACTGGACCCCCAACACGAGCTTCATAGGGAAGATGGATTTGCAAATGCTCCATGGAGTCAAAAAAACCAGTGGGAATATTTTTTTCCGGTTTACACGTGATCTCTATGATGTTCTTCTCAAGTACAAACATGTCCTTCCTCATTCAATGATTTTGAACACAAGTCTTTGAAGAAACGACTAAGATCCGCCAAAGCATCCCATATTGGTTTATCAAGCGTATCCCAAAATGCTATAGTAATGAGTCTCTCCATGAACACACGATACCATGACTCTTCATCCCTTGCAATTTCCCACCCGTAACACACCTTGCAATGTTCGACGATATCCATCCGGGTAGTTTCGTAGACTTAACCCATGTGCACACATCTTCAACTTGCTTTTTGGACAATGTGTACCTTTGCATGCGGTTTGACAATCTTACCATTAGGAGATTCATAAAGTTCTAATCCGTGACGCTTACAAATATCTTTCATGTCCAAACGTGCCTTTATCGTTATCTTTTTGTCTTCCCCATAACATTCATCATAGTGTTAAACACATTGTCAAACACATTCTTCTCAATATGCATCACATCTAGATTATGATGAATCAAATTTGTAGACCAATAAGGCAATTCCCAAAAGATGCTTCTCCGAACCCAAGCATATGAGATTCACCAAACCCATTGATTATGTTTGTCGATCAACCTTACCAAATGGGATAACCGACAATCTCATCACACGATCTCGCATCTCCGTTCCCGACAATCGCGGTGCAGGCATATCATTATCTACTTTCCTTTCCTCAAGTGTTCTCTATTTCTTCAAACGGTGATCTACCTAAGAAGAACCGCGATGACGATAAAAAACCAACAAGGCTTTCAACCTTTTGATAGATTAAACGACTTTGTATGCTCCATACAATATGGACAAGCCAACTTCCCGTAGTACTCCATCCAAATAACATACCATAAGTCGGGAAGTCACTTATAGTCCACATAACCGCTGCCCTAAGGTTGAAATTTGTTTTCGTTGTAACATCCCAAGTCTGTATTCCATCCTCCCACAATACCTTTAACTCGTCTATAAGAGGTCTCAAGTAAACATCTAAGTTCTTTCCAGGACTCTTAGGACCAGGAATCACGAGTGAAAGAAATAAGTATGGCTGTTTCATACACATCCAAGGAGGCAAGTTGTACGGAGTAACAATCACAGGCCAACATGAGTACGGAACAGCTGAGTGGCCAAACGGATTGAAACCATCGGTGGACAATCCAAGCCTCACATTTCTAGGTTCCAATGCAAATTCAGGATGTGCTAAGTTGAAATCTTTCCAAGCCTGCCCATCTGCGGGATGATTTAGTTCTCCATCTTTAGCTGGAGATTTCGCATGCCAACTCATATGTTCAGCTGATCTTGAAGACATGTACAATCTTTTTAGTCGATGTGTTATTGGAAAATACCTTAGAATCTTAAACGGTATACTTGATTTTTTTGTAGTCACACCCTCTTTATTAGGCCTAAACCGATCATAACTGCAAAACGTGCACCTTGTCATCCTGCTCATTTTCCTTATAAAACAACATGCGCCGTTGGGACATGCATCGATCTTTTGGTATCCAAGACCCAACTTCTTCACCATTTTCTTACAAAAGTAATAATTACTGTGTAATTTCACCGTCAGCAACATACTCTTAATTGCCATCAAGAGCGACTCAAAACACTCATGGCTCATGTTGTGATCACCTTGATGTTAAGTAATGTCGCCACCGCAGATAATGATGTAGTGTGTTTGGTGCAACCATGCCACAATGGCTTGCTACCCTCGCTAACAACTTAAAGAAGTCTTTGCATCGTAATTCATAGGTTGCTCTCTCTCGCCTTGCTCCCAATCAAAATCGCCCCTCGCAATATCATGGACCATTTCATTCATACGATGAGTACTACTTCGCCTCAATTGTGTACTTGTGTGATGCCACCATCTCTTCTCTCCCCCCATGTGCCCACCAAAGATTCTTCGTAATTTCTCATGAACCCGTAAACAAGTAAATGATAGTTTACCATGTCTCTCATCCATATAATTTACATTCTTACACTTTAAACATGGACATCGATTCATGACTTACCATTCATACATTCTGGTGACTATACGCGATACTCCAAAAACACTTGGCAACCAAATTTCTAAATTCAATCAGAAGATTTATCCGGGCACTTGACTTTCGTCGTGCCATCCAACTACTTGGCCCTAATAGAGGTCCATGATTCCACTACCTACTACTATGCATAACATTATAAATGTTAACATATGACTTGAGCATACTTATAACCATATGACTTGAGCATACTTGTAAGTATGCATACGATTAACATTTAAGCATTACTTAAAGCATATGACTTAAGCATACTTGTAACCATATGACTTAAGCATACTTGTAAGCATATGATTAACATTTAAGCATACTTGTAAGCATATGACTTGAGAGCATATGACTTGAGAGCATATGACTTAACAAATGAATGCAAATTAAAGCAGTATGGGAAACTTTAAATGTTATTAAATTTAGTATGAGAAACTAAGTAAATGCTACTTAATTTAATAGTTATATTATATCATGTTATTTTATTTTAATTTGTTTTAAATTTTTTTTATTGTTTATCGTAAGTGAATACGTAAGGTATTTCATTCATGCTAGCTTTATATATCAGAGTTTGCTAACTCATTTATCCAACTTTTGAGTATCTTGGAGATTCATTCATATCAACTAGTGTGCTAAGGCGCCTAACATGTTTTAAGATTATACCCCTCACGGTCCCTTTCTATAATCTTTTATGTTTTGGGATAGTCACACCATGATTGAGCAATTTATAGCTTTTATAACATTTTACAGCTTTATTCTTGTATACATAAGTGTTAAATACCCTTGTTTTTTCTCGTTATAGCCAAAATACAGTCTCTTTTATCGACTAAGTGTGTCTAGTTACCTTCTCTCACACTACTAATCAGCCTTAAGATCGCTTTATTTTGGCTTAATGTTTCCCTAATAGCTTAGCATGCTAACAACCAAGCTTGGCTTGGCCTCGTGAGGCTTTCAGCTAAGCTTGGCAGTAGCCTCGTGTGGCCTCATCATGCCCCAAGCCCAAATTTCATCGCTCTAACATCCCCTTAATAGGCTCTCTGGATCACCAATAGGCTCATTAATAGTATAAATGTTCGCAAATACCCCGACCAATAAAAAAATTTTGCCAGAGTCTCCCTATAATATGGATTAGCCACATGCACGACGGCGTGCATGTATATACAAATATTTCTAGCACCCAAGACACAAACCAAGAGTCCACATAGACGATCTTGTATAAGTATAAGTAATGTGAAGAAAAGCCTAACTATTACCCATATTTATCGATCTTGAATAAGTATAGTTCTCATATAGGCATAGATTTGACTATAATTTCATAAATAAATTCACATGTAGGCAAAAGAAACCTTTAGGCATTCAAACAACTTTAAAATTATGATAATAAAAGGTACTTTAGGCATGATTAAGTACTAAATTATACTAACAAAATTCCCCAAGCCTTCCATTATAAATATTATTACATCAAATAATTGTTATAAATATCAATACCTATAATATGATGGCTATACAAATCGATCGAAAATAAAGAAGAAAAATAGAGCAAACAAACTTATCGACGTAGAGTCTCAAAGATAAACTGTTGTGTTGAGGATACACTTTTTGAAAGCCCTTCCTAGAACCTCTTTATACCGCAAATTACATCACATAAATCGATTGACGTTATAATGCAATTGACTCAACTAAATCGCAATGAACACATAATGATAATATCGTAAATGATAACAATTGAAAAGTTTCATCAACAATACCTCGAGATTCCTAATCGCTAAAATATTCCCAATGCTTCCTTCCAATATCTATTTGAACAATACCTCAAATCAAACTATTCCAATCTAGCATACATATCAATCAAAACATTACCAATAAGCTAATTTCTATATATAGAACAAATAACACAATCAATGTAACCAATTCCATAACATCCTATTCAATTTCCAACCGATTAATTAGAGCAACCCCAATTCATATCTAAGTCAAACAAACCAAAAGTTCAAGCACCAATAATAACAAAAATGAAAAAAAAATTATTACGCTATATGTTTCATAATAATGCTTTATTTTATAAATTTTAAAATAAACTTTAATTAGTTCATCATCATTAGTTGCCTTTTTTAATCTTAATTAAGGCATATTCATTTTGATTTAGGTTTTGTCTAAACCACATTCAATTAACAAATTAACAAGGTTTCTAGTAGATTTTAAGTGGGTTACCTTTGTAGAGGTGGTGGCGTGTGGTAGGAGGCGGCGGCCACACAAGCACATCTAACTTCTTCTCCTTCTTCTCTCTCCCTTTCCTCCCTTTCTCCTTTTCTCCTTTTCTCTTTTCTCTGCTTACGTGGTCGAGCGAATGTCGGGTACTAATAACATTTAGTTTGATCAATGATCATTATCGGCGATCGCATGCGTCACGCCGATTTTTAATGACATGGACTTATCAAATGATCGCATGCGATCCCCGATTTCAAGTGGTCGCACAAAAAAATTACGCGCCAACATTTTCACCAAAATTTTGGTGGCAAATTTATACTTAGCGATCGATCAATGATCGCGATGCGTCATTTTATTCACATTAGCGACTAGATTACGTTTCGGTCGCAGATGATGGTCGCTGTGACTAATATCAGCGACCGATGGTGCGGTCGCTGATACTGTTGGTTGCTGATAGACCTTTTACTTGTAGTGTTCATTAATTTATAGTTGGGCTTCTCACTTTAATTCACTTGGACTTGTATATAATTGTTTAACCAATCATCTAAGTCCATTAACATTTCTTAATACACATACATATAGTTCATGTATTATTTTCGTATTATAATTCATATAGAATTTATATACGATATTTCATCCTTCATACAAACTCGTATAATACTTTGTATTATACTCATTTTTATTACTTTGTACAATACCAAGTATCATACCATTATTACTTGTTCTTTAACATTTCGATTTGCTTAACGTTCATAAATTAAGTCCACAAGCGAAATGTTACATTTTCCATATTACATAATCCATCTTACCTTGTTATTCCATCATTGCGTATTTCTCGAAAACTCAAAATTATACCCCGAACAAATACTGATGAATAGTGTTTTTAGGAAAATTTCTCAGAAAACTTTTATTTTCGTCTTGGAAATCCAAACACTTTAATTCATCCACGTAGCCCAAATACTACAATATTCTAATATCAATAGGTTATACAATGACAACCATCTTGATAACACATGGAATATGATTTTATTATTATTTAATTTAATAAAATCATTTTACAATAAGATCCGTATTTCTCGGTCGTTACATTCTTCCCCCCTTATAAAGATTCTGTCCCAGAATCTAGTCTTACTTTAATCAAATAGATGAGGAAAATTTTTCTTCATCTTTTCTTCTAGTTCTCACGTTGCTTCTTCAGCATCGTGGTTCTTCCATAATACTTTTACTGACGGTATTACCTTGTTCCTCAGAACTTGTTCCTTTCTATCAATGATTTGCATCGGTGACTCTTCATATGATAAGTCTTTCTTGATATGAATCGGCTCATACTCGATTACATGCTTATAGTCCGGCTTATATGGACGTAATACAGATACGCGAAACACGTTATGTATTCATTCTAGGTCTGGAGGTAATGCTATCATATACGCTACCTCTCCCACTCGTTTTAATACTTCAAAAGGTCCTATAAACCTTGGACTTAACTTTCCCTTCTTTCCAAAGCGTATCTTTCCTTTCCAAGGAGATACCTTTAGAAACCCATACGAGCCCACCTCAAACTCTTGACTTAGTCTATGTGAGTCCGCATACTTCTTTTGTCTGTCCTGAGCTGTAACGAGACGCATCCGAATTAGCTTTATCACATCCGCTGTCTGCTGCACCAATTCTGGTCCTAGCATCCGGCGTTCTCCCACCTCATCCCAACATAAAGGTGCTTTGCACTTTCTCCCATACAAAGCTTCATACGGCGACATGCCTATACTTGCATGATAACTGTTGTTATATGCAAACTATACTAGTGGTAGGTGATCATCCCAACTACCCTTGAAATCCATGACATAAGACCTCAACATGTCTTCTAACGTCTGAATTGTTCTTTCGCTCTGCCCATCAGTTTGTGGATGATAAGCTGTGCTTAACCTCGGCTGTGTTCCCAACTGCTCTTGCAAACTCCTCCAAAAGTTTTATGTGAATCGTGGATCACGATCTGACACAATTGATACCGGTACTCCATGTCTGGAAATGATTTCCTTAAACATAAAGTTTAGCTAACTGGTCTAAGTTATACTTGACCCTAATTGGAAAAAAGTGAGTCGACTTCGTCAACCGGTCCACTATTACCCAAATTGAATCATACCCTTTTTGCATCGTCGGAAGTCCCACCACGAAGTCCATCGTGATATGCTCCCACTTCCATTCTGGAATCTCCAATGACTGTAGTAAACCACTGGGTCGTTGATGTTCGGCCTTAACTTTTTGACAAGTTAAGCACCTACTCACATACTCTGCTATTTCTCTCTTCATGTTTGGCCACCAAAAACTCTGTCGAAGGTCTTGATACATCTTAGTTGTGACACCCCCAAAATTAGGTATACGCCTCCCATCTTGGGTCGCCACTTACATGGTACATAAATTCAAATACAACTTACTAATATAACTGTCGTGTACAATACGACATAAACTGTGAGTTTGAATACAAATATTGTCTACTATATATTATACAAACTCAAAAGGAGTCCTCATTACAATTATTATCACACTATTTCACAGAATAGTGAGGACTACTAATGCTATCTTCAGGACCATCACTCGTTTTCCCGACTCGTCCCAGCTATATTCTCATTTCCTTTGAAAGAAACTGGATATCAAATTAGTGAAGTACCAGAATACTCTTCTTCTTTCTCTCTATAGATTTTCTCTCTATAGATTCTCTCTATAATTTCTCTCTCTAGAGTTTCAGTGAATT
This sequence comes from Panax quinquefolius, assembly GCA_020205615.1. Lineage (NCBI taxonomy): Eukaryota > Viridiplantae > Streptophyta > Magnoliopsida > Apiales > Araliaceae > Panax > Panax quinquefolius. The sequence goes on from CM035162.1 coordinate 81,013,910, forward strand.
CGTAAGAAAATAATGAAGGAATGAGCTTCTATTTATAGGAAAATAGAATGCATAGTAATTAATCCATGAACGGTCCAGATTGATTTACTTTAATCTGACGGTCCATATTTAAAGCAAAATCTTTTAAATAAAATATCATATATTCTATTTATATAAAAACATTTTACTATGCAAACACTATGCAATATTATGCAAAACACTATGCAAAACACTATGCAACACTATGCATAATAAAATATAATATATTCTATTTATAGAATAACTTTAATAATCACCATGCATGCGGTACTTCGCATAGATAGGTTATTCCAACAGAATAATAATAACGGAACTAGGTCAGGTGAAATTCACACCGACAGGATGATCCAACAGAATAATAAATGTTGAATAATAATAAACAATGGAACCAGGTCCGATGTAAAACACACAGACAGGATATTCTAATAGAATAATAAATGCGGAATAATAAACAATGGAACCAGGTCCGGTGTAAAACACACAGACAGGATATTCCAACAGAATAATAAAGAATGGAATAACAGAAGAAGATCACCAAGTATAGGGGATTCCGCGTATACGAGTTTCTTCCAATGAATAAATAAGAATGGAATAATATAAGTTTCACCAAGTATAGGGTATCAGAGCGTATCTGAGTTATGTATAGGGTATGCCACTTTTACAAAAGTTATTCCAATGAAATAATAATGAATGGAATAACAAAAGTTCTCTTCATGAATAAGAAAGAATAACACCCCTTACTTGCACAACAAATAATATCCCTTACTGTAAAAGACACTGGATATCAAAGTAGTGAAGTACCAGAATACTCTTCTTCTTTCTCTCTATAATTTCTCTCTCTAGAGTTTCAGTGAATTCGTAAGAAATAATGAAGGAATGAGCTTCAATTTATAGGAAAATAGAATGCATAGTAATTAATCCATGAACGGTCCAGATTGATTTACTTTAATCTGACGGTCCATATTTAAAGCAAAATCTTTTAAATAAAATATCATATATTCTATTTATATAAAAACATTTTACTATGCAAACACTATGCAAAACACTATGCAACACTATGCATAATAAAATATAATATATTCTATTTATAGAATAACTTTAATAAAGTATTCTGTTTTATATAAAAGATGTTTACGCTTTTATTACGTTAATAATACGAATAAAACAAAACGTCATTATCGCTATAATAATTCATATTATTAATCGGCATAATGGAATCAAACCGAGTGACTTCTCACATAAGCATCAATAATCAATACCGGTAGTGCTTACTTATGCAACCACACATTATTCTTCGTTCTTTTTACTATCAAGTAGTTCAACAATTATCAACGATAAAACTTCCGCCGTTATTTCAATAAAATATTTTTTGTCGTTTTCTCGATCCGGCAATAATTACATTGTAGGGGTCCACCAATGATTGAGCCATTGTATGCGAATATTCCTGCTAAACCGAATATTCCCAGAGCCAATCGAATATAATATAACCACTTGCATACTTTGTGAAATTTATAAATACTACCCACAACTATAATATTATCTCAAATTCACACCATAATATTAAAAATTATTTCACAAAATTTAAATCATTATTGATAAAATCGGGGTCTCACAATCTAAGCCTCCTTATGGAATTTTGCCCTCGAAATTAGTGGTGCGTACACGGTATGATAAAGAGGTGAGGATACCTTGAATACCTTTATCGTTGAAAACATTAAATTCATCTTTGCAATCCTACCAAAGATATTCATTAACAATTCATCTTTGCTCTACAGGCCAAAGATATACAACTCAGTAAAACCAATAATCTTTGAGGCAGCGACTTAATAGTATCACGACCACGAATTATCTATGCACCATCGCCAAGGATATTCGTGTTTTCAATCTGATCGTGATTATACCGAATAATCCTTGGTCATAATCATACCAAGTCTATCAATGCACTACTACTAAAGATGACTTTTACCACATCCATGAATTAATATTTAATTCGAGACTCAACTTTCAATAATTAATCCATATCATCGAATCATCCACGCACTTCTGGGCCAAGGATATTCATTAGTATCACGACCACGAATTATCCATGCACTACGACCAAAGATAATCATGTATTCATTAGTATCACGACCATAAATTATCCATGCACTACGGCCAAAGATAATCGTGTATTCATTAGTATCACGACCACAAATTATCCATGCACTACGGCCAAAGATAATCGTGTATTCATTAGTATCACGACCACAAATTATCCATGCACTACGGCCAAAGATAATCGTGTATTCATTAGTATCACGACCACAAATTATCCATGCACTACGCCCAAAGATAATCGTGTATTCATTAGTATCACGACCACAAATTATCCATGCACTATGGCCAAAGATAATCGTGTATTCATTAGTATCACGACCACAAATTATCCATGCACTACGTCAAAAAATAATCGTGTATTCATTAGTATCACAACCACAAATTATCTATGCACTACGTGCCAAGGATAATCGTGTATTCATTAGTATCACGACCACAAATTATCCATGCACTACGTGCCAAAGATAATCGTGTATTCATTAGTATCACGACCACAATTTATCGATGCACTACGTGCCAAGGATAATCGTGTATTCATTAGTATCACGACCACAAATTATCCATGCACTACGTGCCAAAGAAAATCGTGTATTCATTAGTATCACGACCACAAATTATCCATGCACTACGTGCCAAAGATAATCGTGTATTCATTAGTATCACGACCACAAATTATCCATGCACTACGGCCAAAGATAATCTTGTTTTCAATTTCGGTTATGATTATACCCGAACAATCCTCAGTCATAATCATACCAAGTCCATCTATGCACTACAGCCACGGATGACTTTCAACATAATATAAGCATGAGGATAATGATATAAAGAATCAATCAAATGAGATAAAGGATAAATATTAAACATTTATAATATAATTTATCCGAGATTCAAGAATATCCCCATGTTATCAATCACTTAATAATCTCATAATCTAATATCATTAATATTATAACAATATTTTAATCACTTCTTAAATTTATAAATAATTTATTTCAATTGTTTACGCTTTACCATATAATGCATTTAATCATTCAAAATGCCATACTCATAAGATATCATCACCAATGATCAAATCCTCATCAAAAAATATCGTATATACTCATATATAGGATTCTCTAGCCATAAAATCCTATTTTCAACTTTTGTTACTTCATATAACATATTTAACTCATATGTTTGTAACTAAACTATTTTCATGAAAAATACCAAATCAGTCCCAAAAATATTTCTTTTACTGGGATTTAGCATAATATAGTCCCATAATGAAAATATATTTTTTCTCGGAATTTTTAAAATTCATTTACTATTTTTCAAAATTAATTTCTAATTAATTCCTTAAGAAATTAGCTACCTCAAGTTTAACTCCAAAATTCCCAAATCTTGGCAGGACTTTACACATGTTAATGTGAGCCTCCAGTTTAAATTTCATGGTCATCGGAGTTATAGAACTCGGTTATAGCATTTTCATCGAAAAACCTAAATATTGAAATAGTCATAACTTGCTCATTTTAAGTCGAAATGAGCTCATTTTTGGACAGGAGGTACTTTATATCATATACCTTCATGTTCCAAATGGCTAGAATTTTTCTCATAATTTAAGTGGCCGAAACAGCCCTATAAAATCATGGCAAGACAACTTTTTTCGGTTTTTGCAGCTTTGCACTCCTTTGCTAAAATCAGTCCACACAAAATCTACAACACCTTTTCCAGTAATTCTACTTGGATTAGTTAGGTAACTCATAGATCTAACTCTAGGACTTGACCACACTCAAAATTCAAAATATAATAGGAGATATGGTCAATTGAATTTCATGTTACGTTTTCACCAAAATCGATTTTCAACTCTTTGTGATTTCTAAGAAACTTTCATGTTTTCACATAATAACCAACATAACTCATCATAACACTTACTAATACCACGTGATACCCATGATTTTCATTAGTCCAATGCTTTTATTATGACTTTCATCATAAACCACGTAAATTTGTTCATTTTAGTTGAAGATATATTTGAGGGTTTAAGAAATGGGTTTTATCTTGGGGTCATTATACAAAATTCGATTTCACGCTCTAAGTAGGCTAAGAAGTCTTCAAGAATACGCCAGAAATTTATTAATAATAGAAATATCATTCAAAATCTGTGACTCTCCTCCAAGACTTGGATAGTACGTCACATTGATACCAATGTGACTTCTATCCCTTAACCTAGATAGCACCTCACAATGATACCTATAAACTTGCCATCTTCATTCACGATGTAAGCCTATAGAAAGTCCGCTTCGTGCATTCCACACAAGGAAGTCAACAACGAAAGGTTCGGGGCTCTTTACTTATGGCTTGATATGACAATAATTGACTTTAGTAGTTTGGTTACTTGAATTCACACAACAAGTTGGTTATGAATATCAAACCTAACAACCTTACGAAAAGCATGATGAGTAGTTAACAAATTGATTCCAAAAATCACATCAAAGGCAAATATTTTCAAAAAGATAAGATCGACGTGAAATTATTTATTTGAACCAAACAAGATTTAAAAATAGTAGCGGTAACGAAGGCTCCTACTAACGAAGTTTCAACCAATAAGTCAAAGTCTAACTTCTCCGGAGTCAAATTTAAACGTTGAACGCAAGCAATAGAGATAAAATAATGGGCAGAACCGGTATCTTATAAGGTATAGACTTCGCAATTTATAATTAACTAACCCGTGCTAACTTCGTTCGGTTTACTCGCTTTTTGAGAAGTCATGAAAAATGCACTTCCTAAAACCAACGACTTTGTTTTGTCCATATCCACCTTTGGTGCCACCGTCCCAGCTAGACTTGACTTTGGTGCACAACAAAATTGGGTTAAATGACCTTCTCTTCTTGCAATTTCCACTTCTATTATCTTTGCCATGATTACCACCAAAGTGGTTACCATTCTTGGCATGATAATTTCCCCCACGATGGTTATCATTATTCTGATAGTCGTTGCCACCAGTATGATTATTATCGTGTTGTTGGTCGTTACCTTTTGTTTGAAATTGAATCAACACTCTCATGTGCTTCATTGCTTATCTCAAGTATTTTCAGATGCCATTCTCAAACACTGTCACAAAACAAGGGTTAATTGACATGTAACAAATTATCCCTATATTCTCGAATGACCAATAAAATAGCACATAAACTTAGGTAGGTCATACTAGCGAAGTATTCCCGTCTCTCCCCTCCTAGTACTATTCTCACCTCTTAGCCGGGATCATATCCTAAGCTCGATACCAACCGTGGCGCCCCAAAAATTAGGTATACGTCACCCATCTTGGGTCGCCATTTACATGGTACATAAATTCAAATACAACTTACTAATATAACTGTGGTATGCAATACGACATAAACCGTGAGTTTGAATACAAATATTGTCTACTAGATATTATACAAACTCAAAAGGAGTCCTCATTACAATTATTATCACACTATTTCACGAAATAGTGAGGACTACTAATGCTATCTTCGGGACCATCACTGCGTTTCCCGACTCGTCCCCAAATATATTCTCATTTCCTTTGAAAAATGGATATCAAAGTAGTGAAGTACCGAATACTCTTCTTCTTTCTCTCTATAGATTTTCTCTCTATAGCTTCTCTCTATAATTTCTCTCTCTAGAGTTTCAATGAATTAAAAGAAAATCTTTGAAAGAATGAGCTTATTTATAGGAAAATAGAATGCATAGTAATTAATCCATGAATCGGTCCAGATTGATTTACTTTAATCGGCGGTCCATATTTAAAGCAAAATCTTTTAAATAAAATATCATATATTCTATTTATATAAAAACATTTTACTATGCAAACACTATTCAACACTATATGAAAACACTATGCAACACTATGCATAATAAAATATAATATATTCTATTTATCGAATAACTTTAATAATCACCATGCATGCGGTACTTCAGACAGGCGGAGTTATTCCAATGAGAATAATAATAACGGAACCAAAATCGGTGAAATTCACACAAGCGGGATGATCCAACGTAATAATAAATCTTTGAATAATAATAAACAATGGAACTAGGTCCTGTAAAACACACGATGTGATATTCCAACGAATAATAAATGCGGAATAATAAACAATGGAACCAGTCCTGTAAAACACACGACAAGATATTCCAAATGAGAATAATAAAGAATGGAATAACGTAAGAAGATCACCAAGTATAGGGGATTCAGCAGATCTGAGTTATTCAATGTAATAAATAAGAATGGAATAATATAAGGATTTCACCAAGTATAGGGTATGCCGCGTATACAGGTTATGTATAGGGTATGCCACTTTTACAGGTTATTCCAACAGAATAATAATGAATGGAATAACAGAAGTTCTCTTCATGAAAAAGAAAGAATAACACCCCTTACGGGTACAACAAATAATATCCCTTACCATAAAAGGCATTGGATATCAAAGTAGTGAAGTACTAGAATACTATTCTTCTTTCTCTCTATAATTTCTCTCTCTAGAGTTTCAGTGAATTCGTAAGAAATAATGAAGGAATGAGCTTCTATTTATAGGAAAATAGAATGCATAGTAATTAATCCATGAACGGTCCAGATTGATTTACTTTAATCTGACGGTCCATATTTAAAGCAAAATCTTTTAAATAAAATATCATATATTCTATTTATATAAAAACATTTTACTATGCAAACACTATGCAACACTATGCAAAACATTATGCAAAACACTATGCAACACTATGCATAATAAAATATAATATATTCTATTTATAGAATAACTTTAATAAAGTATTCATTTTATATATAAAAGATGTTTCGCTTTATTACGTTAATAATATGAATAAAACAAAACGCGTCATTATCGCTATAATAATTCATATTATTAATCGACAATAATGGAATCAATCTGAGTGACTTCTCACATAAGCATCAATAATCAATACCATGTGCTACTATGCTACCACACGATTCATCGTACTTTTTACTACCGAGAAGTAGTTCAACAAAGATCAACGGTAAAAATTCCGCCATTATTTCAATAAAATATTTTTGTCGTTTTCTCAATCCGATAATAATTACATTGTGGGGTCCACCAATGATTGAGTAGTTGTATTTAATATTCCCTTCTAAACCGAATATTCCCCGACCAATCGAATATAATATAACCACTTGCATACTTTGCAAAATTTATAAATACTACCCACAACTATAATATTATCTCAAATTCACACTATAATATTAAAAATTATTTCGACAAAATTTAAATCTTTATTGATAAAATCTGGGGTCTCACATTAGTGCTACCAGGATGTATCAAGTACCTCGAACTATGAGCTCCTTGTAACACTTGCTCTTTTAATTCCGTTTCATTCGGAATCAAAATTCTTCCCTCAAATCTTAATAATCCCTCATTATCAAGACTATACTTAACCTCTTCCTTCTCGGACAACCGCTTCTTCATTTGGTTACACTCATCCGTCTTGAGTTGTACCTCCTTGACTCTTTATACGATGATAGATTGCATCTCCGTCGCACAGAGTATTTTCCCCGAATCACTCGGCATCTTCACTTCTATTTCTATCCTAGTCATCTCTATTATTAACTCATTTTGAGCCGTTAACATAGACAACTTTTCCCGACCCTTCCTACTTAAGGCGTCGGCAACTACATTGGCTTTTCTAGGGTGATACAGGATTTCACAATCATAATCCTTTATCAACTCCAGCCATCTTCTCTGCTCTCATATTTCAACTCCTTCGAGTGAAGATATACTTTAGACTTTTATGGTCCGTATATATCTCACATTTTTCCCCATAAAGATAATGTCTCCATATCTTTAGAGCAAACACTACCGCGGACAGTTCCAGATCATGAGTAGGGTAAACTTTCTCATAATCCTTCAACTACCGAGATGCATACGCAATGACTTTGCCATGCTGCATAAGCACACAACCAAGTCCTCTATCACGCAAAGCATCACTATACACTACAAAATTTCCGTGTCATCCAGCAATGACAAAACAATGACTTCACTTAATTTCTTCTTCGGGTTCTTGAAAACTGCTTTCACATTTATCCGTCCATACATATTTCACCGTCCTACTTGTTAAGTTAGTCAACGAGGTAGCTCTATTCAAAAAATCTTGGACAAATCTTCGATAGTACCCTACTAACCTTTGGAAACTTCGCACCTCAGTCAGAATTTTCGGTTGTTCCCAATTCATTACTGCTTCCACCTTCGCTGGATCCACTGAAATCCCCTCTTGGTCAATGACATGACCTAAAAACTGCACCTTTTCCAGCCAAAATTCATATTTGGTGAATTTCGCATATAACTTCTCATTCCTTAGTGTCTCCAACACTAATCTTAAGTGTTCGGCATGATCTTCTGGCATCTTAGAATAGACTAGATTATCATCAATAAACACCGTGATGAACTTGTCCAAATATAGTTTGAACACTCTATTCATCATATCCAAAAATGCAGCTGGTGCATTCGTCAACCCAAATGACATCACCAGAAACTCATAATGACCATAACGAGTCCTGAATGCAGTCTTTGGTATATCTTCCTTCCTAACCTTCAATTGATGATATCCCGTCCGCAAATCTATTTTAGAAAAATACTTTACCCCTTTCAATTGATCAAAGAGATCATCGATCCTGGGTAATGGGTATTCATTCTTTACGTTAACTTGTTCAACTCCCGATAGTTGATACAAAGCCTTAACGATCCGTCTTTCTTCTTAACAAACAACACCGGTGCTCCCCACAGCAAAACACTTGGTTGAATGTACTTCTTGTCCAATAGTTCCTGTAGTTGAACCATTAGTTCTATTTCCACCGGCGCCATACGGTACGGTGCACTTGAGACCGATGTCGTTCCTGGCACAGTGTCTATCACAAATTCGATCTCCCCATCCGGCGGTAAACCCAGTAATTCACTTGGAAATACATCCATGAATTCGTTTCCTATAGGTATTTGTTCCATGGTTGCTCCCACTCTCTGGGTATCAACAACATGGCATAGATAACCTACAAAACCCTTCCTTAAAAGTTTTCTAGTTTGTGTCATCATAAGATAACACGGACGTCCCGGCAATTTACTATCGTAAAATACTACAAGAGGTTGCTTCAACGTCCTGATGCTCACACTTTTCCTTTGGCAATCTATAATTGCTCCATGGTTAATCAACCAATCCATTCCGAGAATTACGTCGAATTCTCCTAACTTTATCGGTATTAAATCTACCGATAACTTACAACCACGTACATCTACGCAACAACTCTTATGAATATCTTCAACAGGAATTATCTCTTCGTTTGCTACCTTAATGTTCAAAGGTATAGGCAATTTTTCGGGAAATAATTCTAGTTGTCTAGCAAAATCACATGCTATAAACGAACAATTAACACCCGAATCAAATAGCACGTATGCATTTATATTGTTGATTGGAATAATACCTGCAACTACATCCCCTGATGCCATCGCATCTTGGACCGTTATATTAAAAGTGCGGGCCATTGATTTTCCCGGCTGAGCTGGACCACTAATAGCTAACTTCCCGCTATTAGGTCCCTTATTTCCTTCTATCACCTTCTTCGGGCAGTTCTTTGCTATGTGGTCAGTTGATCCACATACAAAGCATCCGTGATTCTTCTTTGGATTGGGACAGTTAGGCGAAATGTGCCCTTCTTGTCCACAATTATAACACACCGCCTTACCTTTGAGATAGACTCCTAAGTGAGTCTTCCCACAGGTTTTACAGGCCTTCATCCTCCTCTTGGAGTCCCCTTGTTTCACTCCGGTATTCCCAGAGTTAAAGCCCTTCCTCTTCTGACCGTCGCCACTTCCACTGGCTCCCTTGGTCTTGGTTCCTCCATCAACCATGCCTTTGGTCTTCTTATCTTTGTGGTACTAGCTAAGATCCTCATTCCCACCTTCGGAAATTATTGCCTTTTCTAGTATGGTTCCAAAGGAAGTACTTTGGAACACAGAGATTTGGTTATCGAGCCATGGTTTCAAGCCCTGCTCGAACCTTCTAGCCTTCCTCACTTCAATGTCCACTTGATGTGGAGCAAATCTTTCCATCTCATTAAACTTGGCAGCATACTGGGGAACTGTCATATCCCCTTGTCTCAATTCCAGAAACCTCATCTCCATCCTCCCTTGCATACTCGTGGGAAAATAGTTCTCGAAGAAAATCTCCTTGAACCTCTCCCACGTTAGGTCTCCTATATCGGCCCTAGCCTGGTTTGCCTCCCACCAGAAGTTGGCCTCTCCCTTCATCAAATAGGTTACAAAGGCAACCTTTTGACCCTCCTCAACATTTGCTATTACATATTCTTTCTCAATTTTTTTTACCCAAGTCTGGGCTTCTATAGGGTCCGTAGTTCCCTTGAACTCAGGTGGACCTACACTTTTAAAATCCTTAAAAGTAGTAGCTCGTACTACTCCAGGAATTACGGGTACATTAACCCCCGTTCTATTAAATGTAGCCGTTAATAGATTAACGAACTCCTGCATTGGATTAACCGGACCACCCTCCGGTTGGTTAACATTAGCGCTCTGATTTCGTTGTCTCCTTCTTGGCGGCATTTTGCTGTTAAGAAAACAACACAGCATTATTACTTTATTCTTGTTGGTTTGTTATTATTTGTAATAAAACAACAACTCATACTCCTTACTCAACATATTCCACGAAAAGATTTATATTAATTCATAACTTGTAGTATAATACTACATTGTTTACATTACTCAGCCTTGGCTGATTACATTTCCACCCCGCAATTACTTTCCAAAAATTGGGATTCACAAAAGACTACCATTTGTTATACAAAAGAGGGTTTTACGTCACTTACTAGATACATAGTATTTACATATCTATTCTACTCTAGCTATTGCTAGATTACATCTGCCGTAAGGCATTCTCGAAATCTTGGCGGCGCATTCCAAGCAATAACATCTCTATCGATGGTATGGCCGGTCATCTGCTTTCTACCTGATATCCAGCTACCTGCTGCTGGAAATCTACATGAGAACTCCTATGAATATAGGACATCCTCTCCAACTTCCGCTTCTTAGTCTTTAGCTCCTCTTTGAGCTCAAAAACTTCTCCTCTCAAATCTCGAACTTTTTCCATAGCTAGGACTCTATCATCGTGCTCCTCTTCCCACATTCCTTCAATACTAGTCTTGTCCTCACGGAAAGCTCGGAGTTCCTTTTTCAACTCCTTAACCTCTTGGAAGTAATGGACATTCCTATCCAATACCGACATAAACAGTGCCTTCATTGATTCCCCCGTAGACATTTCCTCTGTAAGTGGAACCTGGTCAAAGGACATCACGTCCACCTCCTCCTCCAACATGCCATCAAATATGGACATGTAGTCTAAGTCGTCTAAGTCTCCTGACTCGATGGTCACCAACTCTGGTTCTACGGCTACGGGATTTGGTAGTATCTCTACCCGATTTACTGAATCCTCGCTTACTACATGTATATCTCTATACATATCATTTTCTCCTGACATCTACAATAAAACAATATAGTTTGATTAATACACGTCAGTAAAATAATAAAAATACATAACATAATATAATGCATTTTTATAAGGTTACTTTCCATCTTTTACTTCTTTATTCTTTCGTAAGGTTATGACTTAAGGTTCTACTTTCCCCCTTAAGTTTTATAACCTAGGCTTTGATACCAACTTGTAGCACCCCCAAATCCGGGTATCTTCCAACCCGACAGATGGTGCTATACTGTACAACATTCATACATTCATTCAATTGAAAAGTCTCAAAGAACGAACATAACTTCTATATATTTAAAGTAATATTTACATTTCTGAAGTTCTATACCCGTTACAAAGGTTCTTTGTCATAATATCAGTTAAATTATAACAATAGACCTATACTATTACAAGACAGCTTAGTAATCTTCCTTAGCATTTCCCTTATCCTTTTTCGATCCTTCGGGACGTTCAGTCTTAGCTGCATTCATATGGTTCAAGCAAGAGTGAGCATAACTAGCTCAGCAAGTATAAAAATTTAATAACAACATGCTTGACACATAAAAATCGTATATCTTCGATAACTGAACAATAGTTATGAAGTACTATTGGTAATTCAAAATAGCACTTCATGTTTTCTTTCAAAATGTTTTACAATAACAACAATATTTAGTAAAACATTCACTCCGATCGAGACCTCCTCGTATTCATTCTTTATTGAAAAGGACAACCCGGAAGCAAGTCCGTACGCCCGATATCACTTACGAGCACTTCTAGGTGATCAGCCTATTGTACTCTATGTTGATCAACACTACATCCATTAAACGTATGTACGTTTAAGCATTTGGCAACCTCACGTGCCTGTCGTCTTATCGACAAAACATTTGTTTAACATTTCAGTCTTCTTTTGGAAACCATATCAAGTAGTTGACAAAAGATAACAACATTTGATAATACATGAATAGATTATCAATACATCAAGTCTAGCCAAAGAAATTGGCTTCAACTTCATCATAACTCAATTCATGCGAAAGAATACATGAACCTCAAAAACTTGTTCAGATTGAACTGAGACAATAGTTAGAATACTTGCCTTTAGCGTCTGCTACGGTATTTTAACTTTATGTTCAAGTTGTTCAAGTCTCTACAATACATGATCACATAATGTCTTAGATTAGGTCACATATAATCCAGTATGTATATGACTATATCATACCCTTCATTTCAATCTAATTGTATATTAGATTCATTTACTATTCGTTTCGGTTTGTAATTACGCTTGCATTATATTTGACTAGGTTATCTCAACCTTTACATTACATTCCTTAAGGTTTAACAAAGTTTAAACAATGTTATCTTACCTTCCTTAAGTTATGTTTACTTTGAATCCATTAAGGTTTTCTTTTCCTTGTACTTAGAAACCTTCATTACTATCTTTGTTCTGAGACTGGCGTAGCGGTGCCAGCTTTATACTTACATCTTATGTATTTGTGGCCCACAGCTCTTAATGCCATTCTCCGGACTTGGCCATGGCTGAGTCCTTACTTAATAAATGTATTTGCATTTTCCACACTCTCTAGGGATTTTGTCATCGTTTCATGGCATGCTACGCCACTTATTAATGAACTAAGGTTCATACTGCGAGAACTCTTGCAAAGATATGCTCGGTTATTGTTCTGCGCCCCGGCTCGGGTCTTTTTGCCTAGGGTTGGCACCGTGGCACCAACTCTGTGCACCAGATATCAATTTCAGTTTTGAAATTTTGTGAACTTCTCGGACGCATAACTTCTTCATTATAAGTCTTAATTGTCTCATTCAAAAGCCTACGGTTCACAATTTACGTACTCTACATGATCATTAAAAAATTTTATCTATTTAACTTCGTTTGCTTAAAATTCACCTATTGGTTCATTTTTAACGTAAACGATAAATGTTCGTGAACGTTCAACGCTCGTTTCTTCGTTCTAAGTCGGAATCCGGTCTTTTTTTAGTTCGTAACTCTTAAATGGCAATTATGACTTGTCTCTATTGGAAAACAATGGTCTCTTTATCAAACACAAAATTTGACTTCTATTCCGAGAATTTTTACATATTCGACGATAATCGTCCAATCGTGCAAATTCCGGCAATTCTTCATTCTTATGATTTGTTCAACATTACAAATGAACTTCATTCATCATGTGAATATTTTAACATACTTAATACAACAACTTAGATTCATTGTTGGATTTTGACTTATTCTTCATAAGTTTATAACTTGTCAACTATAACTACTTAAGATTTCATTATTAATGACTTATGACAATTAAGGTTTCTTAATCATCATACTTTACATGCTCTTCACATATATCTTTACTTAGGTATACATGATCATATGATCATATAATTTCTTTTACATTCATATCATTTCTCTTAATAAACTTCTTATAAGTTCATATTATTTTCACATAAGTTTATAACTTATGCTAGCTTAAATGACTTATTACCAACTTAATTGGCTTAAGTTCATTACTTACTCATTCATGTTTCTTAATCCAACTTTTCTTATCATTCTATCATGGTAGAGATAGAAGATAATTGAGAAGAAGTCTTACTCTTTTGTAGTCTTGGTAAGTAGCTTGCTTCTTCTTCTTACTTATAGAATGACTTATGTGTAGCTTATTCTCTCTAACACTTAAGCACTTTAGATGTGTTGGATTAATTGATTAACCAACAAATGGCTTGTAAAGCTCTTCTATTTATAGACTTTCCAAGGTTAGGGTAGATTGGTCATTAAATCATCCCACCTCCTCATGCACCTCCTTACTATTCATTACTTGCAAGGCACAAAACTTATCCTACACTTGGTCATTACTTCAAAGTCTTGGTCAATACTCCTACTTGATCATCACACTTACTTGATCACCACATCACTTGGTCACCACACATTAACCATATCAATATTGTTTGCCCCATGGGTTATACAATCCATGGATTCTAGCTTGGGCTTGGATTAATAAATCCTTGGGCCTTATATTAACAAACACTAGTTGGTTCATTAATTTATAGTTGGGCTTCTCTCTTTAATTCACTTGGACTTGTATATAATTGTTTAACCAATCATCTAAGTCCATTAACATTTCTTAATACACATAAATATAGTTCATGTATTATTTTCGTATTATAATTCATATAGAATTTATATACGATATTTCATCCTTCATACAAACTCGTATAATACTTCGTATTATACTCGTTTTTATTACTTTGTACAATACCAAGTATCATACCATTATTACTTATTCTTTAACATTTCGCTTTGCGTAATGTTCATAAATTAAGTCCACAAGCGAAATGTTACATTTTCCATAACTAGATTTTTATTACATAATCCATCTTACCTTGTTATTCCATCATTGCGTATTTCTCGGAAACTCAAAATTATACCCCGAGCAAATATCGATGAATAGTGTTTTTAGGAAAATTTCTCGGAAAACTTTTATTTTCGTCTTGGAAATCCAAACACTTTAATTCATCCACGTAGCCCAAATACTACTGTGACGCCCCCAAAATAGGTATACATCACCCATTCTGAGTTGTCAATACATGGTACAGAAACAACTACAACTTTATTATTACAACAGTAAAACTGTGAGTTTGAATACAAATATTATCTTCTAGACAATATCTATACTCAAATAAATCCTCATCACATTTATTGATACATTAATTTACAAAAATGGTGAGGACTACTAAACAACTCTTTCTAGAACCTTCATTCCATACCCCGACTAATTACTCGCTATATTCTCGCCTCCCCGAGAAGAAAAATGGAACAAAAAGGAAAAGGGTGAGCTCAACTAGCCCAAGAAAGAATATTATGACTAAGATAATATACAACAAATTATCGTTAGTCTTCAACAGTAAAAATCTAATAGAATACAATAGACAACAAATTTTAAATCAATATTCGCAGCGGAAATAATAATTCATTAGAAGAGTTAAGTAGAGAATGCAAACTACTATCTTCTATGTATGAATTTAAAAGTTCATCGCTCTATCTTTTATCCTCATAACATCAATCAATATATATCCGAATCAAATATTCATCTTTGCACTACAGCCAAAGATATTCATAAGTTAATCATGTTCATCTAAACACTGCTCATCTTTGCACTACTGACGAAAGATATTCTTCAAATCATTCATCTTTGCACTACAGGCCAAAGATATTCCATAATATCATCATTTAAGACTGAAGATGATGAAAAATATTTTTAAAGAAACGAATCTAGTGAAACAAAATGACAAGGATTAAGGATTAAGGATTCGTACTTTGTTTTATCCACGTCCAAAAATACCTCAAAAATAATCACAGTGGTGTAAAATTCAAGAATGATCAAAACATGGATACAATCAAAGCTAGTATCCAGAATAGATATTTTGGACGAAAAGAAAATTTTTCATTTTTCGATGAATAGTCTTAGTGATTCGTGAATAGTGTCGTTAACGTGAATAATGCCGTATACGTGAATAGTAACTCCGACACCAAAAGTTCCAAATTTGATAAAAACTTCAGATCAATATTTCAACATAATGATATTGAAGAAATAATATCATTACAAAAAAAAAATAATATCCCTTACCTCACAAAGACAGTACTTCTAGTTGAAACACTGGATATAGGCTATGACTTGAACTTGCACCGTATAGCAATACTCAAAGTATACTCAAAATACTCACAAGAATACGCTCGATAATATAGAGAGAGAAAACTTCAGTTTTTGGTGTGATTTTTAATTCTAACCTAAGCACCCTATTTATAGGAAATTGCTTAGAACACCAAAGCAGAAAATTTATTAAAATATTAATATATATATATATATATATATATATATAAATTTTCTACGTACTCATACCAAATGATTTCCAACTCTTAACACATGCCTACAAATAACAAAAAACGTTTTTCTAACTAAAATATTTTAAACTTCCAAAATCAATTATTTGAACTTGAACTTCAATAATTCATAATAAATAGCCCTTTTGCGAGAAAATTCGAATCTCGCGTCTTTTTATAGGAAATTCAATTCTCTACAACTTTGCGAAAAAGTTTTTCCAAATTCCAAACAAAAATTGACCAAATCCACAAATCAGGCGATTTTACAGTGCTATAATCAAATTTCATCGATAAATGGGGTCCACCGACATGTTTAACATGTTTTAAACATTTATTGCAACAAAAATACTCTTCCTCCTCGTATACTCATATATCCCACATTCGTTGTAAAATATCACCATTATTATATTATTAAAATATAATAATATATTTAAACAATTATCGAAAAAAGATAAAATTTCAATTTTCAACAATTGTCACATAAAAAATTTTCTCCATCTATATCCACATAAAATCAATATTTTCTTATCATATGAATCAATAATTAATTATTCACAAATAATATTACGAGAATCACAATATTGACAACCAAAGTGCCTCCGGAAAGAGGGGCTTTCCAATAAAGATTTCTCCTTACTGGCGCGCAATTAGGTGACCAAACCTCTCCTTAGACAGAACTTTCTAGACATTGCCGATAATTTTATCTAATAATATTATTCAGATAATATGAATTATTGCTCTCGATAATAGAAAATACCGTAATGATAATTTATTGAAACGACAGTAATATAAAATATCAATGCAGCAATTATTGAATCAAAAATACTTGAATAATAATTATCGTAACCATTATTGAGTAGTGCCTTCTTACGTAAGAATCAATAATTGGTGCAATACCGCAAAGTATCTTCGTGTGTTTTAACCAATTTAGTATTTTAACAAGATTAATTGTAATAACTATCTTTGTTATTTTTAAACAACTTATATTTGTCGTTTTCTTCATCAAATCGCTTTCACATGGGGCCCACACATGGTTTAACGTGGTCATCTAATATTCCCCGATAGTACGAATATTCCACGACCAAACGAATATTCCCCGACAACAATGAATATTTTATAACCACTTGCTTATTTTGAAATATTTACGTATCTTACCCCTAACTATCCACATTAATCAAATCAACCCTTACTATTTCAAAATAATAAATAGAGAAAATTAAATTTTATTAATAATAAGTTGGGGTCTTACAACCTCCCCTCCTTATGAAATTTCGTCCTCGAAATTGACGTACGTACCTGGTGTTTCGAAAAGGTGAGGATACCTCGCTTTCATTTACGTTTCCAATTCCCAGGTCATTTCCTCTATAGCATGATTCCTCCACAAAACTTTAACTTGTGGTATGACCTTTGCGCGTAGGACATGCTCCTTGCTATCCAAGATCTTGATAGGTACCTCCTCATACGTTAAGTCTTCGGCTATTTCGTCCGGTTCTAACTCTATAACATGGTTCGGGTCTTTCACATATTTACGAAGTACAGATATGTGAAACACATTATGAACACGAGACATACTCGGAGGTAACGCGAGTCTATAGGCTACATTTCCTACTCGGTTAAGAATTTGAAATGGACCAATAAATCGTGGATTGAGTTTTCCTCTCTTCCCAAATCTTGTAACTCCCTTCCATGGAGCAACTCGCAACAATACATGATCCCCTATACTAAATTCCACGTCCTTTCGATGAAGATCCGCATAACTCTTTTGTCGATCTTGTGCCGTTTGTATACGTTGTCGAATCATTTGGATCTTTTCGGTAGTCATACGTATTTAACTTTCGGGTCCCAACAATGTTGCTTCACCCACCTCATCCCAACATATTGGAGAACGACATTTTCGTCCATATAATGCTTCGAATGGAGCCACACCTATACTTGCCTGATAACTGTTGTTGTAGGAGAATTCCACCAATGGTAAATACTTATCCCAACTGCCCTTGAAGTCTAGGACACAGAGTCTTAATAGATCTTCAAGAGTTTGAATAGTTCTCTCTGATTGTCCGTCCGCTTTGGGGATGGTATGCCAGAACTAAATCGCAAATCCGCGCCCATAGCTTTTTGCAAGCTAACCCAAAATCTTGAAGTGAATCTTGGGTCACGATCCGAAACTATGGATACTTGGCATGCCATGCAACCTCACAATCTCATTCATGTATGTACATACTAGCAAGACGTTCAAGGAATAAGTCTCCGTGACGGCATGAAATGAGCAGACTTGGTTAATCTATCAACAATAACCCAAATAACATTGATGCCTTGAGAAACCGTAGGAAGACCCATAACGAAATCCATGGTAATGTTTTCCCACTTCCATTTCGGAATCTCAAGTGGTTGCAACGGACCCTTAGGTACTAGATGATCCGCCTTTACACGTTGACAAGTTAAACACATCGAGATAAACTTTGCAATCTCTCTCTTCATATTGTTCCACCAAAATGTATGTCGAAGATCACGATACATTTTAGTACTTCCAGGATGGATTACAAATGGTGTATTGTGTGCCTGCATCATAATCTTGTACTTCAAATCAGAGTCATTAGGAACACAAAGTCTAGAGTGGACTCGAAGTATTCCTTCTTCATCAATTCTCGCTTCCGAAATAGCTCCTTCTTGTACTTTCTTCTTCATATGCATCAGCTCCGGGTCGGTGGCTTGAGCAACCTTTACTTTTTCTATTAAAGTTGGCTCTATGTGTATACTTGACATCATCGCACTCATTCCCACATATGATCTTCTACTCAACGCGCCAGCTACCACGTTCGCTTTTCCAGGATGGTATTGAATAGTGTGGTCATAGTCTTTCAATAGCTCGAGCCAACGTCGCTGCCACATGTTGAGTTCTTTTTGAGTGAAGAAATATTTAAGGCTTTTATGGTCTGAATATATCTCCACTTTCTCCCCATATAGATAGTGCCTCCATATCTTTAGCGCGAAAATGATCACCGCTAACTCTAGATCATGAGTAGGATAATTCCTCTCATACTCTTTAAGTTGTCGCGAGGCATAGGCTATGACTTTCCCACGTTGCATGAGAACACATCCTAACCCTTTGCACAAGCATCGCCAGATAATAAATCCATCCGAACCGGATGGTATTGTTAGAACAAAATAAATAAGTCTCCTCTTAAGCTCTTGGAAACTCTTCTCGCATTCTTCGCTCCAAACGAATTGTGTATCCTTCCGAGTTAAATTTGGGTTAATGGTGTAGCGATTCGATAAAACCCTTCCACGAATCTCCGATAATAACCAAATAGACCCGTAAAGCTACGTGCTTTCTGGCCACCGACTTGGTTGCTCTCCAACTTTGTATTGCTTCAATCTTCACGGATCAACAGATACTACATGTTTCGACACTGACGCGCCCAAGAAATGCTACTTCCTCAAGCCGAACTCGCATTTCTTCAATTTGGCATATAGTTTGTTTTCACGAAGCCTTTGAGTACCACCTCAAATGGTGCTCATGATCTTCACGACTTTTGGAATATATGAGGATGTCATCAATAAAGACAACAACAAACCGATCCAAATATTCCTTGAATACTCGGTTCATCATATCCATGAAAGTCATAGGAGCATTAGTCAATCCGAAAGACATGACTAAGAATTCATAATTCCGTGCATCGAGTTCGAAGGCGCGTCTTTGGAATATCCTCGCCTAATCTTGGTTGATGATATCCGTAATGAAGATCGATTTTTGAAAAGAATTTTGCCCTTGCAAATCGGGTCAAACAAGTTATCAATACGAGGTAGAGGATACCTATTCTTTATGGTGACATGGTTCAATTCCCGATAGTCAATACAAAAGTCGCATACTCCCGCCTTTCTTCTTTACGAATAAAACAGAGCACCCCAAGGAGATGTACTTGGATTTAATAAAACCGATGTCCAACAATTCCTCGTAGTTGGACCTTTAACTCCTCAAGTTCAATAGAGCCATTCAATACGGGGTTTTAGAAATGGGCTTTGTACCGTGTTCAAGATCAATAAAGAATTCAACTTCACGCTACGGGGGTAGAGGGGAAGTTCTTCGAAATACGTCAGAAAGTCAATAACAACAGAATATTATTCAAATTTGACGTGTCTTTATTCAAATCCATAACATGGGCTAAGAAAGCTTGACATCCGCTTTTCAATAAACGAATAGCTTTATGATTAGATATGACGTGATTGATTTTAATGGTTTAGTTGCTTGAATTAAATAACACGGTTGGTTAGTAATAGGAAAACTAACAACCTTACGAAAAAAAATCAATTTTGGCATGATGAGTAGTTAACCAATCAATCCCTAAAATCACATCAAAAGCAAGTATCTTTAAAGAGATAAGGTCAACGGTAAGGGTGATGGTGCCAACTTGAATCAAACAAGATTTATAAACGATGGATGTGATGAAAGTTTCTCCTAACGGAGTTTCCACAGATAGGTCAAAGTCTAATTTCTCCTGAGTCAAGTTTAAACGCTTGAGCACATGCAGAGAGATAAATGAATGGGTAGCACCGGTATCAAGTAAGGTATAAACTTCGCAAGAATTTATAAATAGCTTACCCGTGATCACCTCATTTGGGTTCCTCGCATTTTGACCAAATCACAACAAACGCCGTCCGGGAATTGTTGACTTTGACTTTTCTCGACATCTTTTGAGTCACCGTCCCCGCTGAACTAGGTTTCGTTATCGCATAATCTCGAGCGATATGTCCTTCTTTTCCACAATTATAGCATACCTTGAACTGTTGTGGGCGCTTTGACCGATATGTCCCTCTTTTCGCATTTGTAGCATATAACCGGTGGTCGTTCTCCTCCCTTAGAACCGATTCTTTCAGCCGGCATTGTCGTCTTCACATGGTCGTTGTTAAATCTCCTTTTTAAAATCTCTTCCCGACTCGCTTCTTCTATTTTAATGACCATGATTACCACCAGAGTGGTTACCATTTTGTCCGTCTGTTTCTTTCTCCGCCGGTTATCATTATTCTACATTGATCGCTATCTCCGAATACGATCCTCGGTTATGGTCCCTCAGTTGACAGTACTCGTTATCTCGCTCTAATAATTGAGCCCTCGCTTACAACATCCTAATAGAGAGAAAATTTATGAGAAATGAGATATTAACGTATCTGGGTTTCAAACCTCTCGAAACATTCGCGTCATAATTCTCTTCATTCTCCACCAAATGAGGTGCAAACACGGATAACTCGCAAACTTTGCCTCGTCATCGAGACACCGCCATGTTATTTTGTTCTAATCGATGAACTCCACTTCCTTCATATGACGAACACTTTTAGGAAAGTATTTGTCATTAAATAATTCTGAAATGTCTCCCAAGACATGCCGAAAAGCGGCCGGATGGGTATGCTTCACGAGACTCCCACCAAGAATCTGCCTCATACGGAACATAAAGGTGGCGAATGGAACCTTCTGTTCCTCCGTGCATCCCAAGACATCGAATATCTTGGTAATTTGCTTAACCCACGTTTCCGCCATGATCGGATCCGGCTTTCCCTTAAATTCGTGGTCCCAACTCTTTGAACTCGCTTGGTTTGTGACAACCCGTGAATTGCTATCATTTCCTCCTCAGTATTTTGAACACGAAGTCTCCTCGTCGATTTTGCATGAATCGCAAAAGCTTCTAAACATCCCCTCGCTCATCATCTCGCTTTCAATGGTGTTGTTCATGGAGGAACATTGCCACTGTTGTTACACGCTTCTCCTCGTTGGTGAGTATAGCGTCTCCACGGTCTCATTTCCATTGTTAATATTCTCAATCGACATTCTCCAATACTTTCATATAAAATAAGGGTTAATTAAGGAAATCAATATATCACATAATATCCTTATATCTTTGAACAACTAATAAATAAGCTTAGGTAGGACACACTAGCGAAGGATTTACTGCCTCTCCCCTCCTAATTCTATTCCCCGATCTCCCAGAGATCATATCCCTAAGCTCGATACCAACCGTGGCGCCCACAAAATAGGTATACATCACCCATTCTCGAGTTGTCAATACATGGTACGTAAATAACTACAACTTTATTATTACAACAAGAAACTGTGAGTTTGAATACAAATATTATCTTCTAGACAATATCTATACTCAAATAAATCCTCATCACATTTATTGATACATTATTTTACAAAATGGTGAGGACTACTAAACAACTCTTTCTAGAACCTTCATTCCATACCCCCGACTGTACTCGCTATATTCTCGCCTCCCGAGAAGAAAAATGGAACAAAAAGGAAAAGGGTAAGCTCAACTAGCCCAAAGAAGAATATTATGACTAAGATAATATACAACAAATTATCGTTAGTCTTCAACAGGAAAAATCTAATAGAATACAATAGACAACAAATTTTAAATCAATATTCGCGTAATGAAATGATAATTCATTAGAAGAGTTAAGTAGAGAATGCAAACTACTATCTTCTATGTATGAATTTAAAAGTTCATCGCTCTATCTTTTATCCCCAGAACATCAATCAATATATATCTGAATCAAATATTCATCTTTGCACTACAAAGCCAAAGATATTCATCGATTAATCTCATGTTCATCTAAACACTGCTCATCTTTTGCACTACGGGCAAAGATATTCAATAATATCATCATTTAAGATCGAGGATGATGAAAATATTTTTAAAGAAACGAATCCAAAGGAAAACAAAATGACAAGGATTAAGGATTAAGGATTCGTACTTTGTTTTATCCATCGCAAAAATACCTCAAAAATAATTACAGGTGGTGTAAAATTCAAGAATGATCAAAACATGGATACAATCAAAGCTAGTATCCGAATATAGATATTTTGACGAAAAGAAAATTTTTCATTTTTGATGAATAGTCCGTATTATTCGTGAATAGTGTCGATATCGTGAATAGTCCGTATATCGTGAATTGTAACTCCGACACCAAAAGTTCCAAATTTGATAAAAACTTCAGATCAATATTTCAACATATTGATATTGAAGAAATAATATCATTACGAAAAAAAAATAATATCCCTTACCTCACAAAGACAGTACTTCTAGTTGAAACACCGGATATAGGCTATGACTTGAACTTGCACCGTATAGAAATACTCAAAATATACTCAAAATACTCACAAGAATACGCTCGATAATATAGAGAGAGAAAACTTCAGTTTCTGGTGTGATTTTCAATTCTAACCTAAGCACCATATTTATAGGAAATTGCTTAGAACGCAAAAGTAGAAAATTTAATAAAATATTAATATATATATAAAAAATTTCTACGTACTCATACTAGCTGATTTCCAACTCTTAACACATGCCTACAAATAACAAAAACGTTTTTCTAACTAAAAATATTTTAAACTTCCAAAAATCAATTATTTCGGAGCTTCGGAGCTTCAATAATTCATAATAAATAGCCCTTTTGCTAGAAAATTAGAATCTCATGACTTTTTATAGAAAATTCAATTCTCTACAACTTTGCAGAAGAAAGTTTTTCCAAATTCCAAACAAAAATTGACCGAAATCCACAAACGGGCGATTTTACAAGCTTATAATCAAATTTCACCAATAAATGGGGTCCACCGACATGTTTAACATGTTTTAAACATTTATTGCAACAAAAATACTCTTCCTCCTCAGATACTCATATATCCCACATTCGTTGTAAAAATATCACCATTATTATATTATTAAAATATAATAATATATTTAAATGAATTATCAAAAAAAGATAAAATTTCAATTTTCAACAATTGTCACATAAAAATTTTCTCCATCTATATCCACATAAAATCAATATTTTTCTTATCATATGAATCAATAATTAATTATTCACAAATAATATTACGTAATCACAATATTGACAACCAGCGCTTCTGTGAAAGAGGGGCTTTCGATAAAGATTTCTCCTCATCTTGGCACCAGCATTAGGTGACCAAACCTCTCCTTAGATGTAACTTTCTAGACATTGCCAATAATGTTATCCAATAATATTATTCGATAATATGAATTATTGCTCTCGATAATAGAAAATACCGTGTAATGACAATTTATTGAAAACGACAATAATATAAAATATCAATGCAAAGAATTATTGAATCAAAAATATCGAATAAAGAATTATCAGTAACCATTATTGAGTAGTGCCTTCTTACATAAGAATCAATAATTGGTGCAATACCGTAATATTCTTTGTATTTTAACCAATAGTAGTATTTTAACAAGATAATTCTGTAATAACTACGCCAAGTATTTTTAAACAACTTATATTTGTCGCTTTCTTCATCCAATCACTTTCCGTTATGGGGCCCACATATGGTCGCTACCATGATCGTTTTAATATTCCCCGACAAGATTTAATATTCCACGACCAAATGAATATTCCCACAACAATGAATATTTTATAACCACTTGCTTATTTTGAAATATTTATGTATCTTACCCCTAACTATCCACATTAATCAAATCAACCCTTACTATTTCAAAATAATAAATAGAGAAAATTAAATTTCATTAATAATAAGTTGGGGTCTTACATGAAACATCCATTACTGTCAGGAGGTGATGGAGCTAAAAGTCGAGCTCCAGGCTGTCTTGGAGGATAAGACAGACGTGGAGTCAATGTGGGAACAAGAACATGATGAGAGAGTTTTAGCCAAGGACAAGGTCCATGAGCTAAAATAAGAAGTCTTTGAGCTCAGGGGGGAGCTAAAGACCAAGAAGTAGAAGATAGGGATAATGTCCTATATTCATAGGAGTTCTCATGCGGACTTCCAGTAAAAGGTAGTAGGCTATCCAGTAGAAGCAGAGCAGACGCGACATACTATCAACCGTGATATTATCGTCGGTCTTGCCAATGCGGATTTTGATAATGCCTTGAGGCAGATGTAATCTATTAGTAGATAGAATAGTTTAGATATGTAAATATTGTGTATCTAGTAATGACGTAAAACCTCTTTTGTATATCAAAGAGTAGTCTTTTGTAAATCTCAATTTTTGGAAAGTAATGACAGGATAGTAATGTAATCAGCTTAGGTTGTATAATGTAAACAATGTAGTATTATACTAGAAGAAATGAATCAATATAAGCCTTTTTCAGAACATATTGAGTAATGATTGTTGAAGTTACTGGCCGAAGAAGGGGACAGACGAGAATAAGGGCGCTAATAGCGTAAAGTTAGCTATTGGTGGTCCAACATAGCCGGGTAGGCCGATGGCCTGTACCTTTAATATGACAGTCCAAGATGCAGTTGCATCAGGGGACGTAGTCGTAGGTACTATTCCGATCAACAACCTCAATGCTTACGTGCTGTTTGATTCAGGTGCTACTTGTTCGTTTATAGCATGTGATTTTGCTAGACGATTAGGATTACTTCCCAAAAAGTTGTCGATAGCTTTAAATATTAAGGTAGCAAATGAAGAGATAATTCCTATTAAATATATTCATAGGAGTTATTGTGTAGACATACGGGGTTGTAAATTATCGGTAGATTTGATACCGATAAAGTTAGGAGAATTTGACGTAATTCTTGGAATGGATTTGTTGGTTAACCATGGGGCAATTATAGATTGTCAGAAGAAATGTGTGAATATTAGAACGTTAAGACAACCACATGTAGTATTTTACGGTAATAAATCTTCGGCACGTTCGTGTTATCTGACTATGACACAAACTAGGAAACTATTAGGGAAGGGTTGTGTAGGTTATTTGTGCCATGTAGTTGACACCCAGAGAGTGGGAGCAACCATGGAACAAATACCTATAGTGAGTGAATTTGTGGATGTATTTCCAAGTGAATTGTCGGGTCTTCCGTCGGATAGGGAGACCGAGTTTATAATATACATTGTGCTAGGAGCGGCACCAGTTTCAAGGGCTCCGAATCGTATGACGCCTATAGAGATGAAGGAGTTGATGGTGACGTTACAAGAACTATTGGAAAGGAAGTACATTCAACTAAGTGTTTTGCCATGGGGAGCATCGATATTGTTTGTCAAGAAGAAGGACGGATCGTTAAGACTTTGTATCGACTACCGAGAGTTGAACAAGTTAACGATAAAGAATAAATACCCATTTCCCTTGATCGATGATCTTTTTGATCAATTGAAAGGGGTAAAGTATTTTTCTAAAATAGATTTAAGGATGGGGTATCACCAGCTGAAGGTTAGGAAGGAGGATGTACCGAAGAAAGCATTCAGGACTCGTTATGGTCATTACGAGTTTCTGGTGATGTCATTTGGGTTAACTAATGTATATGCTACATTTATGGATATGATGAACAGAATGTTCAAACAATATTTGGACTAGTTCGTCGTGGTGTTTATCGATGATATTCTAGTCTATTCTAAGACGCCAGAAGATCATGCTGAACACCTAAGGGTAGTGTTAGAGACACTGCAGAAGGATAAGTTATATGCAAAATTTACTAAGTGTGAATTTTAGCTAAAAAGGGTACAGTTTTTAGGTCATGTCATTGACCATGAGGGAATTTCAGTAGATCCAGCAAAGGTGGAAGCCGTGATGAATTGGGAACAACCGAAAATGCCGACTGAGGTGCATAATTTCCTAGGGTTAGTGGGTTACTATCGGAGATTTATTCAGGATTTTTCAAAGATAGCTACTCCGTTGACTAACTTGACAAGGAAGATGGTGAAATACGCGTGGACTGAGAAATGCAAGGACAATTTTCAAGAACTGAAGAATAGATTAAGTGAAGTGCATGTTTTGTCATTACCTGATGAGACATGAAATTTCGTAGTTTATTTCGGGGGCAATCGGAGAGCGTCGAGCATGCACATATGCATGTGTAGTGCTCCTGACCATAAAAGATGATGTCCTAAGTTATAAAACATGTATGTTAGTAAATATAATGATGCTTAACATTAATAAATAATGTATTAGATAAGTTATAGAAGCATAGTAAGCATACACAAGAGAGGCAAATCGGGCGTGTGACGAATGAACGTCGAAACGCCGTGCCAAGTGTTAACGAACTTAAAAAGTGTTTCAATTCAATTGAAATGAATATTATAAGATATTAAATGGGTTTAATATAAAACCAATAAGTAGTCCTAGCAAGACTTAAGCACATGAATGAACTTCGATTATGAAATATAGTGAGTCATAAGTCAAAAAGTTAACACAATCTAATTGAACATTGTGTGTTAATTAATAGGAATGATTACGAGATGTGGAGTAGAGTCTACATTACAATTACTATGTGTTGTTATGTGACTAATAGTTGATGTGTATGATTATATAATTGTGTAGGGCACGTGAAGTACAGTTAACTATAAGCTGTTAAACTATTATTGGTAAACAACGATCAAGGCAAGTCTTTCGGTTCCTATTTTCTACGTGGACTTGATGAACTGTTTTAAATTGCATGATATGTTATACATGTTGAAATCATGAAATGTTAAAGTCAATATATGAATGCATTGTTTTGGCTGAGTAATGATGGTTGAGTAAGGAACTCAATCTTTATATTTGTTATGTGAATTAAAAGCATGTATGTCATGTTACTTTAATGAGATGTATATCGAGCATGTTATTATGTGCTATGTGATGCATGAAAACTGTTAGACTTTGTTGGGCTGTCTAGCTCACTCGTGCAAATAACTAATTTTGCAGGTTAAGATTTTAAGGTAAAGATATGTGCTAAGTTAGTTATAGAGATCTATATTCACGAAGATTACTTATGTTTTATGAGAAATGTATTTCATATTTTGAACGTAACATGTTGTTGAATTGTAAGTTGAGCTATCCAATGTATATGGATATTTTGTTATGATGTAAAACTTTGTATAGTCATTTTGTTGTAACGATTCATGATATAAGATTGAATCAAAGAGATGTAATGTAAAGGTTGCGATTCAGGGCAAGAAAGAAGGAAATGTATAAATGTTTTAATTATTCTGCAATTTTAGTGTTTTTAATATCGAATAATGATGTTTTATTAGAGATTTAATGTATGGTTAACGACCGAAGTCGAGATTTAAATGGTATGAATTTTGGGGTCGTTACAAGTTGGTATCAAAGCTGTAGGTTAGAAACTTTAGGTAAGAGTACCTTAGGCTATAACCTTTGAGATGAGATGTGAAGATAATGAACGAATAAGCTCAAATAGAGTTTGAACAAGAAGGGATTAAAACTTGCGTGAAAGGATTCAAAGAAGAATCTCGCAGAGTTATAAGGAATATGAATGTGGGGTTACCCAACTCCAATAATAAGAATGTAAGGTGATAAAAAATAGACAATGTCTTTAAAAAGAGAATGATAAAGAAGTTAAGAAAAGAGAGTTATATCTAAGTATGGTGCAATTGTACTCTTTAGTAGTTGATGTATGGTTTCTGGGCTAAACGATTCCTTCATAGAGCGGAGGTATATACGAACTAGCAACTCGGAACCTAGTTTATTAGTTATTTGTGGGAAACCACTCAGCGTACCATATTGAAACTGTTAGAGACTCAAGGTGTACCAAGTGTAGAAATGGATACGTATGATGAAAGTGTAGAACTCTAATGAAATTTTTAGCGATGTAAATGAAGTTAGAAATTCTTAAAGGAAGAATTTTTTTTTTAAAACAAGAAGATTCAAAGAAGAATCTAAGAGATATAAAGATAAGGAATGGGAGTTTCCTAACTCTAAAATCCAAGATAACGAATAATGTCGTAAATGATGAAAAAGGGAAAGAAAGAGGATCGCAAAACAAAACGATCACGAGTTAAGAAAATAATTTTAAGGGAGATGATTATAGAATAAGATCATGACGTGATCTGTTTAAGTTATAAAAGGAAGATGGTTTGTAATGGTTGAATGATTATAACTTGATGCTATGAAGATAATGTACTATAATAGTACGAGATAAACTCATGAGGAGTTATAGATAATGTGATATGAGGAATTCATATCGAGCAAAGAGCAAGTTATAAGCAAGATAGAGTTTGGAGGGATTTCAATTGAGGACTCAGGTGGTGGCTGAGTTGTACAAACCTTTGTATGGGCGAGGGTTTTGTGCTTGCACTAAGTTTATCACATTGATAATCATTGGAATGTTTGTGTCGCACTATTTGCTATATGCCTGTTGAGAAGATGATTCTTTTTTCATGTGTATAACAGATAGGTAGAGTATAGTTAGAGAATATTATAAGGTTAAGTGCAAGTTCTTAAAAATCATACTTATGGTAGGTTCGTGACTCATAATTATATGGTATGTTTTTGAACCCCTCAGAGAATGGACGCCTATGGTCTGACTAGGATAAGTTCTTAAACTCATATCATTGTGGCAAGTTCAAGAACTTATAACGTGTGGTAAATTTGACGAAATGGGTATAGATAAGTGTAAATGGAGTATTGAGGATGATAGGAATAGATAGACCTATTAAGCAATGGATCATTATAGAAAGTGGAGTTGATGGTGGAAGCATAGGTATTCTAAATCTACTAGCTATGCTAGACTTTCAAATTTATTTACTTTCGTGCTGATGTTTACACTTTTATTTTCTTGAAAACATTGGATCAAATGATGGAACCAATGAGTTTTAACAACAATACTATTATTCGTATGTACATGCTAATTGCTTTTGGCTAGACAAAAATGATTTGCAATATATCAAAATGTATTTTATATCATTAATGCATCATGTAACTTGGTGCAAAGATGATAAAATGATGGAGTCATCAATGCAAGATTACTCTAGTGTTGGATGTGATCTAAGGATTGTCACCCACTATGGTATAACGTAGTATGATAAAATCGCCAAATGACGGAATCCTCAAATCTGATCGTAAATATGATGTATGTATCATGTACGCCACAAAAAAGATTTTTTAGATTTCTTTAAGATATGAGAATATATATATATATATATATATATGTATGTATATTTCGATTGATGTACGAATTGTTGTAGAAGTCTATGCTGTTTGATTCAGCTAGACGAATATTGAAATATGTTCATGAAATGCATGCGTTTCTTGAGAAGTTATGCCAAACCAAATTATTTTGGTGCAGATTCAGATGTTGAAAAGCTGAGATGAACAACCCTTTTATAGGGGATTACGAGGAGGCCTTGAGATATTTGTGCATAATACATTGTACGAAGGGCTGATCACCCTAAGTACGAGGAGTCCCTATAGTCTTATGACTGTTAAAGTTTAAGTTGAAAGATTACTTATAACTATGGACATACGCATAACGTTTAAATGTTTGTGCACAATACATCGTACGAAGGGCTTAACACCCTAAGTACGGGGGTCCTTATAGTCTTATGACTGTTAAAGTTGAAGTTGAAAGATTACTTGCAACTGTGGACATAGTTCGTGGTCTTACGACCCTCATCATGACTTGGAATCTTTTAAATTCTTGTTATTCATATTGCTTCCCAATTATTGAGCAATTGTGGAAGATTCTTGATATTTTAAAAGGTGAATGTGGCAAGGATGATATTTCTTAGAAAGAAGTGAGTCGTAGAATGCGACACTGAATAATGAATATATTGAATAAGTGAGAAAAGAGATTTTGAAGTGAGAAGGATATGAGTTATCAAAGAATAATGTAAAACTTTTAATAGAAAAGTTAATAATTGTAGAATGATCGTTGTGGAAAGAAAGTGGTTATAGAAACCAATGAATGAATGAAGTAGTGACATAAAATCTACTCTGATAGATTGAATGAATAAAGATTAATAAATAAAATTTCGAGGACGAAATTCTTAGAAGAAAGGGTGAATGTAATATCCCGAGTGTTGATGATAACGATCCTTAGAAAAGGAAATGAATGGGTTAAAAGATATATAATACTTAGAATATATTGAGATCAAGTGAAAGTTATGAAATAAAACCTACAATTTGTTAAAGTAATGAATGTAGTAGGAAATATATAAGCTATATTTAGATAAAATGTTGAAAGATTACTCTGAGTTATTTGTTTAATTTGTGTCTTCGATTCTGGGGACCGAATCTTTGTAAGTAGGGAAGATTGTAACGAATGAGTGGCTTGAGTTGTGATTCTGAGGACAGAATCCTTGTAAGGAGGTAATGATGTAACAATCCGGATTTTAAATTAATATTTAAATATTTATTGAATTATATAAATATTTAATGGATGTGTTTATCGTTGAATAAGTATTTGTTTAATTGATTTGATGTGATTTGATTATTTATTTGTTTAATAAATAATTAATGAGTTAAGGAAAGTAATTATTTTGATATAGTAATCTAATTTAATTTAATAATTAAGTTAGAGGGTTTATAATTATTAAATAAATTATTATATTCTCGAATGAATTGTTATTGGTATTAATTAAATTGAGTATGAAAACTTAATTAATTAGAAGTGTGACAAATAACTATATTATAAGTAGTTATTAAAATAAATTAAAGTAATTAGTTTTAATTTATTTTGCCAAACAAGGCTTAAATATATTAATTCTTTAATTTTAAAGAGTTTTGTCAAACGAAGCCTTATGGCTTTTGGAGTTCTTTTGAATTTTAAAATATTATATAAATTATATAAATAAAATAATGAATAAAATATATTTATAACCTATACGTTATATTTGGTAACTGATATTATTTAATCGGGCTTATTATGGCCATTTACGATTGGTTACCAGTGGTTTTGTTTACGCATTCTAAGTGTTTGCTAAACCTAAGAAGAAAATCACAAAGAATTTGAGAGAGAGAGAGTTTAAGAGAGAAACAACAAGAGAAGGTTCCGAATTCTTATTGTCAGTGATTAGCAAGGGTTTCTAAAGCAACAAAAGGTATGTTTTAAAACCTTAATATATATATCTTTACGTTCTCTGTGTCTGTGTTCTTGATTTTCAATGTGTATAAGGTTTTTTACAAAGATTCTCTATAAAACCATATTGTTGCAAGTGTTATACTAATATATATATATATATATATATATATATATATATATATATATATATATGATTGTATGTTTAGCGTATAGACAAGATTTTATGTTAATTTATGTATACAAGTAAGGGGAAATGGTTTTACAGTGAACACATATGCATGAATATGATTTGTGTAAGATAACAAAATTAGTGTATGTTAATTGTGAAGTTATGAAATTGAACCTTGTATATGATAACGGGGTAAGAAATTTAGAAAACATAATTCAAATGATACAAATTGGTTTATAAATTATGTTTACCATATGTTCACTGTAAAAACAAACATCTAGAAATGTGTTTTGGTTGAAAATAGTGTTTTCAAGGAATTAAGTTTTCTCTGTGATTGTTGTTTAGTGGTTTAAATTAGTATATGCATGTTGGGTAATGTGTATATGTGTAATTGGCATAAGTTATACATGTTAATTAGTGTTAGAAATTAAGTTATAGACAGAAATTTAGTTGTTCTATTCTTTGAAGGCTGCGTTCTGTTAGTTTTCGGTGCCCTAGCACCAAAATTCGCGACCCAGTGCCAGAAGTTCACACCCCAGCGCTGAAATTCGCGCCCCAGCGCCAATCTCATGGCAAGGGCGCCATCAGATGATGACTTAGTTCTCGCCACTTGCGCCGGGACGTAAGTCTGAGTTGGACAATTTTGGCCTCCTGTAGTAAAATGGCCATAACGTTCTCATACGAACTCCGATTAAGATGATTCAAGATGATCCGGAACGAGGACGAGTAGACCTACAACTTTCATTCTTTAAGTATTTTAATTTGAGGTATGTAACAGTAGTCAAAATGGTCATCTTTAGGACTATTATGTTTTCGGGGGCAATCGGGAGGCGTCGGGCATGCACATATGCATGTGTAGTGCTCCTGACCATAAAAGAAGATGTCCTAAGCTATAAAACATGTATGCTAGTAAATATAATGATGCTTAAAATTAATAAATAATGCATTAGATAAGTTATAGAAGCATAGTAAGCATACACAAGAGAGGCAAATCGAGCGTGTGACGAATGAACGTCGAAACGCCGTGCTAAGTGTTAACGAACTTAAAAAGTGTTTCAATTCAATTGAGATGAATATTATAGGATATGAAATGGGTTTAATATAAAACCAATAAGTAGTCCTAGCAAGACTTAAGCACTTGAATGAACTTCAATTATGAAATATAGTGAGTCATAAGTCAAAAAGTTAACACAATCTAATTGAACATTATGTGCTAATTAATAGGAATGATTATGAGATGTGGAGTAGAGTTTACATTACAATTACTATGTGTTGTTATGTGACTAATAGTTGATGTGTATAATTATATAATTGTGTAGGGCACGTGAAGTGCGAGAAACTCATAAGTCGTTAAACTATTATTGGTAAACAACGATCGAGGAAAGTTTTGCCCTATTTTCTACGTGGACTTGATGAACTATTTTAAATTGCATGATATGTTATACATGTTGAAATCATGAAATGTTAAAGTCAATATATGACTGCATTGTTTTGGCTAAGTAATGATGGTTGAGTAAGGAACTCAATCTTTATATTTGCTATGTGAATTAAAAGCATGTATGCCATGTTACTTTAATGAGATGTATATCGAGCATGTTATTTATGTGCTATGTGATGCATGAAAACTGTTAGACTTTGTTGGGCTGTTGAGCTTACTCTTGCAAATAACCATTTTTACAGGTTAAGATTTTATGGTAAAGATATGTGCTAAGTGAGTTATAGAGATCTATATTCACGAAGATTACTTATTTTTATGAGAAATGTATTTCATATTTTGAACGTAACATGTTGTTGAATTGTAAGTTGAGTTATCCAATGTATATGGATATTTAGTTATGAAGTAAGACTTTGTATAGTCATTTTGTTGTAACGATTCATGATATAAGATTGAATCAAAGAGATGTAATGTAAAGGTTGCGATTCAGGGCAAGAAAGAAGGAAATGTATAAACGTTTTAATTATTCTGCAATTTTAGTGTTTTTAATATCAAATAATGATGTTTTATTAGAGATTTAATGTATGGTTAACGACCAAAGTCGAGATTTAAATGGTATGAATTTTGGGGTCGTTACAGGGATGAAGTAGGAGAACGCCGAATGCTAGGGCCAAAATTGGTGCAGCAAACAACGGATGTAGTGAAGTTGATACGGATGCATCTCGTAGCAGCTCAAGATAGACATAAGAAGTATGCGGACTTCCATCGAGAAAATAGGGAGTTTGAGGTAGGCTCGTACGTATTTCTAAAGGTATCTCCTTGGAAAGGAAAGATACACTTTGGAAAGAAGGAGAATCTAAGTCCAAGGTTTATAGGACCTTTTGAAGGGTTTAAACGGGTAGGCGAGGTAGCTTATATGGTAGCATTACCTCTAGACCTAGAACGAATACATAACCTGAATATTTTCTATATAAATAAATAAGAAATTTTGCATATTAATTTTTTTTATTATTATATTAAAGATGAGAATATGTGCCAAGTAATGTGTATGTATATATGTGATAAATAAAATTTATTTATTACATGAATAATTTCAAATAATTTTATTTTAGAATTATTGCTAATTATAAGGTATATACTTATAATAATTAATTTTATAGTAGAAATGTCTTTATTATTTATTTTCTATGAAAATATGATTTTTATATTATTTAAATAATATATGAGATGATTATTGGAATTATTATATTTACTATTTTATTATATGAATTTTAAATCAGATTATTTAAGTTAATTCTTTTTAACTTAATTAATAATGTTATATATGAAAGATAATCAGATATGAAATTCAAACCCTAATTTTGGATTTTTAGTTATGAATGAGAATAATAATATTATATTAAATATAATATTATTTTTCAGTGTTATAAATATATACAGTATGAAATATCCCGGGTCAAATCCCGAATCTGGAACAATTCTCGGGTCAAATCCCAAGTCCGAATCGAATCAAATCCATCAAAATAAGGCCTCAAACTACTAGCCCAATAGTATCTTCTTGGGTCATCTTAACCCACCACAGGCTCCCAAAAGGTCATGACTTTAAGGTATTATTGGTAGTAATTTATTTCCTTATATGGAGACAAATTTTTCCCTATCTTTCGATGTGGGATTGGGGTGTTACAAACTCCCCCACTTAAATTTCCGACGTCCCCGTCAGAATCGATCACACACACAACGCAAAGATCTTTGCCTCTGTAGCCATTGTGGGATAATACCGGCTGGCTTCGTGTCCCCACCTCCGGACCTCCATCTCTCCATTGTGGGATAATAACACCAGCCTTCGTGTCCCCACCTCCGGCAACCTGATCGGATGACCCGACCCAAGATTTCGAGAGTCAGCTTTGATACCAACTCTGTAACACCCCTTTTTCGAAATAGAAAGAGAGGTTACTTAAAACATAACAAAATTGATGAATTTAATAGCAAGGCTCTAATCCACAAAAGAATAGTCTTAAACTAATTAAATGACTTAAGACAAACCATAATAAATGCCACACTGGCTCAAACCACAATCTGAAATAACTATTACAACTCCAAATAAATCAATGTATCATAGCCTAACGAAATATATCAAAACTATTGGATAGAAGGGAGCTCTCGTCATACTTGCCCTTGATTCCCCTGATTACCTACCGGACGAAAAATACAGTATGAACCAAATGCCCAGTACGGATATAGAATACAATTGATGAACCGAAATAATTAACTTAATTAAATGAAATAAAACGAAACTAAGTGAAACAAAATGAACAAAACTAACACAACGAAATAATAGGCTAAATCAAATGGCTGGGTGTTATTTCATACCGAGCTCAGAAATATACCTTGCCACATAGACAAGTTAAAATAATGCCACACAGGCAAGTTAAATAATGTCACACAGGCAAGTCATATGCATTGGACCGCGAATCCAATGCATATAAAATCGGAAGGTGTGTTTGGCACAAACATCACCAATCCGCAAAATAGAAAAGAACAGAAAACTAGGGTCGACCCATACGCCTCCCACAACAAAACACCAAATGGCCAACTCCCAACGGAGCACAAAACATAGACGCCGTGGACTGATCACACCGCCACGGAAGGTGTCATGCCTTGGTGCCAAGAGAACATGCATGTGGTACCCCCACAGGTGGTTATAGCTCAGGTATACCCTACGGTATTCTAACAAAAATATCATGTCACAACACATGCGACACAATATAAACACAAATGGGTTCTAACGTGTACATGTTAGATCGAACGAATCATCAACACAAGTCTCCAAAAATATGCTAACATGTACATCACTACAAAAATTGAAATAAATATTAAACATGATAAACAAGTTCAAAGAGTACAAACATGAGTTCTAAATATCAATGCCCCAAAACGAAACTATCACATGGATTTGAGAAGGAACAAACATGCGAAACAATAAATAACTTCTAAACGAAAACAAAACGAACAAATCAAAATTAAAAGGATTATCGCTGAAGGGGTACGGAATCCGTACATGATTAAGCAATGTAATACCCAAAGTATAATCCAAAAACTCGTTTAGACTCTCTCCGTTCAATCTAAATAATTTAATAAGATTTTATTACAATCCAATCATTAATAACATAATACAATTAAATTTTATTATTAAAAAATTTATAACTATGACGACAAAATTAATTAATTCAAATTAATATACATAGTTCAATTGATTTACTAATTTCGTTAAAAGTTTCATGACCAAAAGTTTATTAACATATATATATATATATATATATTTAGGGATTCCTGTTAGGTTTGTAATATTCAAGAACGCAATCAAATTGCAAAATAATGCGAAAACGTGTAAAAATCAGAGTTTAAAATTTTTACAAACCATATACCCGGATCACCCTTTATGCACAATTATTAATTAAACGAAAAGATAAAGAATAAAATCATACCCTTGAAGATCGAGCTTCCTCAGGTACAAGTTCACCTCCAAATCCTTTCGCGTTCAACTTGAATTCACCGGGTTTGGTTCCTTCCTTTGATCAACGTTAGCCACCCAAGTGTTTGGCCTCTAGAGGTGATCCACCAAGGAAAAAGATTTTTCAAGAAGAAGGGGTGGTTGGCTAAACCCTAGTTTTCTATCTCTATAGAAAGGGCGCGTACTCTCCAACTAATTGGAATTATTACGTATGTTGTAAAAGTCAACAACCACCCCCACCACCCATAATAAGACTCTTCTTATTTATAGATGTGGGCAACCCACCTTAACAATTAAGGAATTGGGATTTATTTAATTAATTAAATTCTCTTTAATTAATTAAGCTCCCTAATCTTATTAGGGATAATTAATTAAACTCCATTAACTAATTTTCGTTCCTAATCCAATTAGGAATAAATGAGAGTACTTATATTAAATTAATTCCTAAACTCTTTTAGAAATTAAAATAATAATAATTGTAATAATATTAATAAGACTCTATTATTAATTTATATTTAATATTTCTAAAATATTAAATAATAAATATTAAGTTATTTAATTTATTCTATCACCATAGATTAAATTAAATATACATAACATATTATTACGATTATGCCATTAACTTCTTAAATAATTATTCTTCCTTTTATGGTGTGACCCTTTAGGTTCTCCATATTAAACCTATTGTGAATAAATCAATTAGAATAATTCTAATCTTATTTAAATAAATAAATTAAACAATTAATTTATTTAAATAAATAATATTTATTCTACAATAGGATAAGCCTCCCCTAATGATCAACAACTTTCCGTATAATATAGATTTCAACATTAATCATTAAAGAACCTTTGAGTAAATAATTACTGTGTCTAATTCACTCATTCCACCATACAATGTCCCAATTAAATATAAGACATGGAATTACTCACAAGTCTCGATTTTATTTAATTATATGTATTTCGATCCTTAAATGCACAACTCCAAATAATGCAAATTAGAAACTCCTTTCTAATTTCATTCTTTAACCAAGGACTCTTGGGTTGTCATTTATCGAATCACATAGGACATTTCTCTTCTTTTAATAGAAGTGGTAGATTCTTTATCGATCATACATTATCTCCATGTATAACTTATTATACCCAAGCATACCTTTGATATACCCTAAGGGTCTTAAGGAATAAGTCAAAGTATAACTCATCATACGCATGATACTATGATGATCTCAAGTCCAAGGATCACTTGTATTTACTATCACTACAGAATTCCTATTGACAGCAAATAAAACTCCATTAGGTATTCCTTAGCGAGCCACGCTCAAAGGAACTTATTCTCTAATAAGCACCTACATACTTGCTTTAGTGTCTCCACACAAATGATCATGAGATCAATCATCCTCATCTAATGAGCAAGCAACGATGTACCAATCTATCCGGATTCACTAATCCCCAATTTAGTAATC
This sequence comes from Panax quinquefolius, assembly GCA_020205615.1. Taxonomy (NCBI): domain Eukaryota; kingdom Viridiplantae; phylum Streptophyta; class Magnoliopsida; order Apiales; family Araliaceae; genus Panax; species Panax quinquefolius. The sequence goes on from CM035162.1 coordinate 81,052,764, forward strand.
CAACGATTGGGAACTATTTTAGTTTTAAGCTTTCTAAGAATTTAGATCTCATTAGAATGATCATCATCATTATTCTAAAAGCATTGCTTAAAACTATGGGTTTATCACATATTATAAAACAAAGATCATGTAGATAATTAAAAGCCTTTAATAAATTAATACTTTTTATTAATAAATGAATAAGATTGTTACAAAGTATTTGCTTTATCATCAAACATGATTGGCTTGTGTGCATACTACTTTCAATTCCATCCACAGCAACCGGTTGTTGGGGAGCAACCCATTTTGGCCACCGCTACTACACATATTCTACTTTTAGACAATTTTTTTTTATAAGTAAGATACAGTAGTAGTACCGGCTAAATGGGTTGCTCCCCAACAACCGGTTGCTGTGGATGGAATCCAATATATATATATTTATATATATATATATAATAAAAAATGAAAATCATCACAGGCAATCCTGCAATCATATCAACGTGGTCTATAAAATATATATATATATATATATATATATATAAAATATATAATGAAATCCTGATTACATGACTTGCACCATGATAACGAATTTTTACTTTTTTTATTTATATAAACAAAACCGTACCTTATATGTATAATTACACCATCACTGTTATTATGATTACTTAAATTTACACATACTTGGCACGATTACCAACCAACAAATTCAGAGCACTGCACAAGCAACTATCACCACTAATTTAATTAATTAATAAAATAACAAACAAAGACTAACTTACTTGATTACAAGCTGCAGAACAAAAAATTTACTTCAAAGAAATCTTCCGCTTGATCTGGTCGTTTCGTTTTTAGCAGCCGCCTCTCTTTTTAGTATATTAGATGAATGAAGTTCTTAATACATTATAGGGTTTATATTTTTATTATTTAAATACATTTTATTAATTCTCCAAATTTTAATAGGATTTTAACTTGACCCACAAATAAAATAAACCAGATTAGTTTAATGGCCCAATTTTTATCAACTCAAATTATTCATCATTCATTAATACATTAGCCCGCAAAAATTAAATGACTATTTTGATCCAAAATAAATGACAAAGTCCAATAAATATAATTTAAAACAAGGAAATTTTTATTAATTTTTTTTTCCGGGTATTAGATCACCTACCCCTTAAAAATGATTCCGTCCTCGGAATCAAAAGAATAGAACGCACCTAATTTTCAAAGAGATGCGGATACTCCGCTCTAATAGACTCTTCCATCTCCCATGTAGCTTCCCGCTCCGAATGATTCTTCCACAAAATCTTAAGAAACGGAATAGTCTTCCTCCTCATAATCTTTTCTTGACGATCCAAAATCGCCTCTGCTTGCTTCTCACAAGTAAGATCCTCCCGAATCTTATTGAATGGATATTGCACCACGTGCAACGGATGATAATGATAACTCCTCAACACTGACACATGGAACACATTGTGCACATGAGCTAGCTGTGGAGGCAAAGCTAACCGATATGCAACCTCACCAACCCTCTCCAGGATCTCAAATGGTCCAATATAACGCGGACTAAGTTTCCCTTTCATCCCAAATAGCCGAATGCCCTTCCAATGAGAAACTTTTAGAAACACATGCTCCCTAGGCTCAAACTCTAAAGTCCTCATATGCTTATCAGCATAACAACTCCACAACTCCCTATCTTCCTTTTTGAGCTTCTTTGACCCGCGAGATAAGAGAGGGCTCAACTCTCATACCCGCCAAATGCCCATCTGAACCTCGTACATACAACTCCAACTCTAGCCGATCCATATTCGAAATAAGTTGAGGCTGTGTAATAAGGGATGCTACACTTCCTGAACTCTTTCGGCTAAGAGCATCTGCAACCACATTTGCCTTCCCCGGGTGATACTGAATTCTAGCATCATAGTCTTTTAGAAGCTCCAACCAACGTCTCTGCCTCATATTGAGCTCCTTCTAAGTGAAAATGTATTAAAGACTTTTGTGAACGGTAAAGATATCACAAGTCTCTCCATACAAATAATTCCTCCAAATCCTTAGGGCAAAGATCACCGCTGCCAACTCCAAATCATGTGTGGGGTAATTCACTTCGTAAGGTTTAAGCTGCCTAGAAACATAAGCAATCACCTTACCGTGTTGCATCAAAACACACCCCAAGCCCTTCTTAGAAGCATCGCTATAAATCTGGTAACCTCCTGTCCCCGACGACAATGCAAGTATAGGAGCTGTCCCAAGTCATTTCTTCAACTCCTCGAAACTCTTCTCACACTCCTCATTCCACACAAACTTCGTGCCATTTCTCATCAACTGGGTCAATGGTAAGGCAAGCAAAGAAAATCCTTCCTTAAATCGCCTATAGTACCCTGGCAAACCCAAGATACTCCTAATCTCTGTCACTGTAGTAGATCTCGGCCATTTATTGATAGCCTCAACCTTCGCATGATCCACCTTAATGCCCTCAGCAGAAACAACGTGACCCAAAAATGCCACCTGCTCCAACCAAAACTCGCATTTAGAGAATTTAGCATACAACTTCTCTTTCTGCAAAATCCTCAACACTATGCGAAGATGCTCCTCATGCTCCTCCTTAGACTTGGAGTAAACCAAAATGTCATCAATAAAGACAATAACAAATTGGTCAAAGTACTCCCTGAACACCCGATTCATTAAATCCATGAACACCGCCGGAGCGTTAGTTAACCTGAATGGCATCACCAGAAACTCGTAATGCCCATATCGAGTCTTAGGGATATCCTCATCCCTCACCCTCAACTGATGATAGCCCAACCTCAAGTCTATCTTTGAAAAATATTTTACCCCTTGAAGTTGGTCAAACAAGTCATCAATCCTCAGCAATGGATACCGATTCCTGATAGTAATCTAGTTCAACACCTTGTAGTCTATACACAACCTCATAGACCCATCCTTCTTCTTCACAAACAAGACCAGAGCACCCCACGGTGAAAAACTCAGCCGAATCATGCCACGATCTAATAATTCCTGCAACTGCTCCTTCAACTCCTACAACTCCAACGGTGCCATCCGATACGGCGCCTTAGAGATAGGCTCTGAACCAGGAAACCGGGTCAAATCCCGAGTCCAGAACAATTCTCGGGTCAAATCCCAAGTCCGAATTGAATCAAATCCATCAAAATAAGGCCTCAAATTACTAGCCCAATAGTATCTTCTTGGGTCATCTTAGCCCACCACAGGCTCCCAAAAGGTCATGACTTGAAGGTACTATTAGTAATAACTTATTTCCTTATATGGAGACAAATTTTTCCCCTATCTTTCGATGTGGGACTGGGGTGTTACAAACTCCCCCACTTAAATTTCTGGCGTCCCCGTCAGAACTGATCACACATACGGCCCAAAGATCTTTGCCTCTCTAGCCATTGTGGGATATTACCGGCTGGCTTCGTGTCCCCACCTCCGGACCTCCATCTCTCCATTGTGGGATAATACCACCAGCCTTCGTGTCCCCACCTCCGGCAACCCGATCGGATGACCTGACCCGAGCTTTCGATAGTCGGCTTTGATACCATATGAAACAACCTTGGTTAAATCCCGAGTCCGAAACAATTCTCGGGTCAAATCCCAAGTCCGAATCGAATCAAATCCATCAAAATAAGGCCTCAAACTACTAGCCCAATAGTATCTTATTGGGTCATCTTAGCCCACCACATGCTCCCAAAAGGTCATGACTACAACGTACTATTGGTAGTAACTTATTTCCTTATATAGACACAAATTTTTCCTTATCTTTCGATATGGGACTGGGGTGTTACATAGTATATGTGTAGACGGATATTGGTTAGTCAATTATGGTGTATGACAACAAACCCTAGTATTACTGTCATAAACCATAATTGGGAACTCAAAACTGGAAATTAAGATCGGTCAGAAATTGTGTTATATGAATTATGTGCATATTATAGAATTAATGTTAATTAGATAAAACCCTAATTAATAGTTGAAAGGCCTAATTTAAAATTAGAAACCCTAATTGCTAATTAAGAACCCTAATTACTAAAATTATAAACCATAATTATTATTTTAGTAAATTGAAATGTTAATTTAGGAACCCTAATGATAATTAAGGAACCCTAATTATTTAAACCCTATTTTTTATTAAAAAAACCCTAATTTTAATTAGTATGTTTTAATTAAAATTTTACTACACTTTAATTTTTAATTATCCAAACTCTAGTAATTATTTGGGAAAATTTAAGGTTAAAAATCTAGTGATGAAACCCTAGATTCAAGTACCTTGGACAAGAATACCCTTTGACTTATTTGCAAAATTACCAGTATGCCCTTTTTGTCCCATCCATGCATTATTGCTAGCCAAATCTTTGCAAATCTGGCCAGCCACCCTATTGTCTAGCTATGAGCTATAGCACTCCAACTCTCAGCCATCATTAGCAGCCAAGTTCATTACATCAAGGATTATATAGAAATCAAGAGAGAGAGAAAACGCATTATTGCCTCATGTGTGCAACAAACACTTAGCCATACTCTCTCAAGCTTAAACCCACGAATTCTTCTATCATTTCAGTCACTAAAATCAGCCCCACCAACACACATAACAAATCAGAAGTCAGAATCAAGAACTTGTTCATAAAAAAGGTAAGAACCCTATATGAAATCTGATCTTGATCAAAGTGTTAGATGTTAGTTTTTTTTTTGTGTTAAACATATAATATGTAGTATATAATGATGATCTGGGTTGCTCAATGTTAGATCCATAACATCTAGAGGCTCAGATTTAGCATTTTTTAAAATCTAGAAAAAACTTATTTTTGTGTCTCGATAAGCAAAAGTCGAGGTCAGAGATCTCTCTCTCGCTTATGATTTGATGTGTTTTATATTTTGAGTCAGTAGTATCTCAGTGAGATCTGGAATCTAGAACTTGATTCAGAGTCAGATCTGTTGTAGAGTGAAAGTTATTGATGGTCAAAGTCAGTTGACCGACCATGACTTTTCAAATCTGGGTAACCCAGAAACTTACCCAGAACGTTCTGACAGTAAGTTCTTGAGTACAGATCTCTCATGTGTTTGTCGATTTGTTTCTGTTGGTGTTTAAATGTTATAGTATGGTATATGTACTACATTTTCAAGCTTTTATATAACCTAGATGACTAACAGGATGTATTCAATAGACAGTCAAACCAAGTAGCTCGATCACGTTTCTATTTTCTGGGTAACCCAGAAAACTTATGACCACCATCTCTGACATGGTTTGACCGGCATGGATCTAGAGATTTGTTTGTTGTTATGGTGTTTGTATGTAATAGATCTCTTCACCTACATGTTGGCTACAATCTGGAAACCTTATATCCCAAAAATCATGCAAGTACAACAAGTTGTGGAAGCCCAAACATACACTCTCGATATGTTCTTCATTTCTGGAAAACCCAGAAATGAAAAATAGACTCTGACACGAATTTCTGAGCCCCAACGCGTTTTGATTATTTATGTTTAGACTTGACCATGGATTGCAACATGTTCTCTGATAGTTTGTGTAGACGTACCATGTAGCGTAAAAACACATAACATGAACAGATTGACAGAGTTAAGGCCATCCAAATCGCCGATCGGAATTACGACTTTATTTTTACGGGCACAAGAAAAGCGTCGAAAAATTCGACGACTTGTTCTTGTGCTTAGATCTTGCATATGATGCATGTTTTGACCATGTTTATTGTTATACTGTGTAGTATTACATCTGTACTATAATAGCTAACCATTAACGCGACCAGAAATATATTATACAAGGAATGATTGATGGTCAAACAAGCAAGCTCGAGCACTGACTTTGAATGCTTGGGTTTCTCAAGAACACCTAAGGTGACACTTACTGTCGCTAAAGGGCTTTAACGACAGACTTATTATAATTAACTAATTTAAATTCTAAAAATCATTTAAAAATAGTAAATAAATTCTAAAAATTACAAAAATAGTTTTAAAAATTATTTCAAGTTATAAAAATTAAATTTTAATAATTTGACATATTTTTCATAAATATTAATATTTATTTGAATATTATTGGTATTTAAATTATTTAATAAATGCATTAAATAAATTAATTAAAAATGATTTTATTGTATTAAAAATCATTTTAAATAATAATAAGGTATTTAATAATATTTTAAGTTATAAAACATAACTTTTAATATTTTAAGATAAGTTTCATTAATTATTAAATATTAATGATATTAGATTTATTTAGTAATTATATTAAATAAATTAATTAAAAATGATTTTAATATTATAAAATCATTTTAAATGAAAATAAATAGTTTAAAAATATTTTAAATATAAAATACAACTTTTGATATTTAAAGGTAAATTTCATTAATAATTTAATATTTATGATATTAAGTTTATTTAATAATTATATTAAATAAATAGTTTTAAAATGGTTTTATTGAATTAAAAATCATTTAAAAAGGAAATAAATGAATTAAATATATTTTAAGTTATAACTAATGACTTTTAATATTTTGATAAATAATAAATCAATATTCTAATATTAATGGTAATTATTTAAAATAATTTTAAATGTTTTAAAAATCATTTAAGGGTAATATTAATACTTTAAAAATATTTTGAGTTATTATAAATAACTTTAATATTTTGGCAATGGTTTCATTAATAGTTTAATATTAATTAAATATTAATGATAATAGAATTAGTTAATATTTAAATAATTTAATAATGATTTCGAGTTTGAAAATTCATGATAAAGTATAATAATTATTTAAAATTATTATAAGACTATGAAAATAATATGACCGATATTTAAAATATCTAAACGACTTATTGAATCAGGGATAGAGTCTTAGATCGGATATTTACCCGATAAAGCCGCTTTTTGCAATCAAATATTTTCAGAAATTGATTTAGACTTAGATAATTTGACTAGATACGTATTTGTTTATGATGTAATGACTGTTAAACGTATGTGACAATGTGATTAGGTTATGTGCTGACTGCAATTAGCAGTACTATGTGATATGATATATTATTCTAATCGAACGAATGATCTTATTAATGATATGTTTTGATATAAAAGATAGAACTAAGTTAAGCGTTATTGTAAGCGTGAATCTCTAAGTAAGTCTAAACCTTATGCACTACTTTTATTTCGTGCGAAAAGGTATATCATGTTATGCAAGTTTCCTAAACTTACTCCAATTATTATTGAGCAAGTATCTGATTTATTATTTACATTTTGCAAGTATCCTACCTTTGCATTTCCTTTATATAACATACATGAGTAAGAAAGTTTCAGAATCATATTATTGTGCCAGATTATTAACTCTATTATTATTGATTATGTATCCAATCTTTGTATTCATATGAAGTTCTTACATTATCCAATCATTGTATTATTGATAATTTAGATATTTAACTGCTCAGATTAATTCAGATATAGGGTTAGACAAGTGTCCTCACTTGGATAACCATTGTATTTAATCACATGTTGATACATACTTATTGATTTTGAGTATGTATATGTTGACTTAAAAGCCGTCTAAGCTATTTGATTCAGCTAGACATAAAAATATTGTTGAACAAGATAGAACGTTATTATATCCAACCAGATTGTTTTGGTTCAGATTCCTGACTAAGTATGAACATCCCGAATATGAGAAAACTTTTGTGCACCTAAGGTGGATAGAGTGAAAGATAATATCGTTCTTGCATGTAGTATTGATCAATACAGGACACATTGGGATGATCACCCTCGTGATCGTAAGTTCTGATGGTTTGCGGATGAAGTTCTGCTAAACTCTAGTGAAAATGAAAAACAATGTTCATAGTCAGTTGACAAATCTCCAGTTATAGTTAGTACGTAATTTAAAAAATTTGAGATACATTTGGTATGTTGTTATTATTGGTTCAGCTTACTTCATAACTATTGATTCGTTGTAGAAGAGTTATTCAAAGAAAACATTTAATCCTTTCAGCTTATATTTATTTTTGCTATTACTTGCTGGGCAATCAAATGCTCATCCTTGCTTTAAATTTAAATGTTTTCAGTTAAGCGTGATCAACCGGAATGTTCAGGCTAGAACAAGGGAAAAGGAGAGCAATCAGATTAATCTTTTGTAATAGTTAGACAATATTAAGACAATGATATTTATTATCTATCATGTAATGTATTGTAGTAAAGGTTGCGTACTTGGGATTAGACTTTGATATATGTAAATTAAGTTTGATATTTATATTATTGTTATTACTATTAGTATTATTCTGCTCATAGAAATGGTATCGTAAAGCACCGAGTTCGGGTTTCAAGTACCCGAGTTTGGGGGCGTTACAATGTATTTCAAGTATCTGTGTTACATCCTTATAATTCAGATTATAAACACGTAATAGAGTATGAGCCTATTCATATTGAGAAAGACTTAACATATAAAGAGTTGCCGATTTAAATCATCAATAGAAAAGAGCAAGTTCTGTGGAACAAAGTCATACCTTCGGTAAAGGTGTTATGGAAGAACCACGATGCCAAAGAAGCAACATGGGAATTAGAAGAAAAGATAAGAAAGAATTACCCTCAGTTGTTTGTGTAATATGAGGCGAGATTCTGGGGACAAAATCTTTATAAGGGGGGAAAAATGTAACAACCGAGAAATTCAGATCTTTTGTAAAATACTTTTAATTAATTAAATAATGAATAAATTATATTATTTGTTATTATTATGTGTTAGCAAGATGAATGTCGTTCTATAACCTAGAAACATCGGAAAGTCGTAGTATTTTAACTACGTGAAGGAATTAAAGTGTTTGAATTGCTAAGACGAAAATAAAAGTTTTTCGAATTTTTTTTGAAAAACACTATTCATCAATTTCCGCACAGGAATAATTTTTGAACTTCCGAGAAATACGTAACGATAGAATATCGAGGTGAGATGGATTATGTAATAATAATTCAAGTATGGAAAATGGAATATTTCACATGCAGACTTAATTTGAGAACGTTAGGAAAATCAAGCGTTAAGAAGTTAATGTAAGGATCATATGATACGTAGGTATTGTACGAGGGAAATGAATACGAGTACGGTATGAAGTATTATATGAGTATGTATGAATAATGGAATACCGTATATTATGAACTAGTATATGAATTAGAATACGAGAATTATACGTATAATATATGTTATAAGGCTTAAAGCCAAAAGAAATTAACTTATGGGATCATGTAGGAAATATAAGCCCAATAGAAGAGATGTGCAAGCCCATGTGTGAGTAATGTTAGAGCACAAGTAGTTATTAATGTAAAAGCCCAAAGCAAATTACTGCAAGCCCAAATGAATAAGCTAAATTAATTAAACTTAAGCCCAATATAATGATCCATTGGACTAGGGTGATCCATGGGGCAACCCATGGGTGAACTTGGTGACCAAGAACTTTATGTGGTGGGTAAGAAAGTTGTTTAATGAGCAAGTATACTTAGGGTGGAATAAATGAATAGTAAGGAGGTTACAAAGGAGGTGGGATGACTTAATGACCCATTTGCCCTAACCTTAGAAATCCTATAAATAGAGGGCAAACTTGTTCATTATTTGGTTGTTAACTTTCATCCAACTTCCAACTTAAGTGTTAGAGAGAATAAGCATATATAAGCTAAACTTCCATTGTTAGAAAAGAAGAAGAAGAGCTAGTTCATCCAAGGTAAATGATTTTATGACATTAGTCTTCCTTCTCTACCATTGTAGGTTGATAAGAGAAGTGTGGATTGATGGTCATGTATGGAGACAAGGCTTATTTGTCATAATAGAGTTGCAGACTTGAAAATGACTGAAATCAGAATTAGAACGAAGAAACGAGCGTTGAACGTTCATGAACGTTTATCGTTTTTGTTAAAAATGAACTAATAGGTGAATTTTTAGTTAACGAAGTCAAAAATATAAAATTCTTGCATGAACACGTAGAGTATGTGATTTTTGAACTATAAGCGTTTGAACGACCCAATTCAGACTTATAACGAAGAAGTTATGAGCCAGGGAATATCACAAAGTAAAAAAGCTGTCAAATTTTTCTATGGCACGTAGTCTGCTGCACTACGACTCGACTCAAAAGAAAAGCGCTACCGCAAACAAGGAGGCCAAGAACATAGTGCACTGTTAGTTGGCGCCACAACGTGATACATTGAAGGGAGAATGGCTCCATGACATGCCGGCCGGGTCTTGTGCATCAGTAAACCCAAACCCACGCCAAATATGAAGTCCATGAAGAAAAGCTGGGTATCATGTCACCAAATTTTTTGTGGTTTACATAGAGATGAATAATTATAAAGATAAAAAGAAAGATAATGAAGTAGTACAAACTTAATAAATATGAAGTAACATTGTTAAGACATTGTTAAACCTTAAGTATGATCACTTAGGGTTGAAGTAAGTTAATTGCATACGAACGTAAGAATGACGTAACAGAACGCTAGAACCAATAATAACAAATCTAAGTCATAATTAGATTGAGAAGAAGGGTAAGATTCGTTAAGAACCATGTATGTTTATTCATGACCTAATGTGTTATATGATGTTATCATCTACAGTAGAGACCTTAAAAACATAAAGTGCATGTGTAATAACAATAGCAGACGCTAAAGGAAAGTGTTCTAACCCTTGTTTTAGTTCAATCAGGACAAGCTTTATGATTCATATATTCTTACGCATGAACAAATGTCTGATGAAATCAAAGACAATTCTTTTGGCTAGACTTACGATATGTTGGATTTCTTATAATCTATTAATGTATTGTCAATGTTTTACCAAACTATGTTGGTGTGGTTTTCAAATAAAGACTGAGTCTGCTAAAATGTTTTGTCGTCAAACGACAGGCACGTGAGGTTGCCGCCACTTAAATGTACACACATTTAATGAATGTAGTGTTGATCAACATAGAGTACTATAGGCTGATCACCTAGACGTGCTCGTAAGTTATGTTAGACTTATAGACTAAGTGTTGGGATGTCCTTTTTCAAAGAAATTATGAAATGCTCATGGTCTTGGACCTAAATTGATGTTTTACTGAATATTATCATTGTAAAATATTTCAAAGGAAAAGAAGTGCTATTTTGAATTATCGATAGTACTTCGTAACTATTATTCAGTTATTGGAGATATATGATTCCTATGTTTCAAGCATGTTATTTTTATTAGAATTATTGTATTTGCTGAGCTAGTTAGGCTCACTATTGCTTGAACCATATGAATGCAGCTAATATCAGATGGAACGAAGGATCCGACAAGGATAAAGGGAAGGCTAAGGCAAACCCGTAGATTACTTATGTAATAGTATAGGTTTATAATGATAATATTTGATATTATGACAAGAACAAGTGTAACGGTTATAAAGAACCTGGGAAATGTTAATATTATTGTGAATATATGTAAGACATATTTATTCTTTTGAGGCATTTCAATTGAATGTTTGTGTGAACTGTAGCACTGTGTAGCACCATTTGTCGAGTTGGAAGATACCCAGATTTGGGGGCGTCACATCATGAATAGAAATAAGCACAATGAAGTTATACTAGCATGCTACATACTTCAGAAATCACAGAAGTCACTTTCCAAGTTCAGTAGAATGGGCGCTACCGCCACCGATTTATACTAAGGAGATGTCTTGTACCATGACTCCCGATTCAAACCAGTATTTGAGCAATCACTTGTTTGGCCTAGCTTGCCCATCCTTACATACATAACACATATTAACATGGCAAGGGTCTTGTCGTATCTTTCAAGTTTAATCTAGATCTCTTTTTACATAATGTGGTTCTAAGTTTGACATCTCAACAATTTAAGGCCATTAAAGGTTATGAAACCACAAAGTCTTGCTTGATTCTTAAACATATAAGGCAGTCATATAACTCATATTAGACATGTTTATGAGTATTCATATCACATTTGTGTAATTAACATCGTTTTTATTTTGAAAATATGCTTCGTTTATGCTTCACTTGAATTACGATACCTAAGCATGGTATATATATATTTATGATACATGAGTGAGTCTAAGAGTATCATTAAATATGTTCACAAATATCAGATTCTAACTCTCAAAGTAGCATGTTAATATTCACGTTCAAAGTTCATATTTTCATTAGTAAAGCTCACTAATAAGGCCAACATGATCATGCTGTATTACGAAATCCATATACGCAAGTTAGTATGTCCGACATGCATTTTAAAGTCATACGAACATGCTTGAACGATCAGAATATACATTACGAATATGATAAGTTAATGGCTATTTTGAACTCTAAGTTTCCATTAGCATGTTATCAATGTCATTTAGTATGCTAAACTACTCCCCTCACTATACATCCTATTTGCATGCTTATGTTCAATGAAATCAGACCACACTAATATGCCTTTAAGTTAGAATTTTAAGTTGCACATGGTCTATCGAGTTTGCATATTGAAAACTCAAGTTTTCTTTTGAAATCAAGCTAGGTGAGTGATTAAATGAAAGACAACATAACTAATATATAAAGGATTGAAATAAGCTTAACTAAGTTGTATTAGCATGCTCCATAAATTAGATATCACAACAAAACAGCCAACAAAATATACAGAGGGGCGCGAGCGCGCACCATTTGTACTAGGGATACGCGCGGCCGCGCGGCTCTTGTTATAGTCCAGAGACTTCCCAGCCTCAGTAGATAACAAGACAAATACCAATTTTCTTCACCAATTCAACTGTAACCAAGCCACATTGCATACTAAACATATTAATAAGCCTATATAACAACTATATAAGTGTTCTACAACCCAATCACACTTCAACTCGGCATAATCAAGAAATTGATAATTCTAGAATGGAATTTTAACAGAAACTGGAAATGAAGAGCAAGATGAAATCTTATACCTCTGTAATTAGCTTTCTAATTCACACTTCTCACACTGATGGGTATGTAATCTCTTGCTCTATATATGCTCTCAACTTCACACTCCTTAGGAATTCTCATCAATGAAATTTAGAGAAGGATAGTTCATACTTATAGAATAAATCTTACCCAGACATCTCCCATTGAATCAAACCCATGGATTGAAGGATTGCATAAAGGTTAAGAGAGAGTTGGTATATAGTTGTTGAAGATTATCATGACAACCACTCCCCCCATGATCATGAGCTAGAAGGAGCTTGGAGGAAGAAAATGGGAAATAGGTCTTAGCCTTTTTACTGAACACGTGATTGAGAATTGGGTCTCTAAATTTGGGACAACTCAAATACTCAGCATTCTTGTACACTTAAGATATACATTCTTATGTTATATTCATATAAATATCATCCATACATGGGTTATATCTTAATGTCACAATATAATTTACATAATTAATATTTCAAGGTAGTAGATGTGATATGGCAATATAACATACATATAATCCATGTACATTTTATTTTAATGTCTAATTATTATTTATTATATGTATGGACTCCATTTAATTACCCACTAGTAATTAATATCCCCTTAAAACTTTATTATTCCAGTTATACTCGCTTATGGAATAGTTGAAATTCTTTGACAGAGTACATCTTTTAATGTTTCCACACATACTTATTGTCACATAAACAATTGATTATGTAACTTATAATTCCCTACACTTTATAGTTTATATATATTACATAGTTATATTAATGTGTCACACCACATTTTCTTTTTAATGTAAGAACTATATAATATCACATTTCTTACACACATAAATTAATTGAATAATACCATTCTAATTATGCAATTTTCTTTACTGACAACAATAATTAATAATCACGTATCATTAATTAATCACCATTAATAATTAATTAATATTCTACAATAACAATTAACAATTAATATAAATTAATTGTTCACTTAATAATTCCCTCATCGATTAATATTGTGACGCCCCCAAAATTAGGTATACGTCACCCATCTTGGGTCGCCACTTACATGGTACATAAATTCAAATACAACTTACTAATACAACTGTCGTGTACAATACGACAAAACATAAACTGTGAGTTTGAATACAAATATTATCTACTAGAGATTATACAAACTCAAAAGGAGTCCTCATTACAATTATTATCACACTATTTCACAGAATAGTGAGGACTACTAATGCTATCCTCTGGACCATCACTCCTTTCCCCGACTCGTCCCAGCTATATTCTCATTTCCTGAATAGAACAGTGAAAGGAAGGGTGAACTCAACTAGCCCAGTAAGAAATATTATGACTAAGATAATGCAGAATAAATTATCATTAGTCTCCAACAATGTTAAATTGATAAAATATAATAGACATCAAGTTTAACTGCAGCGGAACAAGCAATCCATTAAAAGAGTTAAGTAGAAAATAAAATCTACTATCTTTTATGATTTAAAAGGTTTTTCATCACTTTTATCGCTGAGACTCAGCTTAATAAATATTCCACATCATCGAATCACCCCTGCATTACGGCCAAGGATATTCTTTAGTATCACGACCACAATTATCCATGCACTACGGGCCAAGAATAATTGTGTATTTATTAATGGTCATGATCATGCCAACAACTGTCCATCAATGCACTACGGGCCAATGCGGACTTTTACCACATCACTTGTAATATTACTTAATTATGATTACAATCAATAATCCTCGGTCATAATCATACGAAGTCCATCTATGCACTACAATACCATAGATGACTTTCAACAAAATATAAACATGAGAATGATGACAATGATATAAGAATTCAATAAAAACAAGTTCAAGAATTATTTTATCCAGGAATTATTAACGTCCAAATTGTTAACATGATACTGTTTTGTAGAGTAAAATTCAAGAATGATCAGAAGAATATTTCCATGAAAAGATACTGGATGAAGCACAAATATCAAGGATATTCTACTAATTTCATGGATTATAGAAGTCAAAACTTTAACCAACTGAGTATAATAAAGAATGGAATAACAAAAGAAATCACCATGAATGCGGTATTGCGATGTATGTGTTATTCCAATAGAATAATAATAACGGAACCAGGTCAGTCAAAATTTGCACCGACTGGATGTTCTAACAGAATAATAAAGACGGAACCAGGTCAGGTGTAAAACACACAGACATTATGTTCCAACAGAATAATAATAAGACGGAACCAGGTCCGGTGTAAAACAAATAGACGTGATGTTCCAACTAATAATAATAAAGATTTTAACCAGTCCTGTTAAACACACAGATGTGATGTTCCAATGTAATAATAGAAGAATGTCACCAAGTATAGGGTAGATCACATATGCAGTTATTCCAACAGAATAATAAGAAATGGAATAACATCAGTTCTCTTCATGAACAAGAAAGAATAACACCCCTTACGAGTACAACAAATAATATTCCATACCTTAAGAAGAAGAGTACTTGATATATAAGTTGTGAAGTAGCAGAATACTTTCTTCTTTCTCTCTATATAGTTTATCTCTCTCTAGAGTTTCAAAGGAATTAAGAAGAAAATAATGAAGGAATGACCTTACATTTATAGAAAAATGGAATGCATAGTAACTAACTCATGAACAATTTAGAGATTGATTTACTTTAATCTGACGGTCCATATTTAAAGCAAAATCTTTTAAATAAAATATAATATATTCTATTTATAATCTAATAAAATGAATAACTTTATAAAAGATTTTACTATGCAAACACTATGCAGGCACTATGCAAACACTATGCATAATAAAAAATATAATATATTCTAATTATTGTCTAATAAAATATATAACTTTATAAAAGTATTTTGTTTTATATAAAAAGATTTTACTATGCAAACACTATGCTTAATAAAATATAATATATTCTATTTATAGAATAACTTTATAAAAGTATTCTGTTTTATATAAAAAGATTTTACTACGCAAAATACTATGCAACACTATACATAATAGAATATAATATATTCTATTTATAGAATAACTTTATAAAAGTATTCTGTTTTATTACATTAATCATACCAATAAAACAAAACTAAGTGACTTATCACATAAGCATCAATAATCAATACCGTGTGCTACTATGCAACCACGCGTATTACTGTACTTTTAACACTGGGTGTTTCAACAGTTAACGGTAAAACTTACGCCGTTATTTTCATAAAGTATTTTTGTCGTTTTCTCAATCCGACAATAATTTCGTTGTGGGGGTCCACCAATGATTGTGCTTGTTGTCTAATATTCCCTGTTAAAATGAATATTCCCCACCAATCGAATATTATATAACAACTTCATGTATTTTAAAAAATTTGTAAATATTACCCACAACTATAACATTATATCAAAACCATAATATTCAAAAATATATTTCGAGAAAATTTAATCTTTATTCAAAAAAATCTGGGGTCTCACAATCTCCCCTCCTTATGAAATTTCGCCCTCGAAATTTACGTACGTACCTGGTTTGCCGAACAGGTGAGGATACTTTGACCTCACTTCAAATTCTAACCCTTGAGGTATAACCTTTGAGTGTCAAATATAATCCTTCTTATCCAAGATTTTAACACGAGATCTCATACGTTAAATCATCCGTTATCTCGTCCAATTCTAAATTAAGAATGTGGTTCGGGTCATCCACATATTTATGTAACATTTATACGTTAAAAACGTTATGAGGACGCGACATACTTGGCGGTAAAAGGAGTATATAAGCCACAATTCCTACTCAATCGAGGATTTCAAATGGGCCAATTAAATCGAAGGTTGAGATTTCCTCTCTTCAGCAACTCTTGCTTCTAGAATAACGCCCTCTTGAACATTCTTCTTCACATTCATCAGATTCGGGTATGTAGCTTGAGCGTCTTTAACTTTATCGATTAAAGTTAATTTTACTCGTATATTCATTATCTTCACGTGGGTCCCTAGAGTCTTTAACTATATCTTCATCATTTGCAAGTTATACGAAATGAGTCTTTGTGTAACAACATCGCACTTGTAAACGCATACGATCTTCTACTCAACACGTCAGCTACAACGTTCGCTCTTCCATGATGATGAATAGTACGATCGTAATCTTCAATGACTTCGAGTTAACGTCTATGGCGCATGTTACGTTCATTTTAGTTGAAGAAATATTTTCAGGGTTTAAGAAATGGGTTTTGTACTGGTGTCAATACAAAATTCGATTTCACGCTCTGGGATAGGCTAAGAAGTCTTCAAGAATACGTCAATAGATTTATTAATGATAGAAATATCATTCAAAACTGTTACTCTCATCCAAGACTTGGATAGTACGTCACATTGATACCAACTGTGACTTCTATCCCTTAACCTAGATAGCACCTCACAATGATACCTATCAACTTGTCATCGTCATTCACGACGTCGCCTACAGAAAGTCTGGCTTTGGTGCATTCCACACAAGGAAGTCATCAACAAAAGGATCGGGGCTCTTTACTTATGGCTTGATATGACAATGATTGAATTTAGTGGTTTGGTTGCTTGAATTCACATAATAGGTTGGTTAGGAATATAAAAGCTAACAACCTTACGAAAAACATGATGAGTAGTTAACCAATCGTTTCAAAAAAAAACCACATCAAAGGCAACTATTTTCAAAGAGATAAGATCGACAGGTAACGTGAAAGTGTCGATTTGAATCAAACAAGATTTATAAACAGTGGAGGTAACGAAGGTTTCTCCCAATGGAGTTTCAATAGATAAATCAAAGATTAACTTCTCCGGAGTTAAGTACAAACGTTGAACACAACTAGGTGAAATAATAGAGTGAGTAGAACCGGTATCTAACACGGTATAGACTTCGTAAGAGCTTATGATTAACTGACCCGGATAATTTTATTCAGGTTCTTCGTCACGAGAAAAAAAATGCTCTCTTTTAAACTACCGGCTTTGGCTTGTCTGGGACATCCTTTGGCATCACTATCCCAGTTGAACTTGACTTCACCATACGACAAAATCGAGCTAGGTGACCTTCTCTTCTGCAATTAAAACGCGCTTTGGATTGTTGCGTACAGTTTGGACGGATGTGTCCCTCTTGTCCGCATTTGAAACATACGACCGATGGGCGTTCTTCTTCCTTTGAAACGGGCGTTGGTGCCGACGTCTTCACGTCATTGTTGAACCTTCTCTTCTTAAAATGTCCATTCTTATTATCTTGGCCATGATTACCACCGAAATGGTTACCATTCTTGGCATGATAATATTCCCCACGATGATTATCGTTGTTCCGATGACCGTTGCCACCGGTATGATTATTATCGTGTTGTTGGTCGTTGCCTTTTGGTTGTGCTGACTCATTATCGCCCTCCAATAACTGAGCCCTATTCACAACATTTAAATATAAACAAAGTTTGTGAGAAAAGAGGTATTTACGTATATCGGGTTTCAAACCTTGCAAAAACATTCGCGTCATTCGCTCCTCATTATCAACCAAATGGGATGCAAACCGGGATAACTCCGCAAACTTAGCCTCGTGCAAACCGGGATAACTCCGCAAACTTAGCCTCGTACTGCGACACGGTCATATTATTTTGCTCCAGCTTGATGAATTATACCTCCTTCATGTGACGAATACTTTTAGGAAAGTACTTGTCGTTGAATAATTCTTGGAACTTCTCCCAAGACATCTTGAGTGCGTCAGGCTGGGTACGTTTTACAGATTCCCACCAATGATCTCCTTCTTCACGCAACATAAATGTGGTGAATGGAACCTTTTGCTCCTCTGAGCATTCCAAGATAT
This sequence comes from Panax quinquefolius, assembly GCA_020205615.1. Taxonomy (NCBI): domain Eukaryota; kingdom Viridiplantae; phylum Streptophyta; class Magnoliopsida; order Apiales; family Araliaceae; genus Panax; species Panax quinquefolius. The sequence continues at coordinate 81,071,481 of CM035162.1, forward strand.
CAAATATCTTGGTAATCTGCTTTATCCATGTCTCTGCCTTAAGTGGTTCTGGCTTTCCCAAAAAATCTGGTGGTCCCAAATTCCTTGAATCGCTTAGCGGTGACCAACCGTGGGTTACCATTGTTTCCACTGCATTATGGATGGAGGCGCCGCCGCCTGTTGTTGCATGAATCGCTCCTTAAACTGCTTAGCGGTGACCGTCCGAGAGTTATCAGTATTTCAACCTGCATTTTGGACAGGAGCTGCCTTCACCTATTGTTGCATGAATTGCATAAAGCCTCTGACCATCCCATCATTCACCATTTCATTGGTGTTATTGTTTTAATGAGGAGTATTGTCCTCTGGTTGCACATTATCCTGATTATTGATCTATGGAGACTCAACGGTCTCCTGTGCTCCATTGATAATCTCAACATTCTCGGATGCCATTTTCAAACACTGCCACAAAACAAGGGTTAATTAACATATCACATATTATCCCTATACTTTGACCGACCAATTAAATACCAAATAAACTTAGGTAAGTCATACTAGCGAAGGAATTCCCTGTTTCTCCCCTCCTAGTTCTTATCTCACATCTTAGCCAGGGATCATATCCCTACGCTTTGATACCAACTGTGACGCCCCCAAAATTAGGTATACATCACCCATCTTGGGTCGCCACTTACATGGTACATAAATTCAAATACAACTTACTAATACAACTGTCGTGTACAATACGACAAAACATAAACTATGAGTTTGATTACAAATATTATCTACTAGAGATTATACAAACTCAAAAGGAGTCCTCATTACAATTATTATCACACTATTTCACAGAATATGTAGGACTACTAATGCTATCCTCTGGACCATCACTCCGTTCCCCGACTCGTCCCAGCTATATTCTCATTTCCTAAAGAGAACAGTGAAAAGAAGGGTGAACTCAACTAGCCCAGTAAGAAATATTATGAATAAGATAATGCAGAATAAATTATCATTAGTCTCCAACAATGTTAAACTAATAAAATATAATAGACATCAATTTTAACTGCAGTGGAACAAATAATCCATTAAAAGAGTCAAGTAGAAAATAAAATCTACTATCTTTTATAATTTAAAAGGTTTTTCATCACTTTTATCGCTGAGACTTAGCTTAATAAATATTCCACATCATCGAATCGCCCCTGCACTACGGCCAAGGATATTCTTTAGTATCACGACCACAATTATCCATGCCCTACGGGCCAAGAATATTTGTGTATTCATTAATGGTCATGATCATGCCAACAACTGTTCATCAATGCACTACGGGCCAATGAGGACTTTTACCACATCACTTGTAATATTACTAAGTGATTACATCGAATAATCCCCAGTCATAATCATACCAAGTCCATCTATGCACTATAGGCCACGTATTGACTTTCAACAAAATATAAACATGAGGATGATGACAATGATATAAGAATTCAATAAAACAAGTTCAAGAATTATTTTATCCGAGAATTATTAACATCCAAATTGTCAACATGATCTCTGCTTTTTTGTTGAGTAAAATTCAAGAATGATCGTAAGAATATTTCCATGAAAAGATCTCGGATGAAGCGCAAATATCAAGGATATTCTACTAATTTCATGGATTATAAAAGTCAAAACTTTAACCAACCGAGTATAATAAAGAATGGAATAACAAAAGAAATCACCATGCATGCGGTATTTCGCATGATGAAGTTATTCCAATGAATAATAATAACGGAACCAAAGCCACCAAAATTTTGCAATCGCACGTGATGTTCCAACAAAATAATATAGATTTAAACCAAAATCGTGTAAAACACATAGACATGTGGATGTTCCAACGGAATAATAATAAAGATGAAATTAGGTCCTAAAACACATGCATGTGATGTTCCAATGTAATAATAGAAGAATGTCACCAAGTATAGGGTTGATCACAGATATCTGAGTTATTCCAATGTAATAATAAGAAATGGAATAACAATAGTTCTCTTCATGAATAAGAAAGAATAACACCCCTTACGAGTACAACAAATAATATTCCATACCTTAAGAAGAAGAGTACTGGATATATAAGTTGTGAAGTAGCAGAATACTTTCTTCTTTCTCTCTATAGTTTATCTCTCTCTAGAGTTTTAGTGAATTCGTAAGAAAATAATGAAGGAATGAGCTTTTATTTATAGAAAATGGAATGCATAGTAACTAACTCATGAATCTATTTAGATTGATTTACTTTTAATTTGACGATTTATATATTTAAAGCAAAATCTTTTAAATAAAATATAATATATTCTATTTATAATCTAATAAAACGAATAACTTTATAAAAGATTTTACTATGCAAACACTATGCAGGCACTATGCAAACACTATGCATAATAAAATCTAATATATTCTAATTATTGTCTAATAAAATAGATAACTTTATAAAAGTATTCTATTTTATATAAAAAGATTTTACTATGCAAAACACTATTGTAAGACCCCAACTTATTATTAATGAAATTTAATTTTCTCTATTTATTATTTTGAAATAGTAAGGGTTGATTTGATTAATGTGGATAGTTAGGGGTAAAATACGCAAATATTTCAAAATAAGCAAGTGGTTATAAAATATTCATTGTTGTCGGGGAATATTCGTTTGGTCGTGGAATATTCGTACTGTCGAGGAATATTCGTATGACGACGCAGCCATGTGTGGGCCCCAAAAAGGAAAGCGATTGGATGAAGAAAACGACAAATATAAGTTGTTTAAAAATAACAAATGTAGTTATTGCAATTAATACTATTAAAATACTCGATGGTTAAAACACGAGAAGATTACTCAGTATTGCACCAATTATTGATTCTTACGTAAGAAGGCACTACTCAATAATGGTTACGATAATTAATTATTCAAAGATTTTATTTTATTGATTCAATAATTCTTTGCATTGATATTATATATTCTTATTTGTTTCAATAAATTGTCATTACACATTTTTTCTATTATCTGAGCAATAATTCATATTATCCTAATAATATTATTGGATAACATTATTGGCAATGTCTAGAAAGTTCTCGCATCAAGGAGAGGTTTGGTCACCTAATTGCGCGCCAAGAAGGAGAAATCTTTATTGAAAGCCCTTCTTTCCTAGAAACCGCCGTCATTTGTCAATATTGTGATTCGTAATATTATTTATGAATAATTAATTATTGATTCATATGATTAGAAAAATATTGATTTTATGTGGATATAGATGGAGAAAATTTTTTATGTGACAATTGTTGAAAATTGAAATTTTATCTTTTTCTGATAATTCATTTAAATATATTATTATATTTTAATAATATAATAATGGTGATATTTTTACAATGAATGTGGGATATATGAGTATACGAGGAGGAAGAGTATTTTTGTTGCAATAAATGTTTAAAACATGTTACACATGTCGGTGGACCCCATTTATTGACTGAAATTTGATTATAGCTTGTAAAATCGTCCGTTTGTGGATTTCGATCAATTTTTGTTTGGAATTTGGAAAAACTTTCTTCTGCAAAGTTGTAGAGAATTGAATTTCCTATAGAAAGTTGAAAGATTCGAATTTTCTGGCAAAAGGGCTATTTATTATGAATTATTGAAGCTCCGAAGCTCCGAAATAATTGATTTTTGGAAGTTTAAAATATTTTTAGTTAGAAAAACGTTTTTGTTATTTGTAGGCATGTGTTAAGAGTTGGAAATCAGTTGGTATGAGTACGTAGAAATTTTATATATATATATATATATAATATTTTATTAAATTTTCTGCTTTGGTGTTCTAAGCAATTTCCTATAAATAGGGTGCTTAGGTTAGAATTGAAAATCACACCAAAAACTGAAGTTTTCTCTCTCTATATTATCGAGCGTATTCTTGTGAGTATTTTGAGTATACTTTGAGTATTGCTATACGGTGCAAGTTCAAGTCATAGCCTATATCCTGTTTCAACTAAAGTCTTGTCTTTGTGAGGTAGGTAAGGGATATTTTTTTTCAGTAATGATATTATTTCTTCAATATCATTATGTTGAAATATTGATCTGAAGTTTTTATCAAATTTGGAACTTTTGGTGTTTGAGTTACTATTCACGTATATCTTAACTATTCACGATACTGACACTTATTTACTGAATACTGCACTATTCATCGAAAAATGAAAAATTTTCTTTTCGTCCAAAATATCTATTCGGATACTAGCTTTGATTGTATCCATGTTTTGATCATTCTTGAATTTTACACCAAAGATAATTATTTTTGAGGTATTTTGGACTGGATAAAACAAAGTACGAATCCTTAATCCTTAATCCTTGTCATTTTGTTTCACTTTGGATTCGTTTCTTTAAAAATATTTTCATCATCTTCATCTTAAATGATGATATTATGGAATATCTTTGGCACAGTAGTGCAAAGATGAATGATTTCTGAAGAATATCTTTGTCCGTAGTGCAAAGATGAACAGTGTTTAGATAAACATGACCAATCGATGAATATCTTTGGCTCAGAGTGCAAAGATGAATATTTGATTCCGATATATATTGATTGATGTTACAGGATAAAAGATAGACGATGAACTTTTAAATTCATACATAGAAGATAGTAGTTTGCATTCTCTACTTAACTCTTCTAATGAATTATTATTTCATTGCGAATATTGATTTAAAATTTGTTGTCTATTGTATTCTATTAGATTTTTCCCGTTGAAGACTAACGATAATTTGTTGTATATTATCTTAGTCATAATATTCTTCTTGGGCTAGTTGAGCTCACCCTTTTCCTTTTTGTTCCATTTTTTTTCTCGGGAGGCGAGAATATAAGCGAGTGCAGTCTGGGGTATGGAATGAAGGTTCTAGAAAGAGTTGTTTAGTAGTCCTCACCATTTTTATAAAATAATGTATCAATAAATGTGATGAGGATTTATTTGAGTATAGATATTGTCTAGAAGATAATATTTGTATTCAAACTCACAGCTTTTCTTGTTGTAATAATAAAGTTGTAGTTGTTTCGTACCATGTATTGACAACTCGGAATGGGTGATGTATACCTATTTTGGGGGCGCCACGGTTGGTATCGAGCTTAGGGATATGATCTCTGGCGGAGATCGGGAATAGAATTAGGAGGGAGAGACGAGTAAATCCTTCGCTAGTGTGTCCTACCTAAGCTTATTTGTTAGTTGGTCGATATATAAGGATATTATGTGATATATTGATTTCCTTAATTAACCCTTATTTTATGATGATTTTTGAGATGTCGAATCGAGAATATTAACAATGGAAATGAGATCGTGGAGACGCTCAGTACTCACCAACGAGGAGAACGCACGTAACAGTCGGGCAATGTTCCTCCCGTGAACAACACCATTGAAAGCGAGATGATGAACGAGGGATGTTTAGAAGCTTTTTGCGCTTCATGCAAAATCGCACGAGGGAGACTCGTGTTCAAAATACATGAGAAATGATAGCAATTCACCGGTTGTCACAAAATGGCGGTTCAAAGAGTTGGGACAACCAGAATTTAAGGGAAAGCCGATCCGATCATGGCGGAAAACATGGGTCAAGCAAATTACCAAGATATTCGATGTCTTGGGATGCACGGAGGAACAGAAGGTTCCATTCGCCACCTTATGTTCCGTGGCGAAGGCAGATTCTTGGTGGGAGTGTGTGAAGCGTACCCATCCAAATACTCAAAGATGTCTTGGGAGACATTTCAGAAATTATTTAATGACAAATACTTTCCTGAAAGTGTTCATCATATGAAGGAAGTGGAGTTCATCAGATTAGAACAAAATAACATGACGGTGTCTCAGTACGAGGCAAAGTTTGCAGAGTTATCCAGGTTTGCACCTCATTTGGTGGAGAATGAGGAACGTATGACGCGGATGTTTCCGAGAGGTTTGAAACCCGACATACGCCAATATCTCATTTCTCATAAATTTTCTCTCTATTCCGGATGTTGTAAAATGTGGCTCAATTATTAGAGCGAGATAATGAGTACGGTCAACCGAGGGACCATAACCGAGGATCGTACGTAGATAGCGAACAATGTAATAATGATAACCAGCGGAGAAAGAAACAGACGGACAAAAATGGTAACCACTCTGGTGGTAATCATGGCCATGAAAATAGAAGAAGCGAGTCAGGAGGAGATTTTAAAAAGAGGAGATTTAACAACGACCATGTGAAGACGACAAAGGTCTTAAAGAAAGAATCGGTTCTAAGGGAGGAGAACGACCACCCATCATATGCTACAAATGCCAAAAGAGGGACATATCACCAAACCGCCCACAACAGTTCAAGGTATGCTATAATTGTGGAAAGGAAGGACATATCGCTCGAGATTATGCGGTGGCGAAACCTAGTTCAATGGGGACGGTGACTCAAAAGATCGTCCCGTAAAAGTCAAAGTCAATGATTCCGGACGAAGCGTTTGTTATGACTTGTCAAAATGCGAGGAACCCAAACGAGGTGATCACGGGTAAGCTATTTATAAATTCTTCTGAAGTTTATACCTTATATGATCTACCCCGTGCTACCCATTCATTTATCTCTCTTGCATGTGCTCAACGCTTAAACTTGACTCGGAGAAATTAGACTTTGACCTATCTGTGGAAACTCATAGGAGAAACTTTCATCACATCCACTCGCTTATAAATCTTGTTTGATTCAAATTGGTACCATCACCTTACACATTAACCTTATCTCTTTAAAAATACTTGCTTTTGATGTGATTTTAGGGATTGATTGGTTAACTACTCATCATGCCAAAATTGATTGTTTTCGTAAGGTTGTTAGTTTTCATATTCCTAACCAACTTTGTTATGCGAATTCAAGCAACTAAACCATTAAAATCAATCAACGTCATATCTAATCATAAAGCTATTCGCTTATTGAAAAAGCGGATGTCAAGCTTTCTTAGCCCATGTTATGGATTTGAATAAAGACACGTCAAATTTGAATAATATTCTGTTGTTATTGACTTTCCCGACGTATTTCAAGAACTTCCTGGCCTACCCCGAACGTGAAGTTAAATTCTTTATTGATCTTGAACCTAGTACAAAGCCCATTTCTAAAACCCCATATCGAATGGCTCCTATTGAACTTCGAGGAGTTAAAGGTCCAACTACGAGAATTGTTGGACATCGGTTTCATTCGTCCCCTAGTACATCTCCTTGGGGTGCTCTGTTTTATTCGTAAAGAAGAAAGACGGGAGTATGAGACTTTCAGATTGACTATCGAATTGAACCATGTCACCATCAAGAATAGGTATCCTCTACCTCGTATTGATGACTTGTTTGACCATTCTGAGGGGCACAATACTTTTCAAAATCGATCTTAGCTTACGGATATCATCAGCTGAAGATTAGAACTGAGGATATTCGAAAGACTGCCTTCAGAACTTGGTACGGGCATTATGAATTCTTAGTCATGTCTTTCGGATTGACTAATGCTTCGGCGGCTTTCATGGATATGATGAGCCGAGTATTCAAGGAATATTTGGATCAGTTTGTTGTTGTCTTTATTGATGACATCCTCATATATTCCAAAAGTCATGAAGATCATGAGCACCATTTGAAGCTGGTACTCCAAAGGTTTCGTGAAAACAAACTATATGCCAAATTGAAGAAATGTGAGTTCTGGCTTGAGGAAGTAGCATTTCTTGGGCACGTGGTGTCGAAACATGGAGTATCTGTTGATCCGGCGAAGATTGAAGCAATAAAAACATGGGAGCAACCGAAGTCGGTGACCGAAGTACGTAGCTTTCTGGGTCTAGCTGGTTATTATCGGAGATTCGTGGAAGGGTTTGGAAAAACTTTCTTCTGCAAAGTTGTAGAGAATTGAATTTCCTATAAAAAGTCTTGAGATTCGAATTTTCTGGCAAAAGGGCTATTTATTATGAATTATTGAAGCTCCGAAGCTCCGAAATAATTGATTTTTGGAAGTTTAAAATATTTTTAGTTAGAAAAACATTTTTTTTATTTGTAGGCATGTGTTAAGAGTTGGAAATCAGCTGGTATGAGTACGTAGAAAATTTTTATATATATATTAATATTTTATTAAATTTTCTGCTTTGGTGTTCTAAGCAATTTCCTATAAATAGGGTGCTTAGGTTAGAATTGAAAATCACACCAGAAACTAAAGTTTTCTCTCTCTATATTATCGAGCGTATTCTTGTGAGTATTTTGAGTATACTTTGAGTATTGCTATACGGTGCAAGTTCAAGTCATAGCTTTATCCTGTTTTAACTAAATCTTTGTCTTTGTGAGGTAAGGGATATTTTTTTTTCGTAATGATATTATTTCTTCAATATCATTATGTTGAAATATTGATCTGAAGTTTTTATCAAATTTGGAACTTTTGGTGTCGGAGTTACTATTCACGATACTGGCACTATTCACGTATACTGACACTATTCACGAATACGGCACTATTCATCGAAAAATGAAAAATTTTCTTTTCGTCCAAAATATTTATTCTGGATACTAGCTTTGATTGTATCCATGTTTTGATCATTCTTGAATTTTACACCACTGTAATTATTTTTGAGGTATTTTTGGACCTGGATAAAACAAAGTACGAATCCTTAATCCTTAATCCTTGTCATTTTGTTTCACTAGATTCGTTTCTTTAAAAATATTTTTCACCATCTTCAGTCTTAAATGATGATATTATGGAATATCTTTGGCCTGTAGTGCAAAGATGAATGATTTCTGAAGAATATCTTTGGTCGTAGTGCAAAGATGAACAGGTGTTTAGATGAACATGACCAACTGATGAATATCTTTGGCCTGTAGTGCAAAGATGAATATTTGACTCCATATATATATTGATTGATGTTACAGGGATAAAAGATAGACGATGAACTTTTAAATTCATACATAGAAGATAGTAGTTTGCATTCTCTACTTAACTCTTCTAATGAATTATTATTTCCTCTGCGAATATTGATTTAAAATTTGTTGTCTATTGTATTCTATTAGATTTTTCCCTGTTGAAGACTAACGATAATTTGTTGCATATTATCTTAGTCATAATATTCTTTACTGGGCTAGTTGAGCTCACCCTTTTCCTTTTTGTTCCATTTTTTTTCTCAGGAGGCGAGAATATAGCGAGTACGAGTCGGGGTATGGAATGAAGGTTCTAGAAAGTGTTGTTTAGTAGTCCTCACCATTTTTATAAAATAATGTATCAATAAATGTGATGAGGATTTATTTGAGTATAGATATTGTCTAGAAGATAATATTTGTATTCAAACTCACAGTTTTACTGTTGTAATAATAAAGTTGTAGTTGTTTCTGTACCATGTATTGACAACTCGGAATGGGTGATGTATACCTATTTTGGGGGCGTCACAACTATGCAAACACTATGCATAATAAAATATAATATATTCTATTTATAGAATAACTTTATAAAAGTATTCTGTTTTATATAAAAAGATTTTACTATGCAAAATACTATGCAACACTATGCATAATAGAATATAATATATTCTATTTATAGACTAACTTTATAAAAGTATTCTGTTTTATTACATTAATAATACCAATAAAACAAAACTTAGTGACTTATCATATAAGCATCAATAATCAATACCGTGTGCTACTATGCAACCACGCGTATTACTGTACTTTTAACACCAAGTGTTTCAACAGTTAACGGTAAAACTTCCGCCGTTATTTTTATAAAGTATTTTTGTCGTTTTCTCAATTCGACAATAATTTCGTTGTGGGGGTCCACCAATGATTTTTTCATTGTACGAATATTCCCTGTTAAAACGAATATTCCCCGACCAATCGAATATTATATAATAACTTGCGTACTTTGAAAAATTTGTAAATATTACCCACAACTATAACATTATATCAAAACCATAATATTCAAAAATATATTTCAAGAAAATTTAATCTTTATTCAAAAAAATCTGGGGTCTCACAAATATCATTATTAATATCTCACATCACCGTGCCACACAAGGCTTTCAACGAATTCATCACAAATTCTATATATTCTCAATTATTTAATATAATTGAGTTAACTTATCTCGTAACACAAAATCATTTTATCCAAATAAATATTAATTTTCATTAATACATTCATTTAATAAGACGTAGAAATTCTCGGGTATTACAGATAATGCATCATGATGTCCTGCCTCTGGGCAACCGCTACTATTTCCCTCTTTTGCCTCTGAGCATTGGCGTCTTGGTTCTGATGTAGTAGGGCCAGGGATGCCATAATCGCTGACAATAGTCCTTGTAAAGATGAGCCTGACTCTGGTGGCTACGAGTGTCCAACCTCTGATGTAGGAGGCAGCTTAGTAGGTGGCTCGTACCCCTCGCCTCTGACATGTGAGGCCGCCCCATCCCATACATTGAAGTGTGAGATGACTTGATGGTCGATAACTGAAATGGGCAGCAAAGTTATCTCTACTGGTCCCCAATGAATACCTACCCTTTTGCATAATCGGGTGATCAATAATGGATGTGGAAGTCCCGTAGAGGTGGTACTCTTGATCGCCTTCAGGATGGACTCATGAATGAGAACTTCGATATCCATGTCCAGACCCGTGACAATGGCGAATAATAGGATCGCTCTATCCTTAGTCACGTCACTAAGGTGGCAAGTAGGGATCATGTTGGCACATATAAAACTGTACCACCCCTTCGCATAGCGACTGACTGCATAATGCGAGAAACGGGTCTTCTCACCCGTCATGTCATTGGTTTTCCATGTTGTCCCGGGCTTGTAGAGCCTCCTAACAATTTCCTCCAAGTCATAGATGCGAACTCCGTGCTCCAAATAGTCCCTGCTCTCATAGCTAGGTGTTGCGAAAAGTGCATAGATGGCTAGGCTTCCAAAAGCCATTGATCGCCCCCTGACTTGAACAATAGCAGGACCATCGGAATTGAAATTTGCATAAAACTCACAAACAACAGATACATAGGTGGTTTTGTAAAGTGCACCCACTTGCGTCCAAGGATCATAGCCACCAGCTCGTCATCCTTTGTTTGATCATGCCTCAAACCACATTCAGGAACCAAGTTTCGTTTCGAAAAGGAGTTCTTATACCGTTTGCATGCCTCTTCGCTAATGAATTTGGCATTGTCCCAAGTCTGTGGTGCTACGGACGAGGAGCCGCCGACGCTAAGTCATTGCCTCTTTGTAGCCAATTCTGAATGCAACAATTGGTTTGAACAAAAACAGCCCCTAAAGAAATGCCACTCTATGTAGAAACAACCCCTAAAGAAATGGTCAACTAATCCCCAATGAAACCCATTAATTTTCAGCCTAAACAATCCAATTTTTTCTCTCAAGCAATTTATCAAAACACCTTGCAAGCGCTACTGTAAACCAAACTAGATAGCCCTTTGTTTGTTAGCTATCTATTCAAATTTTCGTCAGTGGAAATAACCTCAAATCAATAGAGAAATGTGCACAACCAAATAATTACATCAAAATCTGTTTATGATTGAATGAAAGCCCCAAAATACCGTAATGGAGAACACTAGTAGTAGCAGTCCTTCAGAGACCCTAGTTCTGTAATTGATTGGAGCCCAAGTCATTGGTTGTGAGGGTGGAGTAGAAATTGGATGATGTAGTGAATTGGGGGGGAGGTCGTGTTGGGGATATTTAATGAGAAAAAGGTATTGTACTGACGAGAGGCTGGCTAGCGTAGGGGAAAGGGGAGGGTTGTGTACAAAAGAGGGGAAACATTGGGTGTAGTAGTCGAGTTCTGCCTACGTAAATCAACAAAAACTCGCTTATGGCGCTGCAGTGTAACGCCCCAAAATCTGGTCTGGCTTTACACCAGAATTCCGTACGTCACGAGTACATCATTCATCCAACATACATCATTATATACTGAAATATAACAACATACATTCTCAAATCCCAAGTTCTAAAAACCTTATAACCTCTTTCATTACAAATACTGATAAATACATTATTCATTTCATCTTACAAGAGTGACTTTTATCATCCATCAAGGATACATAACAGGTCATTAAACTAGTCTATAGTTATATTTCATCTTTCTACATTACAAGTCTTCACTTAATCTTCTAGCTCATTCACATTCTGAATGGCACTTCATATGGATACCGTTAGCTTGATCTTTACGGGATCCTTAAGTTCTTTTAACATCGTTTGCTGAAAATGTTTTTCATTTAAAGCAAGTTTGAGCATTCAATTGCCCAATAAGTCATAACAGTTCAACAAAAAACTTCAAGAATTCAAACATATCTTTAAAACTTTGATAACCGAACAAAGGTTATGAAGTAGCTTGAATAATAGGAATAATCTCGATTCCTATCATTTTAAAACAATATTCACTTTCACTTTGAAATACTTTCATCCTTCTACCTTTTTCATACACATTCTGTTAGGCTAGAATCATTAGCACAAACTTAACAATAACGGATCATGTATAAACAAAGCATTCTCTTATTGAACAGTTTAATCACAGAATAGTTCATCTCATAGAAACACCGAAGTGTTCACATTATGGCACAAGGCCCTCGATCGCTTTTACCACCATGTACAAATATCACACATTCTCATTATGTATGTAAACTTCTCAAGTTCAACATTTGAGAAGTTTAAGAAACTAGCATTCATTTATAATATGAATGAAGTTAGGAAACTTTCCTTACGCACAGCTACAGCTTACGCTGAACTGCTCATTCCAATTCCTATGTAGCACAACAGGAAAAAAACACATACACTAATTAGTCATGTATATTTCACTTACGCATTGGTTTACTTAACTTTACTTCTTAGGGTTTGCGTTCTTGCAATATAAATTTAAGCGACTAACTTTCATTATCGGTTTACGGCTTCATGACATACGGAGATGTCTTACTCAATACGTTCATCATCTTTGATGATTTATAATCTTATCTTCTTCTTATAACTCTTCTAGGACTCAGCACACATCGCTTCTGTGACGCCCCCAAAATAGGTATACATCACCCATTCTAAGTTGTCAATACATGGTACATAAACAACTATAACTTTATTATTACAACAGTAAAACTGTGAGTTTGAATACAAATATTATCTTCTAGACAATATCTATACTCAAATAAACCCTCATCACATTTATTGATACATTATTTTACAAAAATGGTGAGGACTACTAAACAACTCTCTCTAGAACCTTCATTCCATACCCCGACTCGTACTCGCTATAATCTCACCTCCTGAGAAGAAAAATGGAACAAAAAGGAAAAGGGTGAGCTCAACTAGCCCAGTAAAGAATATTATGACTAAGATAATATACAACAAATTATCATTAGTCTTCAACAGGGAAAAAAAACTAATAGAATACAATAGACAACAAGTTCTTAAACCAATATTCGCAGCGAAAATAATAATTCATTAGAAGAGTTAAGTAGAGAATGCAAACTACTATCTTCTATGTATGAATTTAAAAGTTCGTCGTCTATCTTTTATCCCCGTAACATCAATCAACATACATCCGAATCAAATATTCATCTTTGCACTACAGTGCCAAAGATATTCATTAGTTGGTCATGTCTCATCTAAACACTGCTCATCTTTGCTACTGGTGCCAAAGATATTCATCGAAATCATTCATCTTTGCACTACAAAGCCAAAGATATTCAATAATATCATCATTTAAGACTGAGGATGATGAAAAATATTTTTAAAGAAACGAATCAAGTGAAACAAAATGACAAGGATTAAGGATTAAGGATTCGTACTTTGTTTTATCCATGTCCAAAAATACCTCAAAAACAATCATAGTGGTGTAAAATTCAAGAATGATCAAAACATGGATACAATCAAAGCTAGAATCCACAATAGATATTTTGGACGAAAAGAAAAATTTTCATTTTTCGATGAATAGTGTCGTATTCATGAATAGTACCGTATACGTGAATAGTGCCGTATACGTGAATAGTAACCCCGACACTAAAAGTTCCAAATTTGATTAAAAAGTTCAGATCAATACTTTGACATAATGATATTAGAATAAATAATATCATTTAAAAAAATAATATCCCTTACCTCGAAAGATCAAGACTTCTAATAAAAACACGGATATAAAGGCTATGACTTGAACTTGCACCGTATAGCAATACTCAAATTATACTCAAAATACTCACAAGAATACGCTCAATAATATAGAGAGATAAAACTTCAATTTCTGGTGTGATTTTCAATTCTAACCTAAGCACCCTATTTATAGGAAAATGCTTAGAACACCAAAGCAGAAAATTTAATATAATAATAATATATATAATCAAATTTCCTACACACACAAATCTGGTCCAAACTTCAGCCACACATGTGCCAAAAACAATAAAAACGTTTTTCTTAATAAAAATAATTAAAACTTCTGAAAATCAATTATTTCGGAGCTTCGAAACTTCAATAATTCATAATAAATAGCCATTTTATCAAAAAATTCAAATCTCGCAATTTTTTATAGGAAATTCAATTCTCTACAACTTTGTAGAATAAAGTTTTTCCAAATTCCAAACAGAAATTGACCGAAATCCACAAACCAAGCGATTTTACAAAGTATAATCAAATTTCAAATCAATAAATGGGGTCCACCGACATGTTTAACATGTTTTAAACATTTATTGCAACAAAATACTCTTCCTCCTCGTAGATACTCATATATCCCACATTCGTTGTAAATATATCACCATTATTATATAATATATTTAAATGAATTATTTTATCGTAAAAAGATAAATATTAATTTTCAACAATTGTCACATTAAAATTTTCTCCATCTATATCCACATAAAATCAATATTTTTCTTATCATATGAATCAATAATTAATTATTCACAAATAATATTACAGAATCACAATATTGACAATCAGGCAGTTCCCAAGAAAGAGGGGGCTTTCCAATAAAGATTTCTCCTTACCTGGCCGCAATTAGGTGACCAAACCTCTCCTTAGACAGAACTTTCTAGACATTACCAATAATGTTATCCAATAATATTATTCAGATAATATGAATTATTGTTCGATAATGGAAAATATACGTGTATTGACAATTTATTGAAAATAACAAAGAATATAAAATATCAATGCAGCAATTATTAAATCAATAAAATAAAATACTGAATAGTAATTACTGTAACCATTATTACTGTAATCGCGAGACATAGGCTATGACTTTCCCACGTTGCATGAGAACACATCCTAACCCTTTGCCCGAAGCATCGCTGTAGATAACAAATCCATCCAAACCTGATGGTATTATTAGAACAGGTGCCGAAATGAGTCTCCTCTTGAGCTCTTGGAAACTCTTCTCGCATTCTTCGCTCCAAACGAATTTTGTATCCTTCTGAGTTAGCTGGGTTAATGGAGTAGCAATTCGAGAAAACCCTTCCACGAATCTCCGATAATAACCAATAAGCCCGTAAAGCTTACGTGACTTGGCCACCGACTTCCGGTTGCTCCCACTTTGTATTGCTTCAATCTTCGCGGGTCCACTTGATACTCCATGTTTTGAAACCACGTGCCCAAGAAATGTTACTTCCTCAAGCCGAACTCACATTTCTTCAATTTGGCATATAGTTTGTTTTCACAAAGCCTTTGGAGTACCACTTCAAATGGTGCTCATGATCTTCACGACTTTTGGAATATATGAGGATGTCATCAATAAAGACAACAACAAAAACGATCCAAATATTCCTTGAATACTTGGTTCATCATATCCATGAAAGCCGCAGGAGCATTAGTTAGTCCGAAAGACATGACTAAGAATTCATAATGCCCATACCGAAGTTCTCGAAGGCGCCTTTGGAATATCCTCGCTAATCTTAAGTCGATGATATCCGAATCGAAGATCGATTTTTATAAAGAATTGTGCCCTTTGCAATCGGTCAAACAAGTCATCAATACGAGGTAGAGGATACCTATTCTTGATGGTGACATGGTTCATTTCCCGATAGTCAATACAATAAAGTCGCATACTCCCGCCTTTCTTCTTTACGAATAAAACAGAGCACCCCAAGGAGATGTACTAGGATCGAATGAAACCGATGTCCAACAACTCATGTAGTTGGACCTTTAACTCCCCGGGTTCAATAGGAGCCATTCGATATGGGGTTTTAGAAATGGGCTTTGTACTCAGTTCAAGATCAATAAAGAATTCAACTTCATGTTCGGGGTGAGACAGGAAGTTCTTCGTGAAATATGTCGAAAGTCCATAACAACGGAATATTATTCAAATTTGACGTGTCTTTATTCAAATCCATAACATGGGCTAAGAAAGCTTGACATCCGCTTTTCAATAAACGAATAGCTTTATGATTAGATATGACAATGATTGATTTTAATGGTTTTGTTGCTTGAATTAAATGCAACAGGTTGGTTAGGAATATGAAAACTAACAACCTTACGAAAATAATCAATTTTGGCATGATGATTAGTTAACCAATCAATCCCTAAAATCACATCAAAAACAAGTATCTTTAAAGAGATAAGGTCAACAGGTAAGGTGATGGTGCCAACTTGAATCAAACAAGATTTATAAACAATGGATGTGATGAAAGTTTCTCCTAACGGAGTTTCCACAGATAGGTCAAAGTCTAATTTCTCCTGAGTCAAGTTTAAACGTTGAGCACATGCGGGAGAGATAAATGAATGGGTAGCACCGGTTGTCAAGTAAGGTATAAACTTCGCAAGAATTAATAAATAGCTTACACGTGATCACCTCGTTTGAGTTCCTCGCATTTTGACCACCACAACAAACGCTCTTCCTAATTGTTGACTTTGACTTTTTACTCGATAGATCTTTTGAGTCACCGTCCCCATTGAACTAGATTTCGCTCACTACAATCTCGAAGCGATATGTCCTTCCTTTCCACAATTATAGCATACCTTGAACTGTTGTGGGCATTTTGGACCGATATGTCCCTCTTTTCCGTAGATTTGTAGCATATACGAAATTTGGTCGTTCTCATCCCTTAGAACCGATTCTTTGTCGGCGACCGCTGCCTCTTCACATGGTCGTTGTTAAATCTCCTCTTTTAAAATCTCCTCCCGACTCGCTTCTTCTATTTTCATGGCCATGATTGCCACCAGAGTGGTTACCATTTTTGTCCGTCTGCTTTTTCTCTCCACCGGTTATCATTATTACTCGTTGACCGCTATCTCCGGTATGATCCTCGGTTATGGTCCCTCGGTTGAACATACTCGTTATCTCGCTTCTAACAATTGAGCCACATTAACAACATCCTGAATAGAGAGAAAATTTTATGAGAAATGAGATATTGTCGTATCTTAGGGTTTCAAACCTCTCGAAACATCCGCCATAATGCTCCTCATTCTCCACCAAATGAGGTGCAAACTGGATAACTCTGCAAACTTTGCCTCGTCTTGAGACACACCGCCAAGTTGTTTTGTTCTAATCTGATGAACTCCACTTCCTTCATATGACGAACACTTTCGTGAAAGTATTTGTCATTAAATAATTCTGAAATGTCTCCCAAGACATGCCGAGTCGCGGTACCGGATGGAGTACGCTTCACGACTCTCCACAGTGAGTCCGCTTCGCCACGGAACATAAAGGTGGCGAATGGAACCTTCTCTGTTCCTCCGTGCATCCCAAGACATCGAATATCTTGGTAATTTGCTTGAACCATGTTTCCGCCATGATCGGATCCGGCTTTCCCTTAAATTCGTGGTCCTAACTCTTTGAATCGCTTTCATTGGACAACCCGTGAATTATTATCATTTCTCCTCAGATTTTGAACACGAGTCTCCCTCGTCGATTTTGCATGAATCGCAAAAAAGCTTCTAAACACCCCTCGTTCATCATCTCGCCGTTGGTGTTTGTTCACAGGGAGGAACATTGCCACTGTTGTTGCGTTTCTCCTCGTTGGTGAGTACAGGCGCTCTCCACGGTCTCATTTCCATTGTTAATATTCTCGGTCAACATTCTCAAATCATCGCATAAAACAAGGGTTAATTAAGGAAATCAATATATCACATAATATCCTTATATACTTGACCAACTAACAAATAAGCTTAGGTAGGACACACTAGCGAAGGATTTACTCGCCTCTCCTCCTAGTTCTATTCCACGATCTCCGCCAGAGATCATATCCTAAGCTCGATACCAACCGTGACGCCCCCAAAATAGGTATACATCACCCATTCTCGAGTTGTCAATACATGGTACGTAAACACCTACAACATTATTATTACAACAAGAAAAGCGTGAGTTTGAATACAAATATTATCTTCTGACAATATCTATACTCAAATAAATCCTCATCACATTTATTGATACACTATTTTACAAAATGGTGAGGACTACTAAACAACTCTCTCTAGAACCTTCATTCCATACCCACAGACTAATTACTCGCTATATTCTCGCCTCCTGAGAAGAAAAATGGAACAAAAAGGAAAAGGGTGAGCTCAACTAGCCCAGTAAAGAATATTATGACTAAGATAATATACAACAAATTATCATTAGTCTTCAACAGGGAAAAAAAACTAATAGAATACAATAGACAACAAGTTTTTAAACCAATATTCACAGCGGAAATAATAATTCATTAGAAGAGTTAAGTAGAGAATGCAAACTACTATCTTCTATGTATGAATTTAAAAGTTCGTCGTCTATCTTTTATCCCTGTAACATCAATCAACATACATCTGGAATCAAATATTCATCTTTGCACTACAGGGCCAAAGATATTCATCGTTTGTTAATTTTATCCAAACACCTGATCATCTTTGCACTACGGGCCAAAGATATTCATCGAAAATCATTCATCTTTTGCACTACTGTGCCAAAGACATTCAATAATATCATCATTTAAGACTGAGGATGATGAACAATATTTTTAAAGAAACGAATCCAGTGAAACAAAATGACAAGGATTAAGGATTAAGGATTCGTACTTTGTTTTATCCATGTCTAAAAATACCTCAAAAACAATCATAGTGGTGTAAAATTCAAGAATGATCAAAACATGGATACAATCAAAGCTAATATCCACAATAGATATTTTGGACGAAAAGAAAATTTTTCATTTTTCGATGAATAGTGCCGTATTCGTGAATAGTACCGTATACGTGAATAGTGCTGTATACGTGAATAGTAACCTCGACACTAAAAGTTCCAAATTTGATTAAAAAGTTTAGATCAATACTTCGGCATAATGATATTAGAATAAATAATATAATTTAAAAAAAATATTATCCCTTACCTCGAAAGATCAGTACTTCTAGCTGAAACACCGGATATAGGCTATGACTTGAACTTGCACCGTATAGCAATACTCAAATTATACTCAAAATACTCACAAGAATACGCTAAATAATATAGAGAGAGAAAACTTCAGTTTCTGGTGTGATTTTCAATTCTAACCTAAGCACCCAATTTATAGGAAAATGCTTAGAACACCAAAGCAGAAAATTTAATATAATAATAATATCTATAATCAAATTTCCTACGCACACAAATCTGGTCCAAACTTCAGCCACACATGTGCCAAAAACAATAAAAACGTTTTTCTTAATAAAAATAATTAAAACTTCCAAAAATCAATTATTTCGGAGCTTCAGAACTTCAATAATTCATAATAAATAGCCCTTTTATCAAAAAATTCGAATCTCGCGAGTTTTTATAGGAAATTCAATTCTCTACAACGTTGCAGAATAAAGTTTTTCCAAATTCCAAACATGAATTGACCAAAATCCACAAACTGTTGATTTTACAGGCTATAATCAAATTTCAGTCAATAAATGAGGTCCACCGACATGTTTAACATGTTTTAAACATTTATTGCAACAAAAATACTCTTCCTCCTCGTATACTCATATATCCCACATTCGTTGTAAAAATATCACCATTATTATATAATATATTTAAATGAATTTTTTATCGAAAAAAAGATAAAATATTAATTTTCAAAATTGTCACATTAAAATTTTCTCCATCTATATCCACATAAAATCAATATTTTTCTTATCATATGAATCAATAATTAATTATTCATAAATAATATTACGTAATCACAATATTGACAACGAGTGCGCTTCCTGTGAAAGAGGGGCTTTCCAATAAAGATTTCTCCTTCTCATGCGCCGCAATTAGGTGACCAAACCTCTCCTTAGATGTAACTTTCTAGACATTGCCAATAATGTTATCCAATAATATTATTCGGATAATATGAATTATTTCTCCGATAATGGAAAATACCGTAATGACAATTTATTGAAATAACAAAGAATATAAAATATCAATCAAAGAATTATTGAATCAATAAAATAAAATACCGAATAGTAATTATCGTAAACCATTATTAAGTAGTGCCTTCTTACGTAAGAATCAATAATTGGTGCAATACTGCAGTGCTACCGTGTGTTTTTAACCAATTTAGTATTTTAACAAGATAATTGGTAACAACTACGCCGTTATTTTTAAACAACTTATATTTGTCGCTTTCTTTATCCAATCGCTTTCCGTTATGGGGCCCACACATGGTCTCGCTACTGCCGCATAAATATTCCCAAGACAATTATTAATATTCCACGACCAAACGAATATTCCCAAACAACAATGAATATTTTATAACCACTTGCTTATTTTGAAATATTTGTGTATTTTACCCCTAACTATCCACATTAATCAAATTAACCCTTACTATTTCAAAATAATAAATAGAGAAAATTAAATTTCATTAATAATAAGTTGGGGTCTTACAGCTTCTCTGCTAGTAGTCCATATGGTACTCTGAGTAATTTCCCACAAACAACCAACAAACAAGTTCCCATCTCATCTACACTGCGATCACAGTGAGTTAGATCGGTTGCCAGTTTCGTATATACCTTCGCTCTCTAAAGGAATTGTTTAGCCCAACTCCCATATATCAACCATCAAAGGTTACGATTGTACCACAACCTAATTTACCTTAACTTATACAAACCATTAAACTATAACGTTTGTTAAGTCAATTTCTTATTCCTTATGGCTTTCTGGAAACTAATTAATGACATACCTTAGGATTCATTCTTTATTTTCCAAGTCATACATTCTTTTGTATACTCAGAGCGATCATTCAAGTTAATCATTGACTCGGCTTCATTATGTTAATGTCATTGTCTTTAATTCAGTTCTTTACCATTCATGGTTTACTCATTGGTCTTCATTATCATACGGTCAAACCATACACGAGGTGTACGCTCTGCCCATTTAATCTTCACGTACACTCAACCCTCATGTCGGTTAAAGTATTTAACGATTGCCTTTCATTACTATATCATAACATCGAAATGTTATTCATTACCCTCGTCACTCAACGTCTAAGGAATCACAATCATAGTAATCCCCCACGTTCGTTCTATCGCGACTACGGTCCCTAGATATTGGTTTCGTAACCCGCTTCTACATTCTTTGTCGTTTAATCACATTAAATCTTTCCACTCAACCTTTACCAAAGGTTTAACTCATTTTATTAAGTGTTACATTTGAGGATCTATATGTTCTTTAGCTTTCAGTACACTTCCCCCAGGTTTTGAGCAATTAAAAGCTCATTACTGGCTTTTCCCTGCACCAGCGTTGCGGCGCAGGTCCCCCTCCCTTTCTCTTGCGTCGCAGCGCGAGTCTCCAATTGTCGGCTCCCGGTCTGGCTCTGCAGCACCACCTTACAAGGCATCGCTAGCGTCATGGTGCCAAGCCCTAATTCTTGAAATTTTTGTCTAAGTGGTTGATCGTTCCGAGACGCTTACTTCCCGCTTCCATAACTTATTCGTTATAACTCGGAACGAGGCCGTTCCAAAGCCATTTTGTTCTTTATCTTACGTAATTCAATACCACTTGGATACAACTTGATTCTTAATCCGTTAACATGCCATTCGATTGGCTTGATCTTCACCCTTCATCCATTTTTATGTTTTTAACGTTCTTCGTTCGCTCGTCCGTAATTCGGTCATCCGAACTCGAAACTCGTTCGTTCTTGAGTCCACGACTCACATTTTCGATGTTCTCTTACTTTCTTATGAAACCCTAGATGTTCAGGTTCGTTTACTAACTTTTTAATTATCGTTTGTCCTTTACAAAATTTTCTCCATAACTTCGTTATAGCTCAGTTTAATCCATTTTTCATGAGCGTTTCTACCGTTCCTAACCAAGCAATACACATCTAACTTATACGCGATGGTTTTAAACTTGTCCATCAACAACAATTATTCTATGATGGTTTTAAATTTGTCCATCAACAACGTTCTTCGTGTGTTCTTCGTTCGTTCTTCATTTTAATCGATATTTTGGATTACGATTTACCTTTTTCTTAGAATTTGATGTTATAGAACACCATTCCTTACTTATTTCACCTACTCATTCATGTAATCCACTCGGATCGTTCAAATTCATTACGAATCTTATACTTCCTTAAGAAATTTATAAAATAAACTTCTAATTTTTATTTCTTCATTTCCTCATGATTTCAACCATTTGAAATCATTCCTAACATCTTTTACTCCTTATTCTCATTAAGCTATATTTTTTAACATAAAAACTTAAGAAAAATTATACGAGATAAGGTTTCAGATTACCTTTCTACTTTAATCTCTTTCCATCGGACAAAGGTTGCTCACGAGAAAGATTTTCCTCTTTCTCTTCCTCTTCCTCTTCTTTCTCCCATCCGAACACTCTCTCTCTCTTTCTCAAAGTGTAGGATTTTCAAAATCCCAAAACAATGAAATAAGCTTCCTATTTATAGAAAACCAAGGTTAGGGGTATTTTGGTCATTTAGCCCCAACCTCCTTACTATTCACACCTCCTCATTCCACCTCCTTACTATCCACGAAGCTTCCCTTGGATATTTCGTGGTTCCGTCTTTCGGGTTTCGTCCGACAGTTTGAAAACTGCGATTCTCAGAATCCAAATATTTTTGGATATTTTGTTTTTTCTTTGCCGATTAACTTTTAAGCATTCTTCGGATCTCCGAAAAACTAAAAAAAACTTTTTGGTGTTAAGCGTTTTCCTTCACGTTTCCCCTAACGTAGCTAAAAAAATGAAAAATACATAATAGTACTTTTCGTCGTTTTTATTTCGTCTAATTTCCGCACGATTTTCAAGAAAAACTTTTATCGGCTTACTTAACTTTTCACAATATATTATCTTCAAATTTTTCGACGGAATGTCATTTCGACATACCGAACTCTCGGAAAGGCTTAGGTTATTCAAACCCTAACCCTTAGGGTTTTGTCGGGTGAATAGTGCATATTTCATCATTTTCCCCAGAAATATTTTTTTCCCGAAATTTTTTTATATTCGCCTTGAAAATTCTTATTTGTTGAGTCTAGCTCGTAGCCAGAATCCTTCCGATTTATAATCATCCTAGGTTATAGAACGATTAATAAACATATAGCACGTAATATTATTAATAAAAATTCATTTTATTAATAGCTAATTCATTAAACTTCAATTCTGGACAATCCGAATTTCTGGGTTGTCACATTCTACCCTCCTTATAAAAATTTTGTCCTCGGAATTTCTAAACTCACACCCATTCCTGGGTCATCACATTCACCCCTTCTTCACAGAATTTCATCCTTGAAATTTTAGCCTACCCTTCTTCTCAACTTCTCTTGAAAGAAGTTCTTATCTTTTAAACATTCCCTCACCTTCATAACTTATCAAGAATTATGAAGTATAACCGTGACAACCCGAGAATTTTGATTATTTTTAAAATTTTAATTAATTAATTTAAGGTTCGATATTAGAACCTAGACATAAAATTAGTGTATGCGTTTGATATTTTTGAGGTGGAATTTTGAGGATTTCAAAATTTTCTGAAGGATTTAGGTGAATTATTCCGGATTAAGTGTATACGTGAATATATTCTGTGTATATGTGTTCAGAATGTGGTTAAGGGTCAAAGGATGGCCAGATAAACGATATATGTAACAAACCCTAAGTATATATTAAGAACATCAACGTTCGGTTAGAAAACTGTAGCGATTAATAAGAAACCCTAGAAACCGGTTCTGGAAACCCTAATTTCAGTTTCGGGAATTCGAAACCCTAATTCGGTGTATGAAACCCTAAATTGGGAACTTAATGGCGTAAGTGTAAATAATTATCTTAACAAATGGGTTACAAAACCCTAATTCCCAATTTGAAACCCTAATTATGGATTTGAAATCTTAATTTATAAATAGGGAAAAACCTATGTGTTAAATAAATAATTTTTAATGTTAATTAGGAAATATTAATCCTAATTTAAAAGTTAAGTAATTAGAAAACCCTAATCTAATTAGAAAATTTAATTTCTAAATTAGAAGATTATTTTTCTATTAGAAACCCTAATTTTTGGGTTGAAAACCCCAATGACCAATTTTGTCCTTAATTGATTAATTAGCAATTTTAATTAGGAAATACTAATCCTAATTAGCAAGATTTAAATTATGATTAAGAAATTTTAATATAATTAGAAAATTTTAATTATAATTTAGAAATATTAATTTTTGATTTTAAAAACCTAAATTGAAAATTTTAGAAATCAAATTGCCAAACCCTAAACCCTAAGGGTTCTAAACCCTAAACCCTAAAGGTTTGGTCAATGTCCAAAATGCCATTAAAAATAAATGCCAAATGACCAAAATAGCCTTCTTGCATTATTTATTAGATTGCTTGCAAATCTTGCAATATATTGAGTTGGTGACTAACTCTAGATATCCCATGTGACTTAAATAACAACAACCAGCCGAATTTTCAAGCCATAACATTATATACAAGTCATTTATAAAAGATTAAAGAGAGAGAAATGGCCTCTTTATTTTTCATTTTTTCCAAGTCCCTTCTCTCTCTATATGTTCAGATCTTAGAGTGAGAGAGTTTGAGAAAACAAGCCAAGATCATGTGATAACACACCAAGAACAGATCACGAGGATTAGAAATCAAGATCAAGCTTCAAAGTGGTATAAACCCTAATTTTTGTAAATCTTGTGTTTTGATGTTAGTTGTTGGTTAGATATGTGTTAGAAGGTGCCTTTTAGAGATCTGGGTTGTTGGATCATGGATCCATAACCTTTAGATGCTCAAATCTAAAGATTTCAAAAATCTGGAAATGTTAAAAATGATGGCCCGACAACCATATTTCAGGGCCTGTAAATCCTTCTCTGTTTTTGCTTTGTGTTGTTTTATGTTATAAATGTGTTCTTTGTTGTTGGGACTATGATCTGGAACTTGAATCAAGCCCAGATCAAGTTTATATTGAAAGATACAGATAGTCAAAACACGTTGACCGATCACGGCTATGCTTTCTGGGCAGCCCAGAAAATTCCCAGAAATCTGACAACGATCTTTTAAGCCACAGATCTTGCTACTGTTAATGTTACTTACCATGTTAGTGTTAGATCTTGATAGTATGACATGAGACCTGCACATCAAAGCCCTTATAACCACCAGATCATGCACTGGGTAGTTGATAATTATGGTCAAACTAGGTTGACAGATATCCACAGATGAAGATTATGGAAAACCCAGAATCTTCAAGAACACGTCCCTGACAGGTAGTTTGACTGAATCAAATGTTCATTTAGTGTTGTTGTTAGACAGATCTGATGACATGTTGTTGTACCCTGTAATCAATACTATAGGATTGAACCACTATATCTTACAAACAAATCCGAAAACGCAATGATCAATGGCCCAGAAAGTAGACCCTCGAACTGTTCTTCATTTTTGGGTAACCCAGAAATGAAGAACAACCTCTGACATGATGTTTGAGAACTAATAACTCTCCGTTATGTTGATATATGGCCTTGAAACTTCTTTCTAGTTGCAGTATTACACTAACACTACAACATTAGAACCATAACCAGCCCAGATAATATAAAGAACACTGTTTAATTGTTGGTCAAAGTAGCCACCCATTAATCAATTACGGAAAGGCTCAAGAACACTCAAGAAACACCTATAGCGACGGACTGCCCGCTATATTTAGTTACAATTATTTTTGGAAAATAGATTAATTAATTAAATAAATAGAAAAAATGATTTTTAAATATTAAAAATACATAATAAACTCTGAAAAATTATTTTAAAGTATAAAAATAGTTTTTAATTATTTGAAGTATATTTCATAAATATTTAATATTTTGGAATAAAATGGTATTTAATTTATTTAATTATAATATTAAATAAATTATTTAAAAATGATTTAAATACATGAAAATCATGAATAAAAATATTATGGCATAATAAAATATTTTAAGTTATTTTCACCGACTTTTAATATTTTAGGATGAATTTCATTAATTAATCAATATTAATGATAATTAGTTTATTTATTAAATACATTAAATAAATTAAGGAAAAATAGAATCAATGTTTTAAAAATCATATAAAAATGATTTAAGTGTTATGATAATATTTTAAGTTATAAAATATAATTTTGATAATTTTTCAAGAAAATATTAATATTTTAATATTAAAAGCAATTACCGGATAATGAATTTAACGGTTTAAAAATCATATAAATATGATTTTAAGGTATTAAAAATACTTTGATATATTATAATATAATGTTATGATTTTCATTAATATTTAGTATTAAATAAATATTAATGATACAAAGAATTATGTGGTATTTAATTCATTTAAATACGTTATTAATGATCGAATATTTATGATAAATAGTAATAATTATTTAAAATTATTACGACCTTACGAAAAAATATTTCGATTGTTAATAAAATTATTTAAGTTAATTGTTAAGTGTTAAAGCGAGTTTAATTGAACTTAAATTAAGTGAATTGTCCTAAACTGGCTGAAATCGGGATGTCGGGCTTTTATGTCTCAGTTCAACTCATATACTAAAATAGTTTGACTTGATACTGAGTCTTATGTGTGTTATAGACTGATAGGGTTATGTGTTATTTGTTATGTGTTTAGGTTATTCTCTCTCTCTCTATATATATATATATATATATATATATATATTGCGAGACCCCGAATTTTATGAAATAAAAGTATTCAAATTTTTTTCTATTTTGTTAAATAAAGACTGTGTATTGATTATTGATGCTTATGTGATAAGTCACTCAGCTTTTTTTTTATTGGTATTATTAATGTAATAAAACAGAAAAGCTTTTTATATAAAAATGTAATACTTTTATAAAGTTATCTATTTTATTAGACAATAATTAGAATATATTATATTTTATTATGCATAGTATTTGCATAGTAAAATCTTTTATAAAGTTATTCGTTTTATTAGATTATAAATAGAATATATTATATTTTATTTAAAAGATTTTGCTTTAAATATGGATAGTCGATTATAGTAATTCAACTGGACCGCTCATGAGTTAGTTACTATCTTGATCCATTTTTCTATAAATAGAAGCTCATTCCTTCATTATTTCTTACGAATTTATTGAAACTCTAGAGAGAAAACTATAGAGAGTTCTTCTTCTATAATTTTGAGCGTATTTCTTTAGAGTTTAAGAAAGCTTTGAAATAGTAGTGCAAGTTTTCTTCAAGTATATTCCGCCTCTACTACCGATCGGAATAATTTTCTTTTTAAGGTAGGGGATATAATTGTCGTACTCGTAAAGGATATTATTATAATTTATTATTCTGTTGGAATAACCGGTATATGCGGTCTACCCTATACTTGGTGAAATTCTTCTGTTATTCCATTCTTTATTATTATGTTGGAATAACTTGTTTATGCGAAGTACCACATACATGGTGAAATTCTTCTAATATTCCGTTCTTTATTATTCTGCTTTTAATATCCCGTCATGCGCGCTTTCGCCGGGACCGGTTTCATTATTTATTATTACATTGGGAATAACTTTTGTGGGTGAAGTGTATCGCATTTATGGTGAATCCTTCATTATTCCATTCTTTATTATTTTGTTGGAATAACTTTGTCATGTGGATTACCACATGCATGGTGAATGATCCTTCGTATTCATATACGAATAGTATTTTCATTAAAAGGGTTTACATATAAATGCGCATTCATAATTTTTCTGACCCTCAAAAATTCTAGAAAAATATGAAATGATAATTTGATGAGATTTCTAGATTGTGTCCAAAAATGGCGATTTTTGGATGTATAGATTAAGTGTTATGGATTTTATGGGAAAAGACTATTTAAAAAGTAAACCCTTATAACTCCTTGTAGTTAACTCCAAAATTGGTGAAATTTTTATTGGGAGTACATGTATATAACAAGAGTATACCCTGTAATTTTCAGAATTTTTGGACAAAAGTACAATTTATGATAAATGTCTAATTATTCGGCAGTTTTATCCATATGAAAAATAGTAAATGAATTTTTAAATTCTGAGAAAAATATATGTTCAAGATGGGACTATATTCTGCTAAATCCCAGAAAATAAATATTTTTGGGACTAGTTTGGTGTTTTTCATAAAAATGAACTAGTTATGAGTAAATGAATTAAATATGTTATGTGAAGTAATAAAATTGGAAAATAGGATTTTATGGCTTGAGAATCCTATATAGGGAATATGCAGATTTTGATGAAGGATTTGATCATTGATTATGAAATCTTATGAGTATGACATTTTTGAATGATTAAATGCATTATTTGATAAAGTGTAAACAATTGAAATAAATTGTTTATAAGTTTAAGAAATGATTAAAATATTGTTATAATATTAATGATATTAGATTATGAGATTATTAAGTGATTGATAACATTTAGTTATTATTGAACGATGGATAAATTGTATTATAAATGTTTAATATTTATCCTTTATCTCATTTGATTGATTCTTATATCATTGTCATCATCCTCATGCTTATATTGTGTTGAAAGTCATCTGTGGCCTGTAATGCATAGATGGACTTGGTATGATTATGACCAGGGATTATTCTGTATAATCATGACCGTAATGTTACAAATGATGCGGAAAAAGTCCTCATTGGTCCGTAGTGCATTGATGGACAGTTTTTGGTATTATTATGACTATGGATTCTCTTCGGCCAAGGGTGAAAAGATGAATTATTTTATGGCATGATCAGGACCGTTGATGAAAACATGATTATCTTTGGCCTATAGTGCATGGATAATTCGTGGTCGTGATACTAATGAATTTCCTTGGCCTGTAGTGCAGGGATGATTCGATGATGTGGATTAATTATTGAGCTGAGTCTTAGCAATGAAATATTAATTCATGGATGTGATAATAATGAATATCTATGGCCGTAGTGCATGGATAATTCAGTGATATGGATTGATTATCAAGCTGAGTCTCAGCGATGAAATATAAATCCATGGATGTGATATTAACGAATATCCTTGGCCGTAGTGTAGGGGTGATTCGATGATGTGGATTATTTATTAAGTTGAGTCTCAGTGATAAAATATATATTATATACTTTTAATGCGTAGAAGATAGTTGATATCATGTTCTACTTGACTCTTCTAAAATACAATTGTATGTCTTTGGCATGAAGTGAAAAGATGAATTGTTAATGAATATCTTTGGCCGTGGTGCAAAGATGAATTTATTAGTATGATTATGAGCAGGAATTCTGATTTGGTATAACCATGATTTTTGATGTTTCAGGTGAAGATAGGTGATGAGAATTATCTTCGTCCTAGTTGCAAAGAGAAATTTAGAACCACAATTATGATTATGAGTTATTCATATGATTGTGGACAGGAACTGGTGATTTATTTTACATGGATAAAACATTATTAGTGGACTTTTAACATAGAGAAGATAATAGACCTTATGGTCTATTTGACTCTTCTAATGGATTGCTCGTTCCGCTGCAACTATGGTTGAAAAGTTTTATCATCTACCATATGTTCTAAATCTTTGATTTATTATTGATGAAAGCTATTGATAATTTAATTATCTTTAGTCATGATATTCCCTAATAGGATAGTTGTGCTCACCCTTTCTGCTTCACAATTCCTTTCAGGTAATAAGAGTATTGCTTAGTAAGAGTGTTCTTACGAATCGAAAGGGATAACAGGGGAATAGAACGGTGGTCTCTAGCTGTGGAGGTTCTCCCTAAATAGTATAGAAAAGTTTGTTGTATTCTATACATCATTTAGTAGTTATATTTGGTGAATCAAATAGGGTGAGGCGAACCCAACTTTGGAAGGGTGTTTTGCCACTATCATATAAGATTTCTAATGACATACAACCTCGTGTTATCATAAGACAGGGTTGTGCGCATCCACTTACTGAGTATATCTACGGGCACTACCTATATGATCTTGAAGTTGATTTAAAATATAATATTCACTTGGAGACAGTGGAGATAGTTATATGTCAAGAGAAGACTCACCATTGGAAACAAGATGATAGTAATCTTCTCGTTTTTCTTTGGGGTCTATTGGGTCAGCCAAGGATAATTCTGTGGCCATATGATATCTATTATAACCTAGACGCATGGCCTCCCATGTACGAAGGTTTCCTTGAGCACTTCCCAAATATTTTAGTTTCTAAAACCGTCTTTGACTATACTTTTATGTAAAGTACCATTGTAAGGTTGTGGTCGAGGCACCATGAGAGTTACATACATTTGTATTAAAACTCACAATTGACTGTAGTCGTATTCTATACGACAGCTCATCAGTTGTATAAATGAAGTTGTATTTAAATTTTGTACCATGTATCTGGCGACTTAGAATGGGTGATGTATACCTAATTTTGGGGGCATCATATATATATTATAGTATTATATTGTGATGATATTATTCTAATATTAGAGATCTATATTACTAATATTAGGTCTTCGGATAAAGCGTTATAAATTGCTTAGCGGTAATCAACGGTCCATGCAAGTTGTTTTTACTTAACTCTATTAAGAGTTGTTTCATTCGGATAAGCTTATGGTTAATCATTGCTTGTTGCCATGAATTGTACTATGTACATATTGCATGTATAAGTCGGGTATGAAAGGCTGATCACCTTCATTACCCTTCGGTTCAGATATTTGTTCATGTTATATACTTGTTCAATCAAAAGTTTGTTCATGCTAATTCACAATTATATTGTTGAATTATAGCCAGCCAATTATTCAAATCATTTCAATCATGATATATCATTATATTATTGAACTAAAACTTGTTGGGAAATTCTTATGCTCACCCTTGCTATATCATGATAAACATTGCAGATTAAGACGAACACGTCGGATACAAGGAAAGGTTAAAGACAGTTCTAGCTTAAAGTTAATGTGTGCGATTAGATTTGTATAAGTGTTGTGTATTAATGTTATTGTAAGATAGACAAGTTATAATTTGTGTATAAGTTAAGGTTACTCGACCTTGGGGAATAGTGTTTAAAATATATTGTATAAACAATTTATATTTATATCTTCCGCAAATAGTAATAGTTGTATAGAATGGTCGAACCGGATCCGCGGTGATTCGGGACCTCGGATTCGGGGACGTAACAGTTGGTATCAAAGCTATAGGTTATGAACCTTAGGTAGGAATACCTGAGACTAATAACTGCAGTGATTAGGATAAGATCTAACTCACATAGAGTTAGTCGGTCGGTAAGATTCGAAGACAAATCTCGGCGAGTTATAAGATGCAGAGTTCCCTAACTATGATAATAAAGTTGAACAGTAGTGGTGGATAGATAGAGTCTAAAAGACTAAAAGTATAGTGATAGAAGATCATAAAAAAAGCGATCAAGATATAGAAATAAATCGTAATATATACGATAAGATCACCCCGTGATCTGATAAGGTGATAGTAGGGAGAAGAATCAATCTAATGATTGAACAGTTTACAACAAGATTGCTGAGTGTCAGTTGTACTATGAATTGGTACAGATTCAGGAAAGGATTATGAATACGTGTTAAATGAAATTCGTATTGAGAAGGGTGTTTGTGGTAGGTGGGGATTCAATTGAGGATTCATGTCGGCAACTGAGTTGTATGATTCCTTGTGTGGGTGGGGAATTGTACTTGGTGTAAAAACTACTTAGTTCTGACAATGATAATCATTGAAATGTTTGTGTCGCGCTATTTGATATATGCATGTTAAGAGGGTGATTCATTTCTCATGTGTATAACAGATAGATAGATCATAGGTAGAGGATATGAGGTTAAGTACGAGTTCTTAAAACTCATACTTATTTGACATACTTGATTCATAGTTATATGAATTGTTTATGAACCCCTCAGCGAACGGTCGCCAAAGGTCAGACTAGGATAAGTTCTTAAACTCATATGATTTGTGGCAATTTATGGACTCATAAGTGTGGTTTGACGAACTAGGTATAGTTGTGTGTAAATGGAGTATTAAAGACTATAGGAACAGATAGATTGTTAAGCAAATGATTATTAGTGGAGATATAAGTTTTCTGAAACTCCTAGCTATGCTAGACTTCGAATTGTTGACATCAAGCAAAATACGCACTATGTGCTTTTGAAAATAAAATGTGTAGACTCGTAATCATTTTTGAAACGGTTTAAAGTATAGTCTTTGCTACTTATTTCAGCTAGACGTAAACGATTTGAAATATCAAATTTTTTTTTAATGATCACTCATTTATCATGTAACCTGGTGCAGAGATGATAAAAAGTTGATGGAGTTATAAATACAGGAATACTTAGTGTGAATTTGATCTAAAATCGTTGTTCCACTATTGTATGATGTGTTATGACAACGTCACACAATGACGGCATCCTGAAATGGATTGTTAATACAGTACGACATCATACCGTCATTCTCAAAAATATTTTCAATAAAATTTAATTTGCCAACGGGGTTTGGCTACATCTAAATAATTTGATTGAATTGAATTATTGATATGAGTCTATGTTATTCGATTCAGCTAGACTAATGTTATGAAAACTCTAAGTGTTCATTAAAAGAAATATCCCGAACCAAATTATTTTGGTACAGAATCCTATGATAAGACTGAGGTGAACTATGTTGTTTGGATAAATAATCCAATCAAGTAGCGTAAATATTCGCTATACATGATTAATACGTTATGCATAACGTAAGAGTACGATAGGCTGATCACTTAAAGTACTAGCAACGGTAGTTTACCTTCTTTGTGATTGTAAACATACCAAGTAATGTATTATTTTGCGGTATGATAAATACCGTTAAAACTATGTGTTCATGGTCTATATGACCCCTCAGCACAATTTGAAAACTTTTACTCTTGTGAGTGGTGCATTGGGTAGCATGTGATAATGTATGTGAACGGTGT
This sequence comes from Panax quinquefolius, assembly GCA_020205615.1. NCBI lineage: Eukaryota > Viridiplantae > Streptophyta > Magnoliopsida > Apiales > Araliaceae > Panax > Panax quinquefolius. The sequence continues at coordinate 81,104,693 of CM035162.1, forward strand.
AAGCAGTATGGTGTATGATGTAAGGTAAATTTCGGGGACGAAATTTTTAGAAGAAGGGGTGAATGTGACAACCCGAGAATTTTGATTATTTTTAAAATTTTAATTAATTAATTTAAGGTTCGATATTAGAACCTAGACAGAAAATAAGTGTATGTGTTTGATATTTTTGAGGTGGAATTTTGAGGATTTCATAATTTTGTGACAGATTTGGGTGAATTATTCAGGATTAAGTGTATACGTGAATATGTTCTGTGTATATGTGTTTAGAATGTGGTTAAGGGTCGAGGGTTGACCAGATAAACGATATCTGTAACAAACCCTAAGTATATATTAAGAACATTATCGTTCGGTTAGAAAATCGTAGCGATTAATAAGGAACCCTAGAAACCGGTTCTGGAAACCCTAATTTTAGTTCCGGGAATCCGAAACCCTAATTCGGTGTATGAAACCCTAAATTATAAACATAATGGTGGAAGTGTAAATAATTATAAGATTAATTAGGGTTAATCTTAACAAATGGGTTACAAAACCCTAGTTCCAAATTTGAAACCCTAATTATGGATTTTAAACCCTAATTTATAAATAGGGAAAAACCTAAGTGTTAATTAAATAATTTTAATATTAATTAGGAAATATTAATCCTAATTTTAAAGTTAAGTAATTAGAAAACCCTAATCTAATTATGAAATTTAATTTCTAAATTAGAAGATTATTTTTCTATTAGAAACCCTAATTTTTGAGTTGAAAACCCCAGTGACCAATTTTTTCCTTAATTGCTTAATTAGCAATTTTAATTAGGAAATACTAATCCTAATTAGCAAGATTTAAATTATGATTAAGAAATTTTAATATAATTAGAAAATTTTAATTATAATTTAGAAATATTAATTTTTGATTTTTAAAACCTAAATTGGAAATTTTAGAAATCAAATTGCCAAACCTTAAGGGTTCTAAATCCTAAACCCTAAGGTTTTCTAAACCCTAAACCCTAAGGGTTTGGTCAATGTCCAAAATGCCATTAAAAATAAATGTCAAATGACCAAAATAGCCTTCTTGCATTATTTATTAGATTGCTTGCAAATCTTGCAATATATTGAGTTAGTGACTAACTCTAGATATCCCATGTGACTTAAATAACAACAACCAGCCGAATTTGCCAGCCATAACATTACATACAAGTCATTTATAAGAGATTAAAGAGAGAGAAATGGCCTCTTTATTTTTCATTTTGTCCAAGTCCCTTCTCTCTCTATATTTTCGGATCTTAGAGTGAGAGAGTTTGAGAAAACAAGCCAAGATCATGTGATAACACACCAAGAACAGATCATGAGGATCAGAAATCAAGATCAAGCTTCAAGGTGGTATAAACCCTAATTTTTGTAAATCTTGTGTTTTGATGTTAGTTGTTGGTTAGATATGTGTTAGAAGGTGCCTTTTTGAGATCTGGGTTGTTGGATCATGGATTCATAACCTTTAGATGCTCGAATCTAAAGATTTCAAAAATCCAGAAATGTTGAAAATGATGGCCTGACAACCATATGTCAGGGCCTGTAAATCCTTCTTTGTTTTTGCTTTGTGTTGTTTTATGTTATAAATGTGATCTTTGTTGTTGGGACTATGATCTGGAACTTGAATCAAACCTAGATTGAGTTTATATTGAAAGATACAGACGGTCAAAACACGTTGACCGATCACGGCTATGCTTTCTGGGCAGCCCAAAAAATTCCCTAAAATCTGACAACGATCTTTTAAGCCACGGATCTTGCTACTGTTAATGTTACTTACCATGTTAGTGTTAGATCTTGATAGTATGACATGAGACCTAAACATCAAAGCCCTTATAACCACCAGATCATGCACTGGATAATTGATAATTATGGTAAAACTAGGTTGATCGATATCCACGGATGAAGATTCTGGAAAACCCAGAATCTTCAAGAACACGTCTTTGACAAGTAGTTTGACTGAATCAAATGTTCACTTAGTGTTGTTGTTAGACAGATCTGATGACATGTTGTTGTACCCTGTAATCAATACTATAGGATTGAACCACAATATCTTACAAACAAATCCGGGAACGCAATGATTAATGGCCCAGAAAGTAGTCCCTCGAACTGTTCTTCATTTCTGGGTAACCCAGAAATGAAGAACAACCTCTGACATGATGTTTGAGAACTAATAACTCTCCGTTATGTTGATATATGGCCTTGAAACTTGTTTCTAGTTGCAGTATTACACTAACACTACAACATTAGAAACATAACCAGCCCAGATAATATAAAGAACACTGTTTAATTGTTGGTCAAAGTAGCCACCTGTAACTCGCGGCGAATTACGGAAAAGGCTCAAGAACACTCAAGAACACCTATAGCGGCGAATTGCATGCCGCTATAGGCCCTTTAGTGACAATTATTTTTGAAAAATAGATTAATTAAATAAATAAATAGAAAAAATTGATTTTTAAATATTAAAAATACATAATAAACTCTGAAAAATTATTTTAAAGTCTAAAAAATAGTTTTTAATTATTTGAAGTATATTTCATAAATATTTAATATTTTTAAATATAAATGGTATTTAATTTATTTAATTATAATATTAAATAAATTATTTAAAAATGATTTAAATACATGAAAAATTATGAAAAATAATATTATGGCATAATAAAATATTTTAAGTTATTTTAAGTGACTTTTAATATTTTAAGATGAATTTCATTAATTAATCAATATTAATGATAATTAGTTTATTTAATAAATATATTAAATAAATTAAGGAAAAATAGAATTAATGTTTTAAAAATCATATAAAATGATTTAAGTGTTATGAAAATATTTTAAATTATAAAATATAACTTTTGATAATTTTATCATGAAAATATTAATATTTTAATATTAAAAGAAATTATTTGGATAATGAATTTAACGGTTTAAAAATCATATAAATATGATTTTAAGGTATTAAAATACTTTGATATATTATAATTATATTATAATATTATGTTATGATTTTTTTCATTAATATTTAGTATTAAAAAATATTAATGGTAAAGGAATTATGTTGTATTTAATTCATTTAAATACGTTATTAATGATCGAAAATTTATCATAAATAGTAATAATTATTTAAAAATTATTACGAGCTTACGAAAAAATATTTTGACTGTTAATAAAATTATTTAAGTTAATTGTTAAGTGTTAGGCAGAGTTTAATTGAACTTAAACTCGTGAATTGTCCGACTAAATCGTCGGGATGTCAGTTTTGTGTCGGGTTCAACTTAGACTAAAATAGTTTGACTTGATACTGAGTCTTCTGTGTGTTATAGACTTATAGGGTTATGTGTTTAGGTTATTCTATGTATATATATATATATATATATATATATATATATATATATATATATATATATATATTATGTGAAACCCCAAATTTTATGAAAAAAGATTTAATTTTCTCAAAATATTTTTTAATATTATGGTGTGGATTTGATATAATGTTATAGTTATGGGTAATATTTACAAATTTTGCAAAGTAAGCAAGTGGTTATATAATATTCGATTGGTCGGGGAATATTCATTTTAACAGGGAATATTCGTACAACGACATAATCATTGGTGGACCCCACAACGGAATTATTGTCGGATTGAGAAAATGACAAAAATACTTTATGAAAATCGACAGAAGTTTTACCATTAACTGTTGAAACATCCGGTGTTAAAAGTACAGTAATACGCGTGGTTTCGTAGTAGCACACGATATTGATTATTGATGCTTATGTGATAAGTCACTCAGTTTTGTTTTATTGGTATTATTAATGTAATAAAATAGAAAATTTTTTATATAAAAAATGTAATACTTTTATAAAGTTATTCGTTTTATTAAAGGCTAATAGTAAAATCTTTTTATATAAAATGTAAAAACTTTTATAAAGTTATCTGTTTTATTAGATAATAATTAGAATATATTATATTTTATTATGCATAGTGTTTTCATAGTAAAATCTTTTATAAAGTTATTTATTTTATTAGATTATAAATAGAATATATTATATTTTATTTAAAAGATTTTGCTTTAAATATGGACCGTCCGATTAAAGTAAATCAATCTGGATAGTTCATGAGTTACTTACTATGCAGTCCATTTTTCTATAAATAGAAGCTCATTCCTTCATTATTTCTTACGAATTCACTCAAACTCTAGAGAGATAAACTATAGAGAGAAAGAAGAAAAGTATTCTGCTACTTCACTACTCATATGTCTAGTACTCTTCTTCTTAAGGTAGGAAATATTATTTGTTGTACTCATAAGGGGTATTCTTTCTTTCTTATTCATGAAGAGAACTTCTGTTATTCCATTCTTTATTATTCTGTTGGAATAACCTGTATACGCTGGATACCCTATACTTGGTGAAATTCTTTTGTTATTCCATTCTTATTATTATGTTGGAATAACCTGTTTATGCGAAGTACCGCATATATGGTGAAATTCTTCTAATATTCCGTTCTTTATTATTCTGTCAGAATATCCTGTGTGTGCGTTTACGCCGGACCTGGTTCCAATATTTATTATTCTGTCGGAATATCCTGTCTATGCATTTATGCCGGACCTGGTTCCATTATTTATTATTCTATCGGAATATCCTGTCTGAGCATTTACGCCGGGCCTGGTTCCATTATTTATTATTCTGTTGGGAATAAACTGTCTGTGCAGTCTATCGCACGCATGGTGAATCCTTCTGTTATTCCATTCTTTATTATTTTGTTGGAATAACCTGTCTATGTGGATTACCACATGCATGGTGAATGATCCTTTGTATTCATTCCTTATTAAATTGTGGAAATGATCTGTATACGTTGAATTACCGCATGGCGGGTGAAGATCCATTTGCAGTTTTATATATTCTATTATATTTAGCTGGTTAAAGTTTTGACTTCTATACTCCATGAAATTAGTAGAATATCCTTGATATTTGTGCTTCATCCAATATCTTTTCATGGAAATATTCTTCTGAGCATTCTTGAATTTTACTCTACAAAGTAGTATCATGTTGACAATTTGGAGGTTATCAGTTCCTAGATAAATTAATTCTTGAACTTGTTCTATTGAATTCTTATATCATTGTCAGCATCCTCATGTTTATATTATGTTGAAAGTCATCTGTGGCCTGTAGTGCATAGATGGACTTGGTATGATTATGACCAGAGATTATTCGGTATAATCATGACCGTAATGTTACAAATGAAGTGGAAAAAGTCCTCATTGGCCCCTAATGCATTGATGGACAGTTTTTGTTATTATTATGGCTATGGATTCTCTTCGACCAAGGGTGCAAAGATGAATTATTTTATGGCATGATCAGGAACGTTGATGAAAACACAATTATCTTTGGCCCATAGTGCATGGATAATTGTGGTCGTGATACTAAAGAATATCCTTGGCCATAGTGCAGGGGTGATTCGATGATGTGGATTATTTATTAAGCTGAGTCCCAGCGATAAAAGTGATGAAAAACCTTTTAAATCATAGAAGATAGTAGATTTTATTCCCTACTTGACTCCTCTAATGGATTGCTTGTTCCGGTGCAGTTAAACTTGATAGTTATTAAATTTTATCAGTTTAACATTGTTGAAGGTTAGCGATAAATTATTCTGCATTATCTTAGTCATAATATTTCTTACTGGGCTAGTTGAGCTCACCCTTTCTTTCACTGTTCTTTTCAGGAAATGAGAATATAGATGGGACGAGTCGGGGAACGGAGTGATGGTCCTAAATGGTGCATTAGTAGTCCTCACTATTCTGTGATATCGTGTGATAATAATTGTAATGAGGACTCCTTTTGAGTTTGTATACTCTCTAGTGGACAAAATTTGTATTCAAACTCACAGTTTATGTTTTGTCGTATTGTACACGACAATTGTATTATTAAGTTGTATTTGAATTCTGTACCGTGTATCTGGTGACTCAAGATGGGTGATGTATACCTAATATTGGGGGCGTCACAGTTGGTATCAAAGCTTAGGGATATGATCATTGGCTGAGATGTTAGACAAGAACTAGGAGGGGAGAGATGAGGAATTCCTTCACTAGTATGACCTACCTAAGTTTATTTGGTATTTAATTGGTCGGTCAGAATATAGGGATAATATGTTACATGTCAATTAACCTTTGTTTTGTGGCAGTATTTGAAAATGGCATCTGAAAATGTTGAGATAAGCAATGGAGCTCAAGAGACCGTTGATTCTCCAAAGATCAATAATCAGGACAATGTGCAATAGGATGGCGATAATCCTCCTGTAAACAACAACACTGATCAACTGACGAATGACGATACGTTTAAGAGTTTTTTAGAATTCATGCAACATCAGGCGAAGGCAGCTCCTGTTCATAATGCAGGAGTAAACAATGGCAACCCACGGTTGGTTACCGCTAAGCAATTTAAGGAGCTAGGACCACCGAAGTTTTTGGGAAAGCCAGAACCACTTAAGGTAGAGACGTGGTTAAAGCAAATCACCGAGATATTTGATGTCTTAGGATACTCCGAGGAGCAAAAGGTTCCCTTTGCCACCTTTATGTTGCGTGAAGATGTAGATCACTGGTGGGAATCTGTAAAACGTACCTAGCCTGACGCACTCAAGATGTCTTGGGAGAAGTTCCAAGAGCTGTTTAATGACAAGTACTTTCCCGAAAGCATTCGTCACATGAAGGAGGTGGAATTTATCAAGTTGGAGCAAAACAACGTGACCGTATCGCAGTACGAAGCCAAGTTTGCCGAGTTGTACCGATTTACGTCCCACTTGGTTGATAATGAAGAGATAATGACGCGGATGGTTTTAAGAGGTTTGAAGCCGGAGATACGTCAATATCTTATTTCTCATAAATTGTGTTTGTATTCAGATGTTGTAAATATGGCTCAGTTAATGGAGCGCGATAACAAGTCAACGCAACCAAAAGAGAGCAGCCAGAATAATGATAATACCGGTGATAACAGTCATCAAAGCGATGATAATAAGCATGGAGGGAATCAACATGTTAGAAATGGTAACCACTTCGGTGGTAATCATGGACAAAAAAATAAGAATGAACATTTCAAGAAGAGAAGGTTCAACAATGACGTAAAGACGTCGGCACCAACACCTGTTTCAAAGGAAGAAGAACGACCACCGGTCGTATGTTTCAAATGCGGACAGGAAGGACACATCCGTCCAAACTGTACGCAACAATCCAAAACGTGTTTTAATTGTGGAAGAGAAGGTCACCTAGCTCAATTTTGTCGTATGGTGAAGTCAATTCCAGCTGAGATAGTGATGCCAAAGGATGTCCTAGACAAGCCAAAGCCGGTAGTTTAAGAGAGAGTGTTTTTATTTCGTGACGAGGAACCTTAATAAAATTATCACAGGTATGTTAGTCATAAACTCTTGCAAAGTCTATACCGTGTTAAATACCGGTTCTACTAACTCTTTTATTTCACCTAGTTGTGTTCAATGTTTGAAGTTAACTCCGGAGAAGTTAGACTTTGATATATCTGTTGGGAGAAACCTTCGTTACCTCCACTATTTATAAATCTTGTTCAAATCAACACTTTCACGTTGCGTGTTGATCTTGTCTCTTTGAAAATACTTGCCTTTGATGTGATTTTAGGAATCGATTGGTTAACTACTTATCATGTTTTTTGTAAGGTTGTTAGCTTTCATATTCCTAACCAACCTATTATGTGAATTCAAGCAACCAAACCACTAAAGTCAATCATTATCATATCAAGCTATAAGTAAAGAGCCCCGGTCTTTTCGTTGTTGACTTCCTTGTGTGGAATGCACCGAAGCCAGACTTTCTGTAAGCGACGTCCTGAATGAAGATGGCAAGTTGATAGGTAGCAATGTGACGTACTATTCAAGTCTTGGATGAGGGTCACAATTTTGAATGATATTTCTATTGTTAATAAATTTCTTGGCGTATTCTTGAAGACTTCTTAGCCTACCCCTAGATCGTGAAATCGAATTTTGTATGGACCCCAGTACAAAACCTATTTCTAAAACCCTCAAATATTTCTTCAACTAAAAAGAACATATAACGTGCCAAAGACGTTGACTCGAGCTGTTAAAGATTACGATCGTACCATTCAATATCATCGTGGAAGTACGAACATGGTAGCTGACGCGTTGAGTAGAAGATCGTATGCGGTTACAAGTGTGAATATATGAACCCACGTGAAGATAACGAATATACGATTAGAATCGACTTTAATCGATAAAGTTAAAGCCGCTCAACCTACATACTCAGAGCTAATGAATGTGAAGAAGAAGGTTCAAGAGGGCATTATTCTAGAAGCAAGAGTCGACGAAGAGAGGAAATCTCAACTCTCGATTTAATTGGCCCATTTAAAATCCTCGATCGAGTAGGAACTGTGGCTTATAGACTCGTTTTACCGCCAAGTATGTCGCGTGTTCATAACGTTTTTAACGTATCGATGTTACGTAAATATGTGGAACGGCCCGAACCACATTATTAATTTAGAACCGGACGAGATAGCGGATGATTTAACGTTTGAGGAGATACGTGTTAACATCTTGGATAAGAAGGATAATATTCGACGCTCAAAGGTTATACCTCAAGAGTTAGAATTTGAAGTGAAGTCAAGGTATCCTCACCTGTTTGGCATACTAGGTACGTACGTAAATTTCGAGGGTGAAATTTCATAAGGAGGGGAGATTGTGAAACCCCAAATTTTATGAATAAAGATTTAATTTTCTTGAAATATTTTTTAATATTATGGTGTGGATTTGATATAATGTTATAGTTGTGGGTAATATTTATAAATTTTGCAAAGTAAGCAAGTGGTTATATAATATTCGATTGGTCGGGGAATATTTGTTTTAACAGAGAATATTCATACAAACTAAGACAATCATTGGTGGACCCTAGCGGAATTATTATCGGATTGAGAAAACGACAAAAATATTTTATGAAAATAACAAATGAAGTTTTACCGTTAATCTTGTTGAAACACCCGGTTAGTAAAAAATACGATGTCTGGCGTGGTTGCATAGCGACACTAGTATTGATTATTGATGCTTATGTGATAAATCACTCAGTTTTGTTTTATTGGTATTATTAATGTAATAAAACAGAAAAACTTTTTATATAAAATAGAATACTTTTATAAAGTTATTCGTTTTATTAGGCTAATAGTAAAATCTTTTAATATAAAATGCAGAATACTTTTATAAAGATATCTATTTTATTAGACAATAATTAGAATATATTATATTTTATTATGCATAGTAGTTTTGCATAGTAAAATCTTTTATAAAGTTATTCATTTTATTAGATTATAAATAGAATATATTATATTTTATTTAAAAGATTTTACTTTAAATATGGACCGTCGATTAAAGTAAATCAATCTGGACCGTTCATGAATTAGTTACTTCTTATCGATCTATTTTTCTATAAATAGAAGCTCATTCCTTCATTATTTCTTACGATTCACTCAAACTCTAGAGATAAACTATAGAGAGAAAGAAGAAAAGTATTACATTACTTCACTTACTCATATATATCCAAAGACTCTTCTTCTTAAGGTAGGGAATATTATTTGTTGTACTCATAAGGGGTATTCTTTCTTTCTTATTCATGAAGAGAACTTCATTATTCAATTCTTTATTATTCTCATTGGAATAACTTTTGTATACGCTGGATACCCTATACTTGGTGAAATTCTTCTATTATTCCATTCTTATTATTACATTGGAATAATATGTTTATATCAAAGTAATGCATACATGGTGAAATTCTTCTAATATTCCGTTCTTTATTATTCTCGCTTAATATCCTCGTCTATGCCTTTTGTGCCTTTAACTGGTTTCAGATTTTGTTATTACGTCGCTTTAATATCCTCATCTATGCGTTTATGCTGGACCTGGTTCCATTATTTATTATTCTATCGAATATCCACTGTACGAGCATTTACTGCCGGGACTGGTTCCATTATTTATTATTACATTGGGAATAACTTTGTCTGCGCAGCCTCTATAAATGCATGGCATGGTGAATCCTTCTGTTATTCCATTCTTTATTATTTTGTTGGAATAACCTATCTATGTGGATTACCACATGCATGGTGAATGATCATTTGTATTCATTCCTTATTAAATTGTGGAAATGATCTGTATACGTGGAATTACCGAATGGCGGGTGAAGATCCATTTGCAGTTTCATATATTCTATTATACTCAGTTGGTTAAAGTTTTGACTTCTATACTCCATGAAATTAGTAGAATATCCTTGATATTTGCGCTTCATCCAGTATCTTTTCATGGAAATATTCTTCTGAGCATTCTTGAATTTTACTCTACAAAGCAGTATCATGTTGACAATTTGGACGTTATCAATTCCTAGATAAATTAACTCTTGAACTTGTTCTATTGAATTCTTATATCATTGTCAGCATCCTCATGTTTATATCATGTTAAAAGTCATATGTGGCCTATAATGCATAGATGGACTTGGTATGATTATGACCAGGGATTATTCGGTATAATCATGACCGTAATGTTACAAATGATGTGGAAAAAGTCCTCATTGGCCCGTAATGCATTGATGGACAGTTTTTGGTATGATTATGGCTATGGATTCTCTTCGGCCAAGGGTGCAAATTTGAATTATTTTATGGCATGATCAGGACCGTTGATGAAAACACAATTATCTTTGCCCCGTAGTGCATGGATAATTGTGGTCGTGATACTAAAGAATATCCTTGGCCGTAGTGCAGGGGTGATTCGATGATGTGGATTATTTATTAAGCTGAGTCCCAGCGATAAAAGTGATGAAAAACCTTTTAAATCATTGAAGATAGTAGATTTTATTCCCTACTTGACTCCTCTAATGGATTGCTTGTTCCGGTGCAGTTAAACTTGATAGTTATTAAATTTTATCAGTTTAACATTGTTGAAGGTTAGCGATAAATTATTCTGCATTATCTTAGTCATAATATTTCTTACTGGGCTAGTTGAGCTCACCCTTTCTTTCACTGTTCTTTTCAGGAAATGAGAATATAGCTGGGACGAGTCGGGGAACGGAGTGATGGTCCTAGATGGTGCATTAGTAGTCCTCACTATTCTGTGATATCGTGTGATAATAATTGTAATGAGGACTCCTTTTGAGTTTGTATACTCTCTAGTGGACAAAATTTGTATTCAAACTCACAGTTTATGTTTTGTCGTATTGTACACGACAATTGTATTATTAAGTTGTATTTGAATTCTGTACCGTGTATCTGGCGACTCAAGATGGGTGATGTATACCTAATTTTGGGGGTGCCACATACTATAGTATTATATTGTGATTATATTATTCTAATATTGGAGATCTATATTACTAATATTAGGTCTTCGGATGAAGCGTTATAAATTACGTAGTGGTAATCAACGGTTCAGGCAAGTTGTTTTTACTTAACTCTATTAAGAGTTATTTCATTTGGATAAGCTTATGGTTAATCATTGCTGGTTGCCATGAATTGTACTCTGTACATATTGCATGTATAAGTCAGGTATGAAAGGCTGATCACCTTCATTACCCTTCGGTTCAGATATTTGTTCATGTTATATACTTGTTCAGTCAAAAGTTTGTTCGTGCTAATTCACAATTATATTGTTGAATTATAGCCAGCCAATTACTCAAATCATTTCAATCATGATATATCGTTATATTATTGAACTAAAACTTGCTTGGCAATTCTTATGCTCACCCTTGCTATATCATGATAAACATTGCAGATTAAGACGAACGCGTCGGATACAAGGAAAGGTTAAAGATAGTTCCAGCTTAAAGTTAATGTGTGCGATTAGATTTGTATAAGTGTTGTGTATTAATGTTATTGTAAGATAGACAAGTTATAATTTGTGTATAAGTTAAGGTTACTCGACCTTGGGGAATAGTGTGTAAAATGTATTGTATAAACAATTTATGTTTATATCTTTCGCAAATAGTAATAGTTGTATAGAATGATTGAACCGGATCCGCGATGATTCGGGACGTCGGATTTGGGGCCCTCACAATAACGAATAACGAGGAATACAAGAATTTCTTTAAAACATTTCATACTTTTGCTGAGGGGCTAAATTGACCATGAACTCCTACTAGGTTTCACAGCATGACGCCGTAACCCTTCTTCCACGGTCAGTTTACAATCACCAAGAAGGTAAACAACTTCTTTCATATGTAGTCGATCAACCCATTGTATAACCCCATTTCGGGGTGTGTTCACCTTTGACTTAATCATTAGATTCCACACCAAAATAATTTGGTTTGTCACAACTTCTCAAAGAAAGCTCGATTTTCTTTTAAACATGAAATATCATTTATCTTAGCCGAATCAATAGCTTAGACCATACCAATAAATTGGATATCAACTTGAAACATTTGTCTAGTCAACTCAATTGACATTGACTACTTCTTTAAATTCGTTTGCAATACATTAAAACGTTTTATGACGTCATGATCATGCTTTTCACGAAGACGTCGAGGACTTCGTCGGTTTATATTATGCTCGTCGCTTAGATTTTTATTTGTCCCTTTTCTGTTCTTGTTCTTTGGTGTTCTAATGTTAGGTGAGATTTTTTTGGAAAAAACAAGTTGTGAAAAGGTCTGACATGTATATGTCGACGATTGGACTGTAAGAGTCGTCAGTTGGTTTTTTAAATGGTTGTACCAACACAACCGAGAAAAGGTTTGCACATTGACCTAGTGATGTGACACTGCTAAACGGGTCTGTGAAACCGAGATTCATTAGGGTTTGGGGTCTTGATTATGCGGAGGGAAGGTGTTAGGCACCCCCACCCCGACATCCGTGTTACCACGGTGACCGCCACTTTTCAAGAAACTGTTATATGAATGTGTGTGTGTGTGTGGGTCAATATGCAGTTATATGGAAGTAGTGCGAGGCTTCGTTCGCACCTATATACATAGGGTTTAAATTTGTGTAAAAATTTAGTTTTAAACAAGATATGGAAGTGATGTTTTGTAAAAAAGTTTTTCAAACCCTTATACTCAATAGTAATTGAGACCTTTTACACTTCCATTTTTATTAAGTGTGCGCATTAATTGCTTTTAATTTTTTGAGATGCGAAGCATCTTCGAGAAAAATAATGTACAATGTAGTGCCGAACTCCTCGTGGGCATGAAAACCATCTAAGGAAATCCAAACACCGTGAATAAATTTATAAGCTGCTTACAGCTGAAAATGTCTATCATGGGAACCGAATCTAGATCTAGTAGACTGAATCTGTGATCACAAGATTCCTAGGCTCACATGATGCCACAATTGATATGAAAGCAGTAAGCAGATATATATATATATATATATATATATATATAATCTGTAAATATATATATACAGACATGATCAGCCACCACGAAGTACCTTCATGGGGGATCGAAAATGTAAATAAAGCTGTAAAAGCAATCAACTGCCACGGAGTAAACTCTAGGTGAGATGATATATATATATATATATATATATATATATATATATATATATATATAAAAAGCGAGAAACGCATATAGGATGTAAAATCAGTGCTCATCGAACAAAGTTCGACAACAGTTGATATATATATATAAATATATATATTAAAGCAAATAAATGCTCTAGACATAAGTCTAGGCTCATCGAACAAAGTTAGACTCACAGTTCATATATATAAGTATATATATTATATAAAAACAAATAAATGCTTTAGACATAAGTCTAGGCTCAATCGAGGCATAACTCGATAATGTTAGTCCATATATATATATATATATATATATATATATATATATATATATATATATATATATAAACTGAAATGAAACCATGGACCTAAGTGCAGGCATACACGTAATAACACGACTCTCGACGTGAAGAATGGTGTGTGCAAAGATGAAGAGAAATGCTTTAAAGTGTGTAAGAAGGCTTACAGTGGACCGCCAAAGAAGACTTCTATAACTTTAAGTGGATGAACACTCGGCTCCCGCCGGTACAAATAGTATCAATATGTGAGCTCACAAGTGTTTAAAATTAGAAAGCACAAAGTTGAGGGTGTGTACAGAGCAAATTTGATAGGGCTTCCTTGCCTTTTTTTCTTATACAAATGGCCACCCAAAGCCCTCTACTTATAGAGGGGGGAGCCGCAGGTGTACCTGCGACTGCCCGGGGTGCCCTGGGCTCTGCGGGTCCCGCCTCCTCGTAGTACGAGTACCCATGCACTTTGACGTCCGCTCGAACTTTCAGAATTACAATCCGAGAATTCGACTAAGGTATATAAGACCTATTTCAGACCGCCGTTGTTGAGAGTTATGCAATGACATGGGATTAGAGGTTGTACAAAGTCAGGAAGATGGGACCATGCCCTCCGGTCTTCAAGCTTCAAATTATATCAGTTGCCTTGCGTAATAGTCACTCGGGATTGGACCTCCTTGGTTCTTGTAGGACATTCTTGTGTATAAATGTATGTATGAGATGGTGCAATTTGGGGTCAAGGTGGCAAGATGATGACTTTGCCCCTCACCGGGGTTATCTCCGGTTTGGGCTGATAAACTAGACGTTGCTCAAGGTTATCTCCGAGATCGGACTGTTGCAAGTGTTGAAGGTCCTCAGTGTCATCTCTGAGGTGTTCCTGTCTTCCTGGTGTTGTCTTCGGGTCTTGTATTGAGTTCCTCGGTGTGAGTGCCGAGGTTAAAGCTGATTGCATGCATTTGAAACAAGCATTTCTGGGTTATCTCTGGAACTGCAGCTGCATTCCTTGGGGTTATCTCCAAGGTTAGCACTGCTATTCTCTGGGACTGGAACTGAGCATCTCAGGGATATCTCTGAGAAAAAACTGTCCTCTTCGGTGGAATTTCCAGTATTTGAACTACATCATCTCCCAAGGTTATCTCTAAAAGACAAATCTGCCCTCCTGCAATGTTAGTGTTAGGTGTGCAGAAAATTTTGAGTGTCTACAGATGCCCCTATTTATCATATTCATGCAATGCAATGGCATGGACAGGATAAAGAATTCTAGACACTTGAAATGCAACAAGATACACATAATGACATGTGCAGCAACATGATGCAAATGTATGATTCATATGGATTATTAGATTTTTCTCCAACATGATGGGAAGCTTTTCGGCTCCCTGTTGCTTCGACCGGGGATTTCAATAGATAAGTAGCCTGATGAACTGTGATGGACGTGCGATCCATAGCTACCATGAATCTTTGGAATTTGTTGACATTGGGGTTATCACCAAAGTCTTGAATCCTTGATACAGACTTTACACTGAAGATGTATGTCTCACGTACAAGAAGCTCTGTGTGGATGTGTCTTTGTCTGTTTGAGGATGTGTATAACATATTCCATTACCGGTCCTCCCCGATGAGGTTGATCCTTCCTAGTTTGTATAGTCAGGATATATCAATGTTTTATCGGATTTACTGAAAACAGTTTGTGTTGTCAGGGTTACCTGACCGTCGCTGACATGTATGTCACCGGATAGCATCCATGTTGGGTAAACTGTCAAGGTTGCTTGACCTTCATTGACTTGTGCATCAATGAAAAATGCATGACACCCTTGTTGGGGATCTGCTTGATCTTCGCTGATGTGTGCATCAACAGAAAAAGCGTGATACCTCCGTAGGGGTCTCTGTATTTGGACAGATGAATACGCATGATGCCCCTGCCAGGGATTTGATTGAGAATGCACGATGCCCCCTACAGGGATCTGTTTGAGAATGTGTGATGCCCCCACCGAGGTTTCTTGAGAGAATTAGGGCGACTCCGCTGAATTGACAGCATTGGACCTGCGTAAGGTATCGCCGAGTGTGACTTGTAATAGCTGAAATCATCGGCATAGTGTACCCTGTGCTCAGGAGAACACCAATGAGTGATGCGCAGACCCATGGTTAGGTCTGAGAAAACCAGGATTGCAAGCTATTATGCTCAATCGCGTAGCATTTTTATTCCTGATTTGACTTTTTGAGGTGGTGAGAACTCCGTTGCAACTCGAACTGGACCAAGATGGATGGGTGGGACCCACGTAGGGGAGCCGTAGGTACACCTACAGCAGCCGTAGATGGACCTGTGGCCAGCCATGAGTTGCTATTAATGCTGCAAGTTATATATATATAACTTATATTATTGTTATATATATATATATATTTTATGCATGTGATTAAAAGAAGAGGAGAGAAAATTGTATTCGTATTCATTATTCAAAAGAAGTATGCCTTTGTTTTCTTTTCTAAATGAGTGGGTGGAGAATTCCCTGCAACTCATTCATTTTCCATATTATGTGGGCCTCACCCATAAACATGTGCAGGCAAAAGAAGGAAAATGAGGAGTTAGGCATAAAAGTTGACAAAGTTGGCAAAGTTAGGCAGAATGTTAGGTATTGAAAAATGAGCAGAAGTTAGGCATGAGAGTATTTTCCTTCCTCCAAAATGTGCTATAAAAGGAGGGCAAACCTCCATCCTAAATCACACCATTTTTCAAATTCAGAAATTCTTATTTTAAAGTATTGTGAGTATTTTTCTTCAGAATAAGAATACTTTGAACGTAGTTTTTCTGCAAGATTTTCTCAGAATAATATCTGATATTACAGTCAAATCCAGTTTCTACTAAAGGTAAAGGATATTATTTTATTGCAACACTCGTGAGAAATATTATTTTCTTTCATACTCCATATTACGAAAGTGATATTATTTCATCTCGTATTCTTAAATTTGAACTTATTATGGTAAGTATTGCTTCTATAATTCCTGAAATGATTAGAAATTTCGTTTCATCTAATATCATTTCATAGGATTATTGGTCTGAACTTTTTATCAAATTTGGAACTTATCATGATCGGCATCATTTTTACGGATCACATTCACGATTCTTCGTTCACGATTCTTTGCTTCACGAGTCTTTGCTTCACAAAAGAAATTTTTTTTTCTCTTCCAAGTTATCTGTTGTGACCCTTATTCTTGAAATTTAATCTATGTTTTGATCTTCATTTTTGAATTTTGCTCCATTATAGTTTATTATGGAGTATTATTGAACTTGGATAAACTGAAATATGAATCTCTAATATTTGTCCTTCTGTCTCACTAGATTCATTTTCTTTAAAATATTTTTCATCATCCTCAGTCCTAAATGATGATATAAATGAATATCTTTGGCATGTAGTGCAAAGATGAATGATTAACTGATTAATATCTTTGGTCTGTAGTGCAAAGATGATCAGGTGTTGAGATGAACATGACCAACTGGTGATACAAATGAATATATTTGGCCTGTAGTGCAAAGATGAATATTTGATTCAAGATATATATTAATTGATGTTACAAGGATAAAATATTGATGATGGACTTTAAAATCTTAGAAGATAATATAATTCTTTCTCTACTTGACTCTTCTAATGGATTGTTGTTTCCGTTGCAGTTGTTGATCTAAAACTTGTTGTCAATTATATTTTATCAGATTATTCCCTATTGAAGACTTATGATAATTTGTCGTATATTATCTTAGTCATAATATTCTTTACTGTGCTAGTTGAGCTCACCCTTTTCCTTTTTGTTCCATTGTTCTTCTCAGGAGGAGAGAATTTAGCAGAAACTAGCCAGGGTATGGAGTGATGATTCAAGATAGTTATTTTAATAGTCCTCACTATTTTATAAAATAGTGTATCAATAATTGTAATGAGGACTCCTTTTGAGTTTTTATACTGTCTAGAAGATAATATTTGTATTTAAACTCATAGTATGTGTTGTCGTATTTTGCACGACAATTGTATTATTGAAGTTGTAGTTTGCTTTCTGTACCATGTATTTGGCAACTCAGAATGGGTGTTGTATACCTATTTTGGGGGCGTCACAGTTGATATCAGAGCTTAGGGATATGGTCTCTGGCGGGGATCGGGGAATAGAACTAGGAGGGGAGAGATGAGTAAATCTTTCACTAGTATGTCCTACCTAAGCTTATTTGATGGTTGGTCATAATATAGGGATATTATGTGATATGTTAATTTGTTTAATTAACCCTTGTTTTATGGTAGTATTTAAGAATGGCCGCTGAGAACGTTAACAATGGAGTGTATGAGACTGTGGAACAAACTTTAGTCACAAACCAGGAGAATGTACAACAGGAAGGTAATATTCCTCTTGTAAACAGCACTACCGAGCAAGCGATGAATAATGGAATGTTTAGGAGCTTTTTGCAGTTCATGCAAAATAAGACGAGGGAGATTCGTGCACAGAATATGGGTGGAAATGATAGGAACGCGCGGCTTGTCACAGCCAAGCAGTTCAAAGAGTTGGGACCACCTAAATTTATTGGAAAGCCGGATCCGATCAAGGTGGAAACATGGGTCAAGCAAATTACCAAGATATTCAATGTCTTGGGATGCACGGAGCAACATAAGGTTCCATTCGCCACCTTTATGTTCCACGGTGAGGCAGACTACTGGTGGGAGTCTGTGAAGCGTACCCAGCCTGCTGCACTCAACATGTCTTGGAAAATGTTTCAGAAACTATTCAATGACAAGCACTTTCCTGAAAGTATTTGTTATATGAAGGAGGCAGAGTTTATCAGACTGGAACAAAACAACATGACGGTGTCCCAGTATGAGGCGAAGTTCGCTGAGTTATCCAGGTTTGCACCTCATTTGGTAGAGAATGAGGAACGAATGACAAGGATGTTTCTGAGAGGTCTAAAACCCGAGATTCAGCAATATCTTATCTCTCATAAATTTTCATTATATTCAGATGTTGTAAACATGGCTCAATTATTAGAGCGAGATAATGAGTATGTTCAACAAAGGGAACACAACCAGGGTCATACCGGTGGCAGCGGTTATCGGAGCAATGAAAACCAGCAGGGAGGAAAACATTCGGACAAAAGCGGTAACCACTCTGGTGGTAATCGTGGTCGTGATAATAGAAGGAGCGAGTTGGGAGGAGATTTCAAATAGAGAAGGTAAAACCATGATAACGTGAAGACGTCAACACAAACATCAACTATTTCTAGGGGAAGAGAACGAGCACCGGTCGTTTGTTACAAATACGGGAAAGAGGGACACATCAACCCAAACTGCCCACAATAATCCAAGGTGTGTTATAACTGTGGAAAGGAAGGTCATATAGCTAGAGATTGTCTAGTTGCGAAACCAAGTTCAACGGGGATGGTGACTCCAAAGGCTGTCTCGTATAAGTCAAAATCAGCGGTTCCTGGAAAAGCGTTTGTCGTGACTGGCCAAAACGCAAGGAACCCGAATGAGGTGATCACGGGTAAGCTTATCATAAACTCTTGCGAAGTTTATACCTTACTAGATACCGGTTCTACACATTCTTTTATCTCCCCTACTTGTTCTCAACGTTTAAACTTGACCCCAGAGAAATTAGACTTTGATTTATCAGTGGAGACTCCGTTAGGAGAAACTTTCGTTACGTCCACTGTTTATAAATCTTGTTTAATCCAAGTTGGCACCATCACATTACCTGTGGATCTTATCTCTTTAAAGATACTTGCTTTTGATGTGATTTTAGGGATTGATTGGTTAACCACTTATCATGCAAAATTGATTATTTTCGTAAGGTTGTTAGTTTTCATATTCCTAACCAACCTGTTATGCGAATTCAAATAACTAAACCACTAAAATTAGTCACTGTCATATCAAGCCATAAAGCTATTTGTTTATTGAAAAACGGATGTCAAGATTTCTTAGCCCATGTTATGGATTTGAACAAAGACAAGTCAGATTTGAATAATATTTCGGTTGTTACTGAATTTCCTGATGTATTTCCTGAAGAACTTCCCGGTCTACCCCCAGAACGTGATGTTGAATTCTTTATTGACCTTGAACCGGGTACAAAACCCATTTCTAAAACCCAATATCGAATGGCTCCTATCGAACTTCAGGAGTTAAAAGTCCAACTACAGGAATTGTTAGACATTGGTTTCATTCGTCCTAGTACATCTCCTTGGGGTGTTCCTGTTTATTTCGTAAAGAAGAAAGACGCGAGTATGCGACTTTGTATTGACTTCCAAGAATTGAACCATGTCACCATTAATAATAGGTATCCGCTACCTCGCATTGATGACCTGTTCGACCAGTTGCACGGAGCATAATTCTTTTCAAAGATCGATCTTCGTTCTGGATATCATTAGCTGTAGATTAAAACTGAGGATATTCAAAAGACTGCCTTCAGAACTCAGTACGAGCATTATAAATTCTTAGTCATGTCTTTTGGATTGACTAATGCTCCTACTACTTTCATGGATATGATGAACATAGTATTTAAGGAATATTTGGATCAGTTCATTGTTGTCTTTATTGATGACATCCTCATCTATTCCAAAAGCCGTGAAGATCATGAGCACCATTTGAAGCTGATACTAGAAAGGCTTTGTGAAAATAATTTATATGTCAAGCTAAAGAAATGCGAGTTCTGGCTTGAAGAAGTAGCATTCCTTGGGCACGTGGTGTCAAAACATGGAGTATCTGTTGATCCGGCGAAGATTGAACCAATACAAAGTTGGGAGCAACTGAAATCGGTGACCGAAGTGCGTAGCTTTCTTGGCTTAGCTAGTTATTATCGGAGATTCGTAGAAGGATTTTCTCTAATCGTTACTCCGTTAACTCAGTTGACTCGGAAGGATGCAAAATTTGTATGGAGCGAGGAATGTGAGAAGAGTTTCCAAGAGCTCAAGAGAAGACTCATTTCGGCACCTGTTCTGGCAATACAATCTGGTTCGGATGGATTTGTTATATACAGCGATGCTTCAGGCAAAGGGTTAGGATGTGTTCTCATGAAACATGGGAAAGTCATAGCCTATACTTCACGACAACTCAAAGAATATGAAAGGAATTATCCTACTCATGATCTAGAGTTGGCAGCAGTCATTTTTGCGTTGAAAATTTGGAGACACTACCTGTATGGGGAGAAAGTGGAGATCTATACGGATCATAAAAGCCTCAAATACTTCTTCACCCAAAAGGAACTCAACATGCGGCAACGACGTTGGCTCGAGTTGTTGAAAGATTACGATCATACCATTCAATACAATCCTGGAAAAGCAAATGTAGTAGCTGAATCATTGAGTAGAAGATCGTATGCGGATACGAGTGCGATGTTGTTAACACAAAGACCCATTTTGTACGATTTACAAAGGATGGAGATTGTGTTAAAGACTCCAGGGACCCACGTGATGATGACGAATATACGAGTAGAACCGACTTTAATAGATAAAGTTAAAGCTGCTCAAGCTACGGATGTGACGAACGAGATTTTTGTATTTAATTTTTATATTTATTGAATTAAATATTAAATAAATATTTTTCGATGATTTAATTATTGGATTAAATAATTATTTGATGCAATTATGGTAGATTAATTTAATTATATGTGTTACATTTATTAAATTAATGTGGAGAATAATTATTATTCAAGTATGTAATTATGTGAGCTTGTTGAATTAAATGAATTATTTAATTAAGCATGATGTTATTTAATTAATTTAATTATTAATTAGAGAGTTAATAATTTGACACTATTTATTAATGAGAAAATTAAATATATGACTATGTGAATTTATGAGAAGTTATTATATTTTATTTATATTAAATAAGATATATGAATTATTGTGCAAGTGGGTGTGACATGATTTAAACTATATGATAAAGTTTTATTAAATTAAATGATTTGAAAACCTTTTCTTTCTAGCCAAACAAGGCCTTATTGGGAGTTGGGATCAGTTACCCATGATAGGATAACTGACCACAACGCGTCAGTTCTTATATCGATGCCTTCTTTTATTCTTTCTTCATTATTGCCTAAGTCGAAGAAGCATCACAGAGAGA
Organism: Panax quinquefolius; assembly: GCA_020205615.1. Taxonomy (NCBI): domain Eukaryota; kingdom Viridiplantae; phylum Streptophyta; class Magnoliopsida; order Apiales; family Araliaceae; genus Panax; species Panax quinquefolius. Next base: position 81,126,554 of record CM035162.1, read on the forward strand.
AAAATTGAGAAGTCTGAGAGAAAATTTGAGTGTATAATTAACAAGTGTTGAGAAAGGATCATCTCTGAATCATCTCCTCTAGATTATACTCTGGGTAATTTCTCCCAAACCCAATTTCTACTTTTACGTATTTAAGTTTTTATACAAATGGTTTTCAAGTACTGAACAGTCTTTGTGATGAGAATTTGTAAGGCTTATGTGAATATATGGGTTAAGATGTTATCAAATCATATTTAATCATATATATTTTGTTAACCATAACATCAATCTGATGAAAACATGTCGTATATAATTTCTACAAAATTACAGAGTATGGGTTATGGCCTTATGGCCTTATACGTGATATTTTATGTATTAATCATATATTATCCCTAAATTTTACACTCGTATGTTGTTATGCATGTTAATACGAAGAGACCAATGTTTAAATAAACGGATTCGGTGTTATAACGAATTCGTAGTGACAAGTTTCATGTATTATTTTCTAAACCTTCATGAACATCAAAGTCAGTGAAATCATATGCTTTAAATCTGTTATTTAGTGTTTAAAATTGTTAATGTCAGTATATAAATGTTGGGTCTCGTATTTGGCGGCTAACTCGAATCGAAGTCCATGCCACAAGAAGACCACCTCGCCATAACACATTACATGATTCGAAATAAGCCACCACTTGATTGCCACAAAAGGCAAGTGTCCGGTCATAATATCATCATCATACAACAAGATCATATATAACAAAGAAATAAGCAGCATACCACCTCCGAAAAGTTCAAGAATGAGATTTTTTTTAAATGTTTAAGTCTAACAATGTGTTAGTGAATTAATGTAATGAACATGTAAACATGTTAGAAGTATAATGTGATGATAAATAGTTGTTTAACATGTAAATAACATAATTACATGTGGATTAAATTATTGAATACATAATTAATTTATTATTCATGAAGTACAAATTATGTCACAATGTGATAAATTGACAAAGTATAGTCATAATCAAAGTAGACAAGAGAATGAGTTATGATGATTAGTTAAGTTATAATTAACTGGTATTGTGAATGTGAATGGTATGTAGGATTTAATTCAAAGAACGTGCTTAGTTAAAGTGTAATCTACGCACGAGGCAAGTTTCCTAACCCTACTTGTCATTATTGTTCAAGTTTATTGTAAGACCCCAACTTATTATTAATGAAATTTAATTTTCTCTATTTATTATTTTGAAATAGTAAGGGTTGATTTGATTAATGTGAATAGTTATGGGTAAAATACGCAAATATTTCAAAATAAGCAAGTGGTTATAAAATATTCATTGTTGTTGGGAATATTCGTTTGGTCGTGGAATATTCTTTAACTCGGGAATATTAAATGCGACGGCCGCGATTGATTTTGTGGGCCCCATAACTGAAAAAGCGATTGGATGAAGAAAACGATAAATATAAGTGGTTTAAAAATAATCTGCACAGTAGTTGTTACAGATTATCTTGTTAAAATACTCTGGTGGTTAAAACACACGGTAGCACCATTATTGCACCAATTATTGATTCTTACGTAAGAAGACACTACTTAATAATGGTTACGAATAATTCTTTATTCAAAGATTTTATTGATTTAATAATTCTTTGCGTTGATATTTTATATTCATTGTTGTTTCAATAATTGTCATTACACGGTATTTTTCATTATCGATGCAATAATTCATATTATCTGAATAATATTATTAGATAACATTATTGGCAATGTCTAGAAAGTTACATACAAGGAGAGGTTTGGTCACCTAATTAATTGCCGCCAAGATGAGAGAAATTCTTATTGGAAAGCCCCTCTTTCACAGGAACCGCTATAAGTTGTCAATATTGTGATTACGTAATATTATTTGTGAATAATTAATTATTGATTCATATGATGAGGAAAATATTGATTTTATGTGGATATAGATGGAGAAAAATTTTAATGTGACAATTGTTGAAAATTGAAATTTTATCTTTTTACGATAAGATAATTCATTTAAATGTATTATTATATTTTAATAATATAATAATGGTGATATTTTACAACGAATGTGGGATATATGAGTATACGAGGAGGAAGAGTATTTTTGTTGCAATAAATGTTTAAAACATGTTAAACATGTTGGTGGACCCCATTTATTGACTAAAATTTGATTATAGCTTGTAAAATCGCCCGTTTGTGGATTTCGGTCAATTTTTGTTTGGAATTTTGGAAAACTTTCTTCTGCAAAGTTGTAGAAAATTGAATTTCCTATAAAAAATCTCGAGATTCGAATTTTCTGATAAAAGGACTATTTATTATGAATTATTGAAGTTCTGAAGCTCCAAAATAATTAATTTTTGGAAGTTTAAAATATTTTTAATTACAAAAACATTTTTTACATTGTTGGGACTCATTTAACATGTGTTAAGATTGCTGATTTCAGATGCTAAGTGTGCATAGAGAATTTGTAATATATATAATATTATTATATTAAATTTTCTACTTTGGTGTTCTAAGCAATTTCCTATAAATAGGGTGCTTAGGTTAGAATTGAAAATCACACCAGAAACTGAAGTTTTCTCTCTCTATATTATCGAGCGTATTCTTGTGAGTATTTTGAGTAAACTTTGAGTATTGTTATACGGTGCAAGTTCAAGTCATAACCTATATCCTGTTTTCAACTAAATCTTGTCTTTCGAGGTAAGGGATATTATTTTTTTCCGTAATGATATTATTTCTTCAATATCATTATGTTGAAATATTGATCTAAAGTTTTTATCAAATTTGGAACTTTTGGTGTCAGAGTTACTATTCATGTATACAGCACTATTCACGTATACAACACTATTCACGAATACGGCACTATTCATCGAAATATGAAAAATTTTCTTTTCGTCCAAAATATCTATTCTGGATACTTACTTTGATTGTATCCATGTTTTGATCATTCTTGAATTTTAGAACACTGTAATTATTTTTGAGGTATTTTTGGACGTGGATAAAACAAAGTACGAATCCTTAATCCTTAATCCTTGTCATTTTGTTTCACTGGAATCGTTTCTTTAAAAATATTTTTCATCATCTTCAGTCTTAAATGATGATATTATGGAATATCTTTGGCCTGTAGTGCAAAGATGAATGATTTCTGAAGAATATATTTGGCCGTAGTGCAAAGATGAACAGGTGTTTAGATGAACATGACCAACTGATGAATATCTTTGGCCTGTAGTGCAAAGATGAATATTTGATTCGGATATATATTGATTGATGTTACGGGATAAAAGATGAGCGATGAACTTTTAAATTCATACATAGAGGATAGTAGTTTGCATTCTCTACTTAACTCTTCTAATGAATTATTATTTTCATTGCGAATATTGATTTAAAATTTGTTGTCTATTGTATTCTATTAGATTTTTCCTGTTGAAGACTAACGATAATTTGTTGTATATTATCTTAGTCATAATATTCTTTACTTCGGGCTAGTTGAGCTCACCCTTTTCTTTTTGTTCCATTTTTCTTCTCGGAGGCGAGAATATAAGCGAGTACTAGCTCGGGTATGGAATGAAAGTTCTACAGAGAGTTGTTTAGTAGTCCTCACCATTTTGTAAAATAATGTATCAATAAATGTGATGAGGATTTATTTGAGTATAGATATTGTCTAGAAGATAATATTTGTATTCAAACTCACAGTTTACTATTGTAATAATAAAGTTGTAGTTGTTTTCGTACCAAGTATTGACAACTCGAAATGGGTGATGTATACCTATTTTGGGGCGTCACGGTTGGTATCGAGCTTAGGGATATGATCTCTGGCGGATATCGGGAATAGAATTAGGAGGGAGAGACGAGTAAATCCTTCGCTAATGTGTCCTACCTAAGCTTATTTGTTAGTTGGTCAAGATATAAGGATATTATGTGATATATTGATTTCCTTCATTAACCCTTTTTTATGGCGATGATTTGAGAATGTTGATGAGAATATTAACAATGGAAATGAGACTTTAGAGACGCTTTGTACTCACCAACGAGGAGAACGTGCAACAGTCGGGCAATGTTCCTCCTGTGAACAACACCACCGAAAGCGATGATGAACGAGGGATGTTTAGAAGCTTTTTGCGATTCATGCAAAATCGACGAGAAATACTCGTGTTCAAAATACGGGAGGAAATGATAGCAATTCACGGGTTGTCACAACCAAGCAGCTTCAAAGAGTTGGGACCACGAAATTTAAGGAAAGCCGGACCCGATCATGGCAAAAACATGGGTCAAGCAAATTACCAAGATATTCGATGTCTTGGGATACACGGAGAAACGAGAGGTTCCATTCGCCACCTTTATGTTCCGTGGCGGCGAGGCGAGACTCATCGGTGGGAGTCTGTGAAGCGTACCCATCCAAATTGCTTTTCAAAGATGTCTTGGGAGACGTTTGAAACTATTTAATGACAAATACTTTCACGAAAGTGTTAAATCGTATGAAGGAAGTGGAGTTCATCAGATTAGAACAAAACAACATGGCGGTGTCTCGATGACGAGGCAAAGTATGCGAGTTATCGGTTTTGCACCTCATTTGGTGGAGAATGAGGAACGTATGACGGGATGTTTTACGAGAGGTTTGAAACCCGGCATCGACAATATCTCATTTCTCATAAATTTTCTCTTTATTCAGATGTTGTTATGAGGCTCAATTGTTAGAGCGAGATAACGAGTATGTTCAACCGAGGGACCATAACCGAGGATCGTACGGAGATAGCGGTCAATGTAATAATGATAACCAATGGAGAAAGAAAAGCAGACGACAAAAATGGTAACCACTCTAGTGGTAATCATAGCCATGAAAATAGAAGAAGCGAGTCGGGGAGGAGATTTAACAACGACCGTGTGAAGACGACGATCTTAAAAGAATCGGTTCTAAGGGAGGAGAACGACCACCCATTCGTATGCTATAAATGTGGAAAAGAGGGACATATCGGTCAAGCGCCCTACAACAGCTTCAAGGTATGCTATAATTGTGGAAAGGAAGGACATATCGCTTCGAGATTGTGCGGTAGCGAAACCTAGTTCAGTGGGGATGGTGACTCAAAAGATTGTTCGAGAAAAAGTCAAAGTCAACGGTTTTAGGAAGAGCGTTTGTTGTGATCGGTCAAAATGCGAGGAACTCAAATGAGGTGATCACGGGTAAGCTATTTATAAATTCTTGCGAAGTTTATACCTTACTTGATAATTTGCTACCCATTCATTTATCTCTCTGCATGTGCTCAACGTTTAAACTTGACTCGGAGAAATTAGACTTTGACCTATCTGTGGAAACTCATTAGGAGAAACTTTAATCACATCCACTTTGTTTATAAATCTTGTTTGATTCAAGTTGGCACCATCACCTTACACCGTTGACCTTATCTCTTTAAAGATACTTGCTTTTGATGTGATTTTAGGGATTGATTGGTTAACTACTCATCATGCCAAAATTGATTGTTTTCGTAAGGTTGTTAGTTTTCATATTCCTAACCAACCCATTATACTAATTCAAGCAACTAAACCATTAAAATCAATCAACGTCATATCTAATCATAAAGCTATTTATTTATTGAAAAAGCGGATGTCAAGCTTTCTTAGCCCATGTTATGGATTTGAATAAAGACACGTCAAATTTGAATAATATTCATGTTGTTATTGACTTTCTGACGTATTTCTGAAGAACTTCCCGTCTACCCCGAGCGTGAAGTTGAATTATTTATTGATCTTGAACTGTACAAAGCCCATTTCTAAAACCCCATATCGAATGGCTCCTATTGAACTTCGTGAGTTAAAGGTCCAACTACGAGAATTATTGGACATCGGTTTCATTCGGCCCTAGTACATCTCCTTGGGGTGCTCCTGTTTTATTTGTAAAGAAGAAAGACGGGGAGTATGCGACTTTGTATTGACTATCGTGAATTGAACCATGTCACCATCAAGAATAGGTATCCTCTACCTCGTATTGATGACTTGTGTGACCAATTTGCAAGGGCACAATTCTTTTCAAAATTGATCTTCGTTTTGGATATCATCACCAAGATTAGAACGCGAGGATATTCCAAAGACCGCCTTTAGAACTTCGATGCGGGCATTATGAATTCTTAGTCATGTCTTTCGGATTGACTAATGCTCCTGCTGACTTTCATGGATATGATGAACCGAGTATTCAAGGAATATTTGGATCGGTTTGTTGTTGTCTTTATTGATGACATCCTCATATATTCCAAAAGTCGTGAAGATCATGAGCACCATTTGAAGTCGGGTACTCCAAAGGCTTCGTGAAAACAAACTATATGCCAAATTGAAGAAATGCGAGTTCTGGCTTGAGGAAGTAGCATTTCTTGGGCACGTGGTGTCAAAACATGGAGTATCTGTGGACCTGGCGAAGATTGAAGCAATACAAAGTTGGGAACAACCGAAGTCGGTGACCGAAGTACGTAGCTTTCTGGGTCTAGCTGGTTATTATCAATGATTCGTGGAAGGGTTTTCTCAAATTGCTACTCCATTAACCCAGCTAACTCGGAAGGATACAAAATTCATTTGGAGCGAAGAATGCGAGAAGAGTTTCCATGAGCTTAAGAGGAGACTTATATCGGCACCTGTTCTAACAATACCATCTGGTTCGGATGGATTTGTTATCTACAGCGATGCTTCAGGCAAAGGGTTAGGATGTGTTCTCATGCAACGTGGGAAAGTCATAGCCTATGTCTCGCGACAACTTAAAGAGTATGAGAGGAATTATCCTATTCATGATCTAGAGTTAGCAAGATCGTTTTATGCTAAAGATATGGAGGCACTATCTATATGGGGAGAAAGTGGAGATATATTCGCACCATAAAAAGCCTTAAATATTTCTTCACTAAAAAGAACTCAACATGCGGCAAATGACGTTGGCTCGAGCTATTGAAAGACTACAACCACACTATTCAATACCATCCCGAAAAGCGAACTTGGTAGTGACGTTGAGTAGAAGATCATATGCGAGGAATGAGTGCGGTGATGTCAAGTATCTGACAGAGCCAACTTTAATAGAAAAAGTTAAGGTTGCTCAAGCCATCGACCCGAGAGTCGATGCGTATGAAGAAGAAAGTACAAGAAGGAGCTATTCCTAAGCGAGAATTGATAAAGAAGGAATACTTCGAGTCCACTCCAAACTTTGTGTCCCTAACGACTCTGATTTGAAGTACAAGATTATAATGGAGGCACACAATACACCATTTGCAATCCATCCTGGAAGTACTAAAATGTATCGTGATCTTCGACATACATTTTGGTGGAACAATATGAAGAGAGAGATTGCAAAGTTTATCTCAATGTGTTTAACTTTTCAACGTGTAAAGGCGGAGCATCTAGTACCTAAGGGTCCGTTGCAACCACTCGAGATTCCGAAATGGAAGTGGGAACACATTACCATGGATTTCGTTATGGGTCTTCCTACGGTTTCTCAAGGCATCAATGCTATTTGGGTTATTGTTGATAGATTAACCAAGTCTGCTCATTTCTTGCCGATACGGGAGACTTATTCCCTTGAACGTCTTGCTAGTATGTACATGAATGAGATTGTGAGGTTGCATGGCATGCCAGTATCCATAGTTTCGGATCGTGACCCAAGATTCACTTCAAGATTTTGGGTTAGCTTGCAAAAAGCTATGGGCACGGATTTGCGATTTAGTTCGGCATACCATCCCCAAATGGACGGACAATCAGAGAGGACTATTCAAACTCTTGAACATCTATTAAGACTCTGTGTCCTAGACTTCAAGGGCAGTTGGGATAAGTATTTACCATTGGTGGAATTCTCCTACAACAACAGTTATCAGGCAAGTATAGGTGTGGCTCCATTTGAAGCATTATATGGACGAAAGTGTCGCTCTCCAATATGTTGGGATGAGGTGGGTGAAGCAACATTGTTGGGACCCGAGTTAGTACGTATGACTACCGAAAAGATCCAAATGATTCGACAACGTATACAAACGGCACAAGATCGACAAAAGAGTTATGCGGATCTTCATCGAAAGGACGTGGAATTTAGTATAGGGGATCATGTATTGTTGCGAGTTGCTCCTTGGAAGGGAGTTACAAGATTTGGGAAGAGAGGAAAGCTCAATCCACGATTTATTGGTCCATTTCAAATTCTTGATCGAGTAGGAAATGTAGCCTATAGACTCGCGTTACCTCCGAGTATGTCTCGTGTTCATAATGTGTTTCACATATCCGCATGCCGTAAATATGTGAAAGACCCGAACCACGTTATAGAGTTAGAACCGGACGAGATAGTCGAAGACTTAACGTATGAGGAGGTACCTGTCAAGATCTTGGATAGGAAGGAGCATGTCCTACGCGCAAAGGTCATACCACAAGTTAAAGTTTTGTGGAGGAATCATGCTATAGAGGAAATGACACGGGAATTGGAAATGAAATGAAAGCGAGGTATCCTCACCTTTTCAAACACCAGTGCGTACATCAATTTCGAGGACGAAATTTCATAAGGAGGGCAGTTGTAAGACCCCAACTTATTATTAATGAAATTTAATTTTCTATTTATTATTTTGAAATAGTAAGGGTTGATTTGATTAATGTGAATAGTTATGGGTAAAATCACGCAAATATTTTAAAATAAGCAAGTGGTTATAAAATATTCATTGTTGTTTGGGAATATTCGTTTGGTCGTGGAAATATTCTTGTTGTCGGGGAATATTGATGCGACGGTAGCGATGATTTTATGGGCCCCATAACTGAAAAGCGATTGGATGAAGAAAACGATAAATATAAGTGGTTTAAAAATAATAACGTGGTTATTACAGATTATCTTTGTTAAAATACTCTGTGGTTAAAACACGGTAGCACACACAGTATTGCACCAATTATTGATTCTTACGTGAAGAAGACACTACTTAATAATGGTTACGATAATTACTTTATTCGAAGATTTTATTGATTTAATAATTCTTTGCGTTGATATTTTATATTCTTTGTTGTTTCAATAATTGTCATTACACAATATTTTTTATATTATCGATGCAATAATTCATATTATCTGAATAATATTATTAGATAACATTATTGGTAATGTCTAGAAAGTTCTGCTCAAGGAGAGGTTTGGTCACCTAATTGCGCGCCATGAAGGAGAAATTCTTATTGAAAGCCCTCTCTTTCTTGGGAACCTGTATGCGTTTATCAATATTGTGATTCTCGTAATATTATTTGTGAATAATTAATTATTGATTCATATGATGAGGAAAATATTGATTTTACGTGGATATAGATGGAGAAAAATTTAATGTGACAATTGTTGAAAATTGAAATTTTATCTTTTTACGATAAGATAATTCATTTAAATGTATTATTATATTTTAATAATATAATAATGGTGATATTTTACAACGAATGTGGGATATATGAGTATACGAGGAGGAAGAGTATTTTTGTTGCAATAAATGTTTAAAACATGTTAAACATGTCGGTGGACCCCATTTATTGACTGAAATTTGATTATAGCTTGTAAAATCGCCCGTTTGTGGATTTCGGTCAATTTTTGTTTAGAATTTGGAAAAACTTTCTTCTGCAAAGTTGTGGAGAATTGAATTTCCTATAAAAATTCGTGAGATTCGAATTTTCTGATAAAAGGATTATTAGATAATATTATTAGATAACATTATTAGATAACATTATTGGTAATGTCTAGAAAGTTCTGTCTAAGGAGAGGTTTGGTCACCTAATTGCGCGCCAGTAAGGAGAAATTCTTATTGGAAAGCCCTCTCTTTCCTGGGAACTGTCTGGTTGTCAATATTGTGATTCTGTAATATTATTTGTGAATAATTAATTATTGATTCATATGATGAGGAAAATATTGATTTTACGTGGATATAGATGGAGAAAAATTTTAATGTGACAATTGTTGAAAATTGAAATTTTATCTTTTTCTGATAAGATAATTCATTTAAATGTATTATTATATTTTAATAATATAATAATGGTGATATTTTACAACGAATATGGGATATATGAGTATACGAGGAGGAAGAGTATTTTTGTTGCAATAAATGTTTAAAATATGTTAAACATGCTCGGTGGACTCCATTTATTATTTGAAATTTGATTATAAATTGTAAAATTGCCCGTTTGTGGATTTCGGTCAATTTTTGTTTAGAATTTGGAAAAACTTTCTTCTGCAAAGTTGTGGAGAATTGAATTTCCTATAAAAATTCGTGAGATTCGAATTTTCTGATAAAAGGATTATTTATTATGAATTATTGAAGTTCTGAAGCTTCGAAATAATTAATTTTTGGAAGTTTAAAATATTTTTAATTACAAAAACGTTTTTTACATTATTGGGACTCATTTAACATGTGTTAAGATTGCTGATTTCAGATGCTAAGTGTGCGTAGAGAATTTGTAATATATATAATATTATTATATTAAATTTTCTACTTTTGTGTTCTAAGCAATTTTCTATAAATAGGGTGCTTAGGTTAGAATTGAAAATCACACCAGAAACTGAAGTTTTCTCTCTCTATATTATCGAGCGTATTCTTGTGAGTATTTTGAGTATACTTTGAGTATTGCTATACGGTGCAAGTTCAAGTCATAACCTATATCCTGTGTTTTTGACTAGAAGTCTTGTCTTTCGAGGTAAGGGATATTATTTTTTTCGTAATGATATTATATCTTCAATATCATTATGTTGAAATATTGATCCGATGTTTTATCAAATTTGGAACTTTTGGTGTCGGAGTTACTATTCACGATACTCTGCACTATTCACGATATCTGACACTTATTCACGAATACGACACTATTCATCGAAATATGAAAAATTTTCTTTTAAGTCCAAAATATCTATTCTGGATACTAGCTTTGATTGTATCCATGTTTTGATCATTCTTGAATTTTACACCACTGTAATTATTTTTGAGGTATTTTTGGACGTAGATAAAACAAAGTACGAATCCTTAATCCTTAATCCTTGTCATTTTGTTTCACTGGAATCATTTCTTTAAAAATATTTTTCATCATCTTCAGTCTTAAATGATGATATTATGGAATATCTTTGGCCTGTAGTGTTAAGATGAATGATTTCTGAAGAATATCTTTGGCCCGTAGTGCAAAGATGAACAGGTGTTTAGATGAACATGACCAACTGATGAATATCTTTGGCCTGTAGTGCAAAGATGAATATTTGATTCCAAATATATATTGATTGATGTTACAGGGATAAAAGATAGACGATGAACTTTTAAATTCATACATAGAAGATAGTAGTTTGCATTCTCTACTTAACTCTTCTAATGAATTATTATTTCCGCTGCGAATATTGATTAAAAATTTGTTGTCTATTGTATTCTAATAGATTTTTCCCTGTTGAAGACTAACGATAAATTTTTGTATATTATCTTAGTCATAATATTCTTTACTGGGCTAGTTGAGCTCACCCTTTTCTTTTTTGTTCCATTTTTCTTCTCAGGAGGCGAGAATATAGCGAGTACGAGTCGGGGTATGGAATGAAAGTTCTAGAGAGAGTTGTTTAGTAGTCCTCACTATTTTTGTAAAATAATGTATCAATAAATGTGATGAGGATTTATTTGAGTATAGATATTGTCTAGAAGATAATATTTGTATTAAAACTCACAGTTTTACTGTTGTAATAATAAAGTTGTAGTTGTTTCTGTACCATGTATTGACAACTCAGAATGGGTGATGTATACCTATTTTGGGGGCGTCACATTAATTATTTACCTTGAGTAAATTATCTTTGCTATTATTCAAGTTCAAATGTTATATTAAGATTGATTATCTTTTCAAAGCATGATTCAGTTATACAATAATTGTTCTATTGTATACTTCTTGAGATTATTATTCAAATTGAATATCATTATTGTTGAACCTTATTAGACTAGTGAACTTTATTGATTCAACTAGTCCTTAGTTGATGGACGTTCTAAATTTTAGAACCCTTATTGAATTATCCAAACCAAACTTCCTTTGGTGCGGACTCGAATGTCAAACTGAGATGAACAACCCTGCAAAGGGATTCACTTATGCGTTAACGTTAAGATATTGTGCATAGTATGGTACTAAGGGCTGATCCCCTTAAGTACGAGAAGAAAGGTCCATAGTCTTATGACTGTTAAAGGTTTAAAGTATAACCCTTGATAACCTAGGACATAGTTCAAGGTCTTATGACCCTCAGAATTCTTTTGATTCTTGTTATTCATTCTTGATTCAAAAGTTGAGCTTTTATTCAGATGTCTATGATTTACTCGCATGTTATTATATTGTTATTTCATTATTATACTTGTGGGAAATAGTGCTCACTCTTGCTTAATAATTACATTGCAGTTAAGAATGAAAGAACTGATGAACCTTCCACTAGTAAAGGCAAGGGCAAAGATAGCAAATGATGAAGACTTGTTATTTTATTTGATGATGTATTTATGTTAGACTTGAGTTAATGATGTTGTTTAAGACTTATTATTTATATTTCCGCACTGATGTTTAAGGTTAGTTCAACCTGGGATGATGTTTATTATTCGGATGTTGTAACCCATAAGGGGAAGATTTTATTTCTATCTATTGCATGGTTTGCATTTATTATGGGTAGATAGTTAAATGATATTTGTACAGTGAACACCAAATCCCGTGGAATTGAAGAACCCGGATTTGGGGGTGTCACAAGTTGGTATCAAAGCTGTAGGTTATGAACCTTAGGTGGGGGAACAACCTTAGGTAGTAGCATTGCAGCCACTTGAGATTCTGGAATGGAAGTGGGAACAAATTACTATGGATTTCGTTACGGGTCTTCCCAAAGTTTCTCAAGGCACAAATGCGATTTGGGTTATTATTGATAGATTAACCAAGTCTACTCATTTCTTGCCTATACGCGAGACTTATTCCCTTGAACGTCTTGCTCGTATGTACGTGAATGAGATTGTGAGATTGCATGACATGCCAGTATCCATAGTTTCGGATCGTGACCCCTTCACGATTTTGGGTTAGCTTGCAGAAAGCTATGGGCACGGATTTACGATTCGGTTCAGCATACCATCCCCAAACGGATGGACAATCGGAAAGGACTATTCAAACCCTTGAAGATCAATTAAGACTTTGTGTCCTATATTTCAAAGGAAGTTGGGATAAGTACTTGCCACTGGTGGAATTCTCATACAACAACAGTTATCAAGCAAGTATAAGAATGGCTCCATTCAAGTTGCCAGTATGGATTTAAAGTGTCGCTCTCCAAATCTTTGGGATGAGGTGGGAGAAGCAACGTTGTTCGGACCAAAATTAGTACGCATGACTACAGAAAAGATCCAAATGATTCGACAATGTATTCAAACCTCACAAGATCGACAAAAGAGTTTTGCTGATCTTCATCGAAAAGAAGTGGAATTTAATATTGGAGATCATGTACTGTTACGTATTGCTCCATGGAAGGAAGTTACAAGATTTGGGAAGAGAGAAAAGCTCAATCCACGATTTGTTGGTCCATTTGAGATTCTTGACCGAATAGGAAATGTGGCCTATAGACTCACATTACCTCCAAGTATGTCTCGTGTTCATAATATTTTTCACATATCTATGCTTCGTAAATATGTGAAAGACCCGAACCATATTATTGCTTTAGAACCAGACGAGATAGTCGAAGATTTAACGTACGAAGAGGTACCTGTTAAGATCTTGGATAGGAAAGAGCATGTCCTACGCACCAAGGTTATACCAAAAGTTAAGGTTTGTGAAGGAACCATGCTATTGAGGAAATGACCTGGGAGTTGGAATCGGAAATGAAAGTGAGGTACCCTCACCTTTTCAAAACACCAGGTACGTACGTCAATTTCGAGGACGAAATTTCATAAGGAGGGAGATTGTAAGACCCCAACTTACTATAAATAAAATCGAATTTCCTCTAATTATTACTGTGAATAATAATGTGTTAAATTGATATAATGTTTTGGTTATGGGTGAAATGTGCAAATTTTGCAAACTAAGCAAGTGGTTATTAAATAATCATTGTTGTCGGGGAATATTCGTTTGGTCATGGAATATTCTTCTTGTCGGGAATATCCGTACGATGGTGCAGTCATTTGTGGGCCCCATAACAGAATAATTGTCGGATGAAGAAAACGTCAAAGTTTGAGTTTTTATCAATAACGGCGTAGTTGTTACCGTTAACACTATTGAATTACCTAGTGGTTAAAATAAAGTAATACGCGTGGTTGAACAAAGAGACGCCAGATTACCTGATATTGTTGAATTATTGATTCTTACGTAAGAAGGCACTTTTCGATAATTGTTACAGAGAATTATTGCTCAATATTTTATTTTATTGATTCAATAATTCTGCTTTGATATTTTATATTATTGTTGTTTCAATAATTGTCACTGCACAGTATTTCCCATTATCCGATCAATAATTTATATTATTTGAATAATATATTAGATAGCATTATTGGCAATGTCTAGAAAGTTCTCATCAGGATGTGTTTGGTCACCTAATTATAAGGCCAAGATGAGGAGAAATTCTTATTGAAAGCCCCTCTTTCCCGGAAACGGCACCGTTGGTTATAATAATTGTGATTCTCATAATATTATTGGTGAATAATTAATTATTGATTTATGTGATAAGGAAATATTTATTTTTATATGGATATAAATGATAGAATTTTAGTATGAAATAATTGTTTAAAGTTTGGCATAATTTTTGTGGAAGTACAATTATTTCTCCGATAGAATATTCATTCAAAATATTATTACAATATTTTATAATTGGTTAATAATAATATTATTGTTATATATATATATATATATATATTTATGCATGTGATTAAAAGAAGAGGAGAGCAAATTGTATTCGTATTCATTATTCAAAAGTAGTATGCCTTTGTTTTCATTTCTAAATGAATGGGTGGAGAATTCCCTGCAAATCATTCATTTTCCATATTATGTGGTCCTCAACTATAAGCATGTGTAGGCAAAAGAAGGAAAATGAGGAGTTAGGCATAAAAGTTGACAAAGTTGGCAAAGTTAGGCAGAATGTTAGGTAATGAAAAATGAGCAGAAGTTAGGCATGATTTGATTTTCCTTCCTCCGAAATGTGCTATAAAAGGAGGGCAAACCTCCATCCTAAATCACACCATTTTCAAATTCAGAATTTCTTATTCTAAAGTATTGTGAGTATTTTTCTTGAGTATAAGAATACTTTGAGCGTAGTTTTCTGCAAGATTTTCTCAAAATAATATCCGATATTACAGTCAAATCCAGTTTCTACTACAGGTAAAGGATATTATTTTATTGCAACACTCGTGAGAAATATTATTTTCCTTCATACTCCATATTACGAAAGCGATATAATTTCATCTTGTATTCTTAAATTTGAACTTACTATGGTAAGTATTGCTTCTATAATTCCTAAAATGATTAGAAATTTCGTTTCATCTAATATCATTTCATAGGATTATTGGTCTGAACTTTTTATCAAATTTGGAACTTTTCATGATCGGTCTTTGTTTTTGCACTCGCTTCACGAGTTAGTGTTCATGGTTCTTTGTTCATGTCTTTGCTCACAAAAGAAATTTTTTTTTCTCTTCAAAGTTAACTGTTGTGACCCTTATTCTTGAAATTTAATCCATGTTTTGATCTTCATTCTTGAATTTTGCTCCATTATAGTTTATTATGGAGTATTATTGAACTTGGATAAACTGAAATATGAATCTCTAATATTTGTCCTTCTGTCTCACTGGATTCATTTTCTTTAAAACATTTTTCATCATCCTCAGTCCTAAATGATGATATAAATGAATATCTTTGGCATGTAGTGCAAAGATGAATGATTAACTGATGAATATCTTTAGCCCGTAGTGCAAAGATGATCAGGTGTTGAGATGAACATGACCAACTGGTGATACAAATGAATATCTTTGGCCTGTAGTGCAAAGATGAATATTTGATTCAAGATATATATTGATTGATGTTACAGGGATAAAATATTGATGATGGACTTTTAAATCTTAGAAGATAATATAATTCTTTCTCTACTTGACTCTTCTAATGGATTGTTTTTTCCGTTACAGTTGTTGATCTAAAACTTGTTGTCTATTATATTTTATCAGATTATTCCCTATTGAAGACTAATTATAATTTGTTGTATATTATCTTAGTCATAATATTCTTTACTAGGCTAGTTGAGCTCACCCTTTTCCTTTTTGTTCCATTGTTCTTCTCAGGAGGAGAGAATTTAGCAGGAACTAGCCGGGGTATGGAGTGATGATTCAAGATAGTTGTTTTAATAGTCCTCACTATTTTATAAAATAGTGTATCAATAATTGTAATGAGGACTCCTTTTGAGTTTTTATACTGTCTAGAAGACAATATTTGTATTTAAACTCACAGTATGTGCTGTCGTATTTTGCACGACAATTATATTATTGAAGTTGTAGTTTGCTTTCTGTACCATGTATTTGGCGACTCAGAATCGGTGTTGTATACCTATTTTGGGGGCGTCACAGATTCCTTATTCTGGGGAGCACTTGCCTATTGGATTTGTGGATTGGTACCCCACTGGTGTCGAGCATGCGATATCCACCCATAGGGTTCCTCTCTTCACAGATGGAGGATGAGAGCTCTTTTTAGGAGAGCGTGCTATTAGGAGCACCACAAGAGAGATACATATACTGATCTTACCTCCTGCGAGGCGTTATTGTCATGTGTTGCAGTCACCCGTCATTGATATCCCATTGTTGGATGTTGATGGTTTTGCACTGTCAGAGGGTCCATGCACTCAAGAGATATTCCAGCTGTGACGCCCCCAAAATTTGGTTCTACATCACCCATCATGGGTCGCCAGATACAAGGTACATAATACAAATATAAACTAATTATAAAAAAGTCGTGTAAAATACGACTAAATATATGCTGTGAGTTTTAATACAAATATTATTATCTAGACAATATACAAACTCAATGGGGTCCACATTACATTTATTATCACACTATTTCACAGAATAGTGAGGACTACTAATGCACCATCTAGGACCATCACTCTGTTCCCCGACTAGTCCCAGCTACGTTCTCATTTCCTAAAGAGAACAATGAAAGAAAGGGTGAGCAGTACTTCGCATAGACAGGTTATTCCAACATAATAATAAAGAATGGAATAACAGAAGAATTTCACCATAAGTGCGTAATCTGCACAGACAGGTTATTCAAACAGAATACTAAATAATAGAACCAGGTCATGCGTAATCGCACAGACAGGATATTCCAACAGGATAAATAAGAATGGAATAACAACAGAATTCATCATGCATGCGATAGATCGCACAAACAGGTTATTCCAACAGAATAATAAATAATGGAACCAATGTCACGTGCGTAACGCATTGCATACCACGATATTCCGACGCGAATAATAAAGAATGGAATAACAGAAGAATTTCACCATATATGCGGTACCTCGCATAAACAAGTTATTCCAACATAATAATAAAGAATGAAATAACAGAAGAATTTCACCAAGTATGCGAAGATTGCATGACAAAATGTTTATTCCAACATAATAGTAAAGAATGGAATAATAGAAGTTCTCTTCATGAATACAAAAGAAATAATACCCCTTACGAGTACAACAAATAATATCCCTTACTTTTGAAAGAAGAGTATTCCGACTAGTAAGGCGAAGATATACTCGAAGAAACTTGTACTACGCTCAAAGCTTTCTTAAACTCTAAAGAAATACGCTCAAGATTATAGAAGAAGAACTCTCTCTATAGTTTATGTCTCTAGAGTTTCAGTGAATTCGTAAGAAATAATGAAGGAATGAGCTTTTATTTATAGGAGAATGGACTGCATAGTAACTAATTCATGAACGATCCAGATTGATTTACTTTTAATCGGACGGTCCATATTTAAAGCAAAATCTTTTAAATAAAATATAATATATTCTATTTATAATCTAATAAAACGAATAATTTTATAAAAGTATTCTGTTTTATATAAAAAGATTTTACTATTAAAACTTTAAACCAACAATCCATATTAATTTACTATTATAATTTCAACCAATGGTCAAAAAAATTAGCACATCTCCTCATGGAATAATATTGTACCCAAAAAATGATTTAGACCGAAAAGAAATATATTTTTTGGGTGAATAGTACCCCGTGAATAGTACTTTGAGAATAGTACCATGTGAATAGTACCCTGACACAAAAAGTGTCCCAAATACCCAAGTGAACAATACTAGAGTGAATAATAATCGGGTGAATAGTAACTCGTAAATAGTAACTCGTGAATAGTACTCTGACACAAAAAATACTCCAAATACCCGAGTGAATAATATTCGGGTGAATAGTAATTTAGGTGACTAGTAACCCATGAATAGTAACTAGTGAATAGTAACTCGTGAATAGTATTCCGACACAAAAATTTCCCCAAATACTCGAGGGAATAATACTAAAGTAAATAGTAACCGGGTATTTTATGACAACTTGTCTACTTTGAAAAATTTTCACATATCACCCTTAACTTTAAACTTTTATCAATTTAACTATTTACCAAAATAAAAATTGAATACTTTTATTTCATAAAATCTGGGGTCTCACACCAGCATTGGTGGTCCCCTCGTACCATTGGAGCCCAGACCCGCGCCACTCAGTTTATGGAGGACATGGTTCCAGGATCCGTGATGATGATAGATTGGCTAGCCTGTGTCCGAGATCCGACTCATTTGACAAAGATTGATAGTTTGACCCAGCGACTGGACCGGGCACATTTCTTTATCTTGTATTTGGGCCGAGATCCGGCAGAGGCAAATACTTTTTATCCTTCCAGCTTAGACGCTGGTCCCTCAGATGACCCATTTGGCTTTCCCGGTGTAGATCCTCCTTTATATAGTCCTAACATCCATGTTGATAGAGATCCAGTGACTCAGGAGGAGTTAAATCAGGTGGACAAGATTGATGATGTAGATATTGACACTATTGTCTTCTTTTGATGTATATTCTCATTATCTCTTTTGATAGGCCTCTGTTAGATATTGGGTGATTGTGCCCCATTCTCGCTATATCTTTTGATAGGCCTCAATTAGTAGTAGGGCGTCTGTGCCCCATTTCCCTGTATTTTTAGCTGTACAGAGATGATATATTAGATGATGATATACTTTGGAATATATATACAATTTTTCATTCCCTATATCATATTGCCATCTATTATCTGTAATACATGTATCATGTTATTCATATGTATGTATATCTAGAGATATTCAGCATTGACCCCTGGATGGTCTTATGATACGGCCTACACAAAAGTTTTCTTTGACAGTCAGCCGCACAGATCACACCCTATCAGACTTGGTAGCCTCCTGTATGAAGTCGTTGTATGATAGTATGTCACCTCCAGATAGGGTGACCGTAGATCTACTACTATAGCTTTCCATGATCCTTTTGATGTTTCAGGTTCCCACAAGTTTTGTGGAGGGTATGCTGGAGCGTTGGATACCAGAGAGACAAGTATTCCGGTTTGGTACCCAGGATCTGACTCCAACATTGGAGGAGTATAAGCGGTTGACGACTTTACCCTTAGACAGACCTTATGCTCATATGGTTGTCAAATATATGCGCCGATAGTTCATGACCCTCGCCGGGTTATGACGTAGAGTAGTAGAGGATGAGATTACATCTAGTCATGTATTATCCCAGCGTTTCCTGATAGATAGGTTTGGTTCATTGGAAAGCTATACACGTCATTCTAGGGATTTCACCACACTAGAGGATCAGTGGCATTTGGCCAGAGTGGATGTGTAATACCCAAGAATTTCCACGTATTATTAAATGAATATATTAATCCAAATACTATTTATGTGAAAATAAGTATTATTGATTTATGAGTTGGATAATACAATTGATTGTATTTGATCAATGCATGTTAAGATGTGTGAAGTGACAAAGAGATTTGTGAAATGCCTTGTGTGGCCTATCGCAAAACGAGAAAATTCACTAAGTAAGTTAACCTGGGAATTAGGAAGGTTAATTGGGTATGATCATGAGATTTTATATTGATAATCAATACACTCAAAGACTCATAGCAACACTCGTGTGGACATCATTTCATGTCATACAAAACAAGCTAGCGTCGAAAACTGGCACGGGCACTACACCAGTCTTGGCATTGTCGTAGAACACAATAGCAATTGCATTCCCCAAAGAAGATAAAATGGTAGCAATTGCTTGCCATCGATTAGTTGAAGTTAGTTACTTTCTACTGTAGCACTAAATTGGGGGACATTAATGTTATATGTGTAACATGGATGAAACCATATGATAGGAATATATTGCAATATGTTATGTCCAACCACGAAATTGTTAATCCATTAATTAATATTAATTAATTGTAGTGGAATATGGGTTACTTGGTAATTAATTCATAATATACGATTATTATTATTTGCGATATACCTATAAATGTAATGAGAATATTATCAATGAATAATGATTGTGAAAGTCCATAATTACATTAAGAAATGGATGGATTAATTAATATTAGTGTGAATTAATTAAGGAAGAGCATAGTTATTTATTTAACATAATTAAGTGAGTTCTTAATATAATAATATAATATTGATAGTTATGGGCATGTGAACAATAATACAAATATAACTATATAGTATGGCGTGACATTTATGTGACTATATATATTAAGTATTATAAAACAAAAATTGAATGAAGCCATGTGATTATGCATATTAAAACTATATGTTAAAAGTACATTATGAGATGTGTATGTAACCATACGCATGTGGGTAGACATTAACATAAAATATACATGGATTATAGGTATAGTACATAACACCTACTACTTTGAAATGATAAGTTATAGTGTGACATTAGGTTATAATATATGATGGATAGGTGTATTAAAATACAACATAAGGGTGAGAGTGTGTAGGAGTATACAAGAAGGCTGAGATGTTAGAGTTGTCCCAAAATGAGTATCACATTCACTCCTAAATCTCAGTCACGTGAATAGCAAAAAGGCTAAGGCCTATTCCCCTTCTCTTCTCCAAGCTTGGATAGACTATAATCATGGAGGGAGTGGGCATGATGATGAAGATCACCAACCAATTACCAACTCCTCTTTACCTCTCATGCAAACCTTCAATTCATGAGTTTGATCCCATGGAAAACTTCAAAATCTAGATAATGAATTGTCTATAAATGAGAAGCTCTCCATCATTTTTTTCATTGCTGAGAATTCCATTGAAGGTGAGGTTAAGAGCATACAAGCATCCTTGGAGTTTAAGAGTTCAAGTAGTAGCAAATTCTTTCACATTACAAAGGTATAATTCTATTACTAGCTTTCCAATTTATGTTTCTGTAAAAGTGGAGTCTTGAGTCTTGAAATCAAAATTCTTGAATTCATAGAATTATATGTTAATGAGGTTGGGTAATGTCCATATAGAAGTTATATGATCTTGTAAGCATGCTGCAATTGACTTATGAATGTTTAAGAGTGATCTCGTGAGTAAATTTTGAGATTGGCACAGAGTTACATCAAAGCGGTATACTTCGTCTGAACCGAACCTGCACGCAAGAATCTGCGCTTACATTTGTATTGAGAGCGCAATAGCTTGCGTATCTTGCGGTTATATTCGGTTGAGCAATCTATTTTTAAGTCTGATCCATGCGAGCTAGTGGTTATGACTTAAGCTAGCATGTGAACATGTGTATGATGTATATGTAGATATGTTAACCTAATGTGAGCATGTTTAGACTAGATTCACATGAATAACAAAAGTGTATAATTTTAAATGGATTTAGGAACTTAGAAAGGAACTTAATATGCGTATATGCCATGTATATATTCTGACTTTGCAAACATGTTAGCATGACTTAGAAATGCATGATTAAACCTTTAGATTGTGTTTATATGATTAGAAAGGAAACATGAGTATATTGAACTAACTAGTAAGCTTTAAATGTCAATATTGTCATGATACCATGAGAACTAAAATCTAACATTTGTAAGCATGTTTAATGACACTCTCAGACTCACTCATGTAGTATAAACATATATATACCATGCTTAGGTAGCACATTTCAAGAAAAGAATGAAAAAGCCTATTTTCAACTAAAGCGATGTTAGTTTCACATATACATTATGAATACACACAAGCATGCCTAATATGAGTTTTATAACGCTCATGTATGTTTAGAAAGCAAGCATGCTAGACTTTGTGATTTCACAACCTTGAATGGCCTTAAATGGGTTAAGTGTTTAAATTAGAAATATATTATAAAAGATAACCTAGATTGACTTGGGGAGCATGAAAAGACCCTTAACATGACCAATGTTATATGTGTGATTGTTTTGGTCGAGCCGGAAAGAAACCATAAGGTAGAAGCTGTATCTTGGCTTGGCCAGAGGACGGCGCAGCTACAACAGTCCTAGGCTTAGCCATGGTGCAACTGCGCCAGTCTGGAATCACAATTAGTGTATTCTAACCTTTGGACAGCAACTTGCATGATGCCTATGATGCTAAATGTGATCTAAAACCTACTGATATACATATATATGTGTGATGCTTTGTTGTTAAGTTGGAGTTGTATTGAAATGAAAAGTCCATGAGTAAAAGAGGTCTTAACCTTGAGCATTCTTGATTTGTTTATAAAGTAACTAAGTATTTGATTCATGATGACTTATAAACTGATTTTGTACCATATGTGCACACTTGTATTGTGTCAAGCATGATTAAGGACTGTGTTAGCTAATGAACCTTGTATAAATATAATACGCTATAAATAGGATTCGAAAGGTTGAGTTATTAATGTGGATAAACTACGTTTAAGGCAAGTTTTTTCTAAACCTAACTTATTACATTGTGCAAGCATCTTTGCAATCTTTATTCGACAAATACCGTGAGCTTATCTCTTTTACAAGTTATATTACTTTCTCGTTCAAATGAGCCATTATGCTTAAACCCTTGTGAAAACTATTATTCATGTGAACTTAATATTGTCCTTGAAAATTATGAAAGTATCTATGCCATTTGATTCGGCTAGATTATATGCATGTTTATAAAACTGTCCAAACCAATTGATTGGTGCGAAAATCTTGATAAATGAGTTGAACAACCCTTTTGGTAAGGGGAGTGTATGTTGTTGGAAACCCCAACACATGAATGAATATTATTGTGGTGTTATGCATAATGTATGGTATTGTAGATTAGTCATCTATAATACTTAATATTTTTGGTTATCAGTTTAATATTGGTAACTCTAGTGGAAGTTCAATAGTCCTTAGTGACTGCTCAGTATAAATTGCTTATCCAGTTGGATACATTGTTAGCCATGGAATTCATATATATCTATTGAATTATATTGAGTTGTCATATCCCTTGTTCATGATGTTATTCTGACACTTTGACCTATCCTACAAATAACCCTTCGATATTTCAAACCTTGTGATATTATGTCCTACACCCTTGTTGTATATTACTTTGCTGGGAAATTTGTGCTCATCCTTGCTTATTTAAAATCTTTCAGTTAAGGCGGAACAGGGAGGTGTATCTGGGAAAGACAAGGGCAAGGGAAAGGCTACCGACTAGCTTGCCCCTTTATGTTTAAATTAATCATGTTGTATTAAGACTATCTGCAGAATATATTTAAGCTTAAGTAGGATCATGTAATAAGTCTTTATTAGATATTATTATATAACCTATTAAGCATTGTAGGTTGCGAGACTTGGGGGAATAATTATAATAAATCATTGTATATTATTCTAAAGTATATTTTTTGTTGTGTATGCGTTATTTTAGTTATTATGGTAAAACTTTGAGAAAGTGACGAATCGAATTTGGGTGACCAAGTGGATGTCAGAATTTGGGGGCGTCACAGGATGCATTCTTGATGTTCATAGTGGCGCATGTGTAAATGCCATGGTATATGGATGAGCTGGACATTGGTGTTATCATGGTAGTGAGAGCTCTTAGGGATGGTCCTACCATTATTCCGATGATTGTGGCGGAGACGTTGTGGTCGGCCACATTTTGCAGCACCTACCCTGTAGGGGTTTTAATAGGTAGTTCGGTCATGTTGTACGTGTGGTTTATGTCACACTTGAGACCGATTGGCACTTGCCGCCGACACGGGTATTGCTTTACCCATGATATAGCTATGTCTTACTCCTTTCAGCCATCGGAGTGTACAGACGCTATGTCTTGGTCGATATTTTTGGCGAAGATCAGAGATCCATTTGTCATTCTTCCGTGCACATGGTTCAGCTCAACCTACAACTTTATTACTCATGATCTGGGCATGGCTTATCTCCCTCTGGCTAGTTTAAGGGGCATGACTACCTATCAGCCACTGGCCGTGATGTCGCAGTTTGACTAGTTCCAGGACTTTTACCATTTTGAGGGGGCGCTAGGTCAGTGTTTAGCTTCTCGCCATATATCAGCAGAGGACCGATCCCGGGTGTATGCATGTTGGGATCAGCGTGAGATAGCTGATTTTTTTGTTAGCCATCCGTGCTATTCGCCAGAGTATTCTGCGTGGATGGAGATAGAGACTTCATTGGTTGCGGCAGTATCCACAATGCCAGAGATTGATTCAGTTGGTGGAGAGTCCATGGAGGACATTGATTCCCACACCGAGGAGGAGCCATCTATTGGGTTACCAGTAGCTCTATTTGGATTCTCCCAGTACTAGCACTGTTGTGATCCAGCATTTGGCACAATACTTCGAGCAGAGTCTTCATCTGATGACCTTCGAGAGAGATCAAGTTAGAGCCTTGATGTTGACTGTTCTTGATGGGAGAGAAGTAACTCTGTTAGAGAGAGACGAGGCATTAGCTCTTAGAGATGCCGCTGTTATTGAGCAGGATGAGGCCGGATTAGCCAGAGATGTCGTGACAGTTGAGAGGGATATCGGCATATCTTCTTGGGATGTAGCTGTCACAGATATTAGTACAGTGAGGTCCCTTACCACTGGCACAATTGTAGAGATGAGCACGTACATTGATGAGCATAGAGTCACCATGCAGATGGCTGTAGATCTAGTACCTCGTATGGATACCCTTGTATAGGAGACCACACCGTTACCTCCTTTATAGTGTATATATCAAACAACATCATATATAACAAGGGAATATATTTTTGATCACTTCCCTTTTAGTTACGCCTGGATACTTGCTTGATATTTTTCCTGCTTCTTCAGGGCGTGTGATCTTGATGGATTCTGAAATCCTCCTTGATGGATGGACATTGAGTTGTGAATGGATAGTTCAGAATGGATCGTTGATCTGTGTGTATCCCCTACCATCTCTTTGTGTCTTGTTACTGGTTTTTGTATGGAAATGTGGAGAGGAGTGTGGATTTTCCTCTCTAAGATTGACCGCACCACAGATGGTTGTCGGTACTCCTATTTAGGAGGAGCCTAGTTAATTCCATCTCTTATAGATTGGTGTTACTCTTTGAGGCACAACCACATCTTAGATGGTCGCCGAATCTCCTATTTAGGAGGAGTTCAGGTAATTCCATCCATTTAGTCTGAAGTCGATGAAATGTAGTGGATTGAAGTTTGATCCCAGTACCAGATGATAAATGTTTGTGTTTTGGTAGGGGGTGAGACCGAACCATGAATGGCTGCCTACGTACTCCTATTGAAGAGGGGATCAGGTTTGTGTAGTTTGAACCTGGTGTAAGAGGTTCAATGTTGTATGTGGTAAAAAAGGTGTAGGAATGTTTTTGTTGTTTTTGTTTTTATAAGGAGAAGGGTGTAGAATTTGTTTTTGTTGTTTTTGTTTTATTGTGACCGGCCATATAAAAAGGTTGCCTACGTACTCCCTGGTATCGGGGAGATCAGGTCGACGTAGTTTGCCCCTCAGGACGATTTGTAGTCGACGCAAAGTTTGATCCTATGTGGAGGACAAACTGCGGGGGAAAGAAAGTTTGATCCTAAGTTCAGGATAAACTGCAGGTGTGAAAAAGTTTGATCCCATGTTTGGGACAAACTGCAAGTGTGAAAGGTTCAATCCCTAGTGGGATAACTGGAGTTGTATGAATGGAGTGAAGCCAGGCTGTTGGCTTGAAGAGATTATTTCCATGAGAGGCAAAGTATGAAAAAGAGTTATATATAGTGAAGAGTTAAAGAACCGGAATGACTGGTGATCTGATTATCCAAAACCAGGATGTTTGCTTGATGGTAACCTCAGACATAGTACCATTTCACGGTATCAGAGTTGATGAGTTGTGAAAATTCATCACCGTCCATTTCCTGTAATCTGAGAGCGCCTCTTGTCAATACCTCTTTGACAACAAACGGGCCTTCCCAGTTTGGAGCAAATTTTCCCTTGGACTGATCTTGGTTGTCAATGATCTTCTTTAAAACCAAGTCATGTTGTTTAAACTGCCGTAGCCCAACTTTTCTGTTGTAGGATCTGGTGATCCTATGTAGATATAACTGACCACGGAAGATAGCCGCGGTTCGTCTTTTGTCTATTAGAGACAATTGGTGATACCTATCTTGTACACATTGGTCGTCATCCAGCTGAGCGTCTATTAACACTCTAAGGGATTCCATTTCCTCTTCTACGGGTAGCACTGCTTCCATCCCATAGGTTAATGAGTAGGGGGTTGCCCCAGTGGATGTGCGCATTGATGTTCTATAGGCTAACAAAGTAAGAGGCATGAAGTCAGGCCATCCTTTGTGGTTGGCGGACATCTTTTACATGATCTTCTTGATGTTTTTGTTAGCCACTTCAACAACACCATTCATCTTTGGACGGTAGATGACGAAGTTAAGGTGTTTGAAGTGAAATTTGCTGCATAACTCCTCCATCATTCTGTTATTGAGGTTCTTAGCATTGTCTGACACATTTACCTCTGGTTGTCCATATGGATAGATGACATTATTTTTGATGAAAGCAATGATGACTTCTTTGGTAACCCTGGGGAAAGATGCTGCTTCTACCCATTTGGTGAAGTAGTCGATCATGGTGAACGTAAAGCGATGCCCATTACTGGCTTTGGGATTGATTGGCCCGATCACGTCCATTCCTCACATTGAGAAGGGCCAGGGTGAACTCATATTATGGAGTTCCCTTGGAGGGGCGTGGATGGCGTTTCCAAGAATTTTGGATTGGTAACACCTCTTGACGTGATCATCACAGTCAGCCTTGAGGGTAAGCTAGTAATGTCTTGTCTTGAGGATCTTCTTAACATGTAGGGGGTTGCTCATATGTGGGACACATACTCCATCATGGACCTCATCCATGAGCCTCTGAGCTTGGTCCTTGTCAAGACATCAGAGGAGACATAATCCCACATCTCTTTTGTAGAGTGCATCTCCGCTCAAATAGAATTTCAAAACAAGTCGATGGATCCTCCATTTCTGATTCAGGCTCGCCTCAGCGGGTGTAGATCCATCTTGTAAGTACTCCTTGATATGCTGATACCAAGGGTGTTGGATGGGAGGTAGCTCATCTGATACTTCTCCAACATAGTTCCAGTACGCTAGTGCTTGGTGCAAGGCAAATGTGATGCTTGGCATGTGTTCCTTGTCAGGTATGTGAATCAAGGAGGCCAATGTTGCTAGTGCATCTGCAAAGTCATTCCTGTTATGGGGAATGTGTAGAAAAGAGATTTCTTCGAACTTTGAAGCCATCTATAAAACCTGCCGATGGTAAGGCAGCAAGTGTAGACCTTTAGTTTGATAGATTCTCGTGAATTATCTGATTACCAAATCCGAATCCCTAAAGATAGTTAACCACCTGATGCCCATTGAACGGGCAAGTTTTAGCCCCATGAGACAGCCTTCATACTCATCTGTGTTATCGGTGCTGACAAACTATAATTTGACGACGATGGGATACTGCTGCCCCATACTGGATACTAGAACTGCTCCAGCTCCAGAGCCTTCCATATTAACAACTCCATCGAAATACATTTTCCATGTACAGCATGTATCGTACTGATGGTGTTGATGTACTACCATTCCTCCTTTATCGGGGAAGTATGTTACTAAGGGTTTGAAGTCCCCTGAAGGTGTGGCGGCCAGTTGATCCGCAATCCCTTGACCTTTGATGGATATTTGTGTTACGTAGACGATGTCAAATTATTGTAGGATCAACTGCCATCTAGACAGTCGACAATTTAACATGGGTTTACTGAACACGTACTTGAGAGGATCAAATCGAGATATTAGATGGGTCGTGTGACCATGGAGGTAATGTTGTAACCTCATGGAAGCCCATGCTAAAGTACAACAAGTCTTCTCAATCAGATTGTACTTGTGTTCACAGTTGTTGAATCTTTTGCTGAGATAGTAGATAGCTCGTTCTCGGCCTCTATCGTCTTTCTTTCCCAGCATGCAGCCCATGGCATTGTCACTTATGGACAGGTACATGAATAGGGGAACATCATCCCTAGGAGGTACCAAAATGGGAGCTTTGACTAGCTGCTCCTTGATTGTAAGGAAGGCCTTCTGGCACTCATCATCCCATTTCATTAAGGAATTCTTCCTTAATAACTTGAAGATGGGCACACAGGTTGCTGTGAGCTGGTAAATAGCCCTGCTAATGAAGTTGATTCTTCCCAAAAATCCCCGTATTTATTTCTGTATCTGACGAACGGGCATTTCAATGATGGCCTGGAGTTTGGTGGGGTCCAGCTCAATCCTGTTGTAGCTGACTAGAAATCCTAGCAAGTTGCCTGATTTAACACCAAATGCGCACTTGGCTGGATTCAACTTCAAGTTGTACTTACGCAACCTGTTGAAGAGCTTCCTGAGATGGTCTAAGTGGTCTTCTTCCCTTCGGGACTTGACAATGATGTCATCCACGTAGATCTCAATCTCTTTGAGCATTAAGTTATGAAAAGAGCCATCATAGCTCGCTAATAGGTGGCTCCGGTATTGATGAGGCCAAAAGACAACCGTCTATATCAAAAGGTTCCCCAAGGCATGATGAAAACAGTTTTCTCACGATCCTCCTCCGCAACCATAATCTGGTGGTATCCTACAAAGCAATCTGCAAAGGAGTACATGTCGTATTGAGTAGTATTATCAATGCGAATGTGGATAAATGACACGGGAAAGCTATCTTTAAGGCAAGCTTTATTCAGATCCTGGTAATCCACGTAAACTAGCACCTTTCCTCCAGGTTTAGGTACGGGAACTATATTGGATATCCATTCAGGATATGTAGACACCATGATAATGCCAGCTTGAAATTGTTTCACAATTTCTTCTATAACCATTAAGCTCCACTCAGGTTTCAATCGCCTGAGCTTCTGCTTGACTGACTTGAATCCCTCTTTAATATGAAGGTGATGAAGGACAATGTCAGTGGACAAACCCACCATGTCTTCATGACACCATGCAAACACATCCTGGAATTGGGTTAGTAGTGTAACCATATCATTCCTCTTGTTTGGAGTGAGGTATGAACCAATCTGGATTAACTTAGGGCTTTCTAAGGTTCCGAGATTGAAAGAAGTGGTTTGATCAAGGTTGGGTTTAGGTTTGTCTTCTACCCATTCTTTGATCTCTTGAGGTAACTCAATGTCCTCTTGTATTTCCATCAAGGCTGAGTCCAACTTTTCATAAAAGTTACAATCCTTGTGGAGAAGAGGCACCTTATCAGCAAGCACATGTATATCTAAATTCAGAGTCCTGAAACAAAATATGCTTTCACTCAATATATGAAACCGTTTAATCATACAAAGTGTTAGCATGTACTGACAAAATAACTGCTAATATTGTACAGAAAAGTAAGCAGTTAATGATATCTACAGGGCAGAAGGAGTTTCTACTCATTTTACCCTTGTCGATCAATAAAAGAAGTGTTGCTCCAATTATCGAGGGCAAAGTCCTACTGGACTTCAGTGATGGAGGGGTTGTCGTCGTCCTCCTTCTCCCTAATGATGACCATTATATCAAGGCAATCATCGTCAGGGGTGTATCTATTTGTATGCTGATCATAGACAATGATGCGTATGTTGGACATCATCCTGGCGATGTCTTGTTTACGTCTTCGTTCCTCTTCTTCCACTTTGGGATCAGGAACTAGGACCTTTTTTTCCTTGACCAGTATAGGCTTGGGAAATAACATAGCCATTACATTGACCGGCACCTTTACAAGAGATTGTGCGGGCTCAGGATTTACAGGTGGAGATAATTGTCGTGTGGCTGAAGATGGAAGAATTTGTTTGTGCTTATGCGGATTCCTATGACTGGAACTTACAGATCCTGATTTGACTGGAAATTTGAATTGGGCGCTTAATGCCTTGATGATCTTTACCTAGCCCTTGTCTAGGCTAATGACCCAATGACATCATTTCTTTAGTAGTTAACATTAATTCGGCCGAAATCTTTGGTGTGAGAGGTGGTGCCCCAATAGGGTGGTAGTGAGTGTTGCTCACCTCCAGGGCATGAAAACTGATTGGCTCAATTTCTGAATTAAAGCTGATGAGTGGTATGTCACCTTGTTTAGGACATTCCGACTCAGCGTTGACCGTGACTAGGCTGCCATTAATGATGTATTTAAGTTGTTGATGAAGAGTGGAGGGGATGGTGTGACTCCCCCAAATCCAGGTACTTTATTCCCACAAGATTCGGTGTTCACTTAATCAAAACATGCATTTCTAACTACCCAAATATAATAAAATTGAATAATCAAAACCTGCCCATACATGATTAAACTTAAATAAAATCTCCTAGGTTATCTAACATTTAATCATCATTCAATTGCGTAAAACATTACATAACTTCTTTAAAATAAAGTCTAAGATCAACATAATAAAGGTTTAACATCTTAATCAAAGTAAAAATTACAAGTCTTCATCACTTGTACATTTTTCCTTTTCCTTTGCTAGTCGAAGGTTCACCTACCTTCTCTTCTTTAGCTGCAATGTGTTTATAAATATACAAGAGTGAGCAAAACAATTGCTCACTGGATATAATATAGAATCAACAGGAGTATAACAATAATAATTGTCGAAATAGGCTCATCAAAAGTGAATAGTACTCTATCAATAATAATCAGAAACTGAAATCCCAAAATATGGAAAATATACATCACTGAGGGTCGTAAGACCATGAACTACGTCCACAATTGCAAGTAATCTTTCAACTCCAACATTAACAGTCAAAAGACTATAAGGACCTCGTACTTAGGGGGATCAGCCCTTTGAACAATGTATTGTGCACAAACATTTTAACGCTATGCGAAAGTTAACCCCTAATCATAACAATAGGGTTGTTCATCTCATTATTTAGAGTACAAGTCCGCACCAAAGGAAGTTTGGTTTGGATAAGCTTTCAAGGTGATTTAGAATTCAACGAACATCAACTAAGGGACTATTTGAATAAATTCAATAACATTATACTATAGAATAATCGTGATTGAATCAATCATAGTAACTAAAATCATGCTTTAGGAATAATCTAATAGCATACAATTTGAATAACTATAGCATACCTTGCTTGAACAATACTAAGCCAAGGTTAATTAGAATTGAATACGAAACATGCATAGCAATTTAGTTATTCATTCTAATCAACAAGTGAAATACAAGAATAACTTGTTCAACATCAAACCAAAGTTTAGACAGCTTGCATTATTATAAGGTAATCGAATTGAAAACAATAATTAGTTCAATAAGATAAAGGATTAGAAAACTTGCCTTGCTCGTAGGCTAAACCGAATCAATTAATCAATCAATATATATATATATATATATATATATATATATATATATATATATATATATATATATATATATATATATATATATCATCATCATGACATAGTTAGTCACTATCACTTTACAAACTTAACTAACTACATTCATCATGTATGTTTGATTATTTAATCACATAATCAAGTTATAACACAAGTTAATCTTTAATAACATAATTATTCATAGTATAGAAATACTAAAATCAATATTTCTGATCCTAATATCATCACATAATGTTTTCTTAAAATTTCGTGTACAAAAAGTACATTGTCAGACCATTCTGCTAACTAACTCGCATGCGGTGCCACGAGTTTACTTTGTGGTGTGACTGCTTGATGGTATGGTGATGGTAATTGCGACACGGTGAATACACTACGAAGCCGCGCTGTGGCGTGGTGATGGCGCTACGGCGCCACTAACGTCTTCTTGGTAGCGTCATGATCTTGAAACTTCGATGTCATTGGTGACGACCGACAATAATAGTACAAGAAAAAGCCAATTTGGCCTACAAGCTCATTTCTAACAGACTAATTCACATGCAATTCATACAAAAACTTCATGTAAACATAATTCAAGAACTTCTAACATGTTTTTACCTATACAACAATATAAACAACGAATTTAAAACATCTAATTTCACTGTTTTTGACAAAAACTCCATTTTTGATATTTTAATGAAAATTAACACTGTAAATATTTTTTTTCAACCAAAACAATTAATTCAAAGCATCTTATCAATAATTATACATACTCTATAAAATTAGATGATCAATTTATCAACTAAACAACTAATTAACCCTCAATTTCTACTTTAAATTAACCCATACTCATTCACCAAAAACTCTCTGTAAAAAGGTTTTCTTCACAAACTACATACATAACAACAATGCATTGACTATAACTTGTGAAAATCGTTTTAACATCACTAGTATGTCATATAAAGCCACATAGCAACAACAATTCATGTTTACACAAAGATTCTACAGAAATTTTGGGAAGAGAAAAATTAAACTTTTAAAACTAAAAAGAATAGGAGAAATACCTTGAAGAAGATAATGATGGTTATTCCCTTCTGCTCTCAAGCTTCTTCTTCTCCAATCTCTAGCCTTTCTTCCTCTATTCTTTTCTTCTTCTCTTCTTCTTCCTCTGAGTTTTTCTTTTCTTCTCTCTAACCTCTCTCCTCTATTCTTACGCCTTATGATATAACGTATAAGATATAATATATATTTATTATATGATATAAATATGAAACATATAACTGATATCGGTTATTTGAGTTTTGAAAATCAAAAGCCATAAGGCTTGTTTGGCTAACCACTAAAAATTTAACTAGTTAATCCTTATGCCTTGTTTGGTAAAACACAATTATATTAAAGACTTAATAAGCATTAGGCCTTGTTTGGCAAAAACTAAATTAAACTCTTTTAATTTATTTTAACAACTCCTTTATAGCAAGGTTATTTGTCACACTCCTTATTAAATTAAATAATCAATTTAATCAATTAAAATATTAATCTATTAAATTACTTTAACACATAAATAATTATCACAAAACTATAATTTCTTTATAATTATAATTTTATTCAACAAACTAACACTTTATTTTAATCACAAATTCCAATTAAAATACTATAATTCATTTAATCATTATTAGCTCTCTAACTTAATTATTAAATTAAATTAGTATATAATCTCATAGCAAATAAATTTTTTAGCTCCTAAATTATTTATTCAACAAATAATTAACTAAACCACATCAACTCAAATTGCAATTAAATACTTATATAATTCAATAAATATTTAATATTGCAAATAAATATTTAATATATAATATTTAATTATTTATTCAACAAATAATTAACTAAACCACATCAACTCAAATTGAACAATTATTTATTCAACAATAAACATATCCATTAAATACTTATATAAATTAATAAATATTTAATATTACACTTTAAAATTCTAGAATGTTACATCATTCCCTCCTTACAAGATTTACGTCCTCGAATCACAACTCAAACAAATCATTCATTACATTCTTCCCTACTTACAAAAAGATTACATCCCCGAGAATCGAAGACAGATTAAACAAATAACTTCGGGGTATTCTTTTTAACATTTTTCTTTGAGTTCCCGTAGCTTCTTGACGTTGTGGTTCCTCCATATCACCTTCACAGAATGTATCATTTTATTTCTGAGCACTTGTTCTTTCCTGTCGACTATCTGGATAGGAACCTCTTCATAAGACAAATCTTTCTCTAACTGTAACGGTTCATACTCGGTCACATGTTTGTAGTCGGGTTTATATGGTCGTAACACCGAAATGTGAAAAACATTATGAATGTTTTCCAACTCTGGATGTAGAGCTACTTCGTAAGCCACTTCTCTCACTCTTCGCAGAACTTCAAAGGGTCCAATAAACCTCAGGCTTAGCTTTCCCTTTTTACAAAAATAAATTTTCCCCTTCCAGGGAGAAACTTTTAAAAATACAAAAGTTTCTATGTCGAATGCATGATCTTGTCTGTGTTGATCAGCATACTTTTTCTGTCTGCCTTGGGCTGCTACTAATCTTGTCCTGATGAGTTTGACAACGTCAGCAGTTTGTTGCACTAGTTTCGGTCCTAACGATTTGGCGTTCACCAACTTCATCCCGGCCAAGATGGAGTTCTACACTTTACTATCATCTGATGCCTCGTGTGGTGGCATGCCGATGCTCGCGTGATAACTGTTGTTGTAAGAAAATTCCACCAATGGTAATTGTTCTTCCCAGCTTCCTTTAAAGTCCATGACACATGCTCTCAGCATATCTTCCAATGTCTGAATTGTTCGTTCGCTTTGGCCATCTGTTTGTGGATGATAAGTCGTACTCATTCGCAACTGTGTCCCCATGCATTCTTATAGTCTCTTCCAGAAATTTAACGTGAATCGCAGATCTCTATTGGACACAATTGATACTGGCACTCCATGCCTCGAAACGATCTCTTTAATGTACAATCTTGCCAACTGATCAAGATTGAATCTAATCTTTATTGGTAAAAAGTACGCGATTTTAAATCGGTCATCATCACTATCACCCAAATCGCATCACATCCTCTCTGAGTAGTTAGAAGACCCACCACAAAATCCATCGTGATATGTTCCCACTTCCATTCCAAATATTTCCAATGGTTGAAGTAATCCATTTGGGTCTTTGATGTTCGGCTTTTACTCTTTGACATGTCAACCATTTATTCGCGCGTTACAACGTCCTTTTCATATTCTGCCACCAAAAATGCCAGTGCAAATCTTGATACATTTTCGTGCTTCCTGGATGAATTGAATATTTTGAGCTATGAGCTTCGGTCAAAATTTCTTCTTTCAGCTCTAGTGTTGCTAGAACCCAAATTCTTCCCTCAAACCATAGTAGTCCTTCGGTATCGATCTTGTATTTTACATCACTACTCTCAATCAGATTCTCTTTGATTTTCCCACACTCTTCATCTTTTAGTTGAGCATTCTTCACTTTATGTACTAAAGTTGGACCCGCTTCTATCTGGAATAGTTATTCGTCAGATTCTTTTGGAAATTTGATTTCCAACTCCAGTTTTGTCATTGCTGAAATGAGCTCCTCCTGAGTTGTTATCAGCATCAACTTCTCCCGACCTTTCTGCTTAAAGCATCTGCATACCACATTCTTTTCGGGATGATAAAAGATTTCACAATCATAATCTTTAATTTTATCAATTCCATCCACCTTCTTTTACGCATGTTTAAATCCTTCTGAGTGAAAATATACTTCAAACTTTTGTGAGTGCATGTAGATCTCACATTTCTCTCCATAAAGATAGTGTCTCCATATCTTGAGCAAATACAATGCTATGACCAATTCCAAATCATGAGTGGATACCCTTTCTCATAATCCTTGATTGTCTTGATGCATACTGCAATAACTTTGTTGTTCTGCATAAGAACACAACCCAAACCCTTTGTGTGAGCATCACTATACACCACAAAATTTCTCAGTATTATCTGGTAATGTCAACACAGGTGCCATACTTAACGTTTTCTTCAAATCTTGGAAACTCTCTTCACACTTCTCCGCCCAAACGAATTTTACAGCTTTTCTTATCAAATTTGTTATCAGAGTGGCTATCTTAGATAAATCTTGAATAAATCTTCTATAATAACCAGCCAGTCCCAAGAAACTCCTCACTTCTGATGGTGTTCTTGGTTGTTCCCAATTGATTAGAACTTCCACTTTTGATGGATCCACTGAAATCCCATCTTTGTCAATCACATGACCCAAAAATTGTACACGATCGAGCCAAAATTCGCACTTAGAGAATTTCTCGTACAGCTTTTCCTTCCTTAGTGTTTCTAATGTCAAACATAAATGTTCCATGTGTTCTTCTTGAGTTTTGGAATACACCAGAATGTCATCAATAAATACCACTACAAACTTGTCTAAGAATGGTTTAAACACCCTGTTCATCAAATCCATGAACGCAGCGGCGGGGCATTTGTTAAACCAAAGACATCATCGAAAAACTCGTAATGTAATGCATCTTGAGTTACGAATGTCGTTCTAGGTATATCCTCCTTTCTTACCTTCAATTGCTGATACCCACTTCTCAAATCTATTTTTGAGAAATATTTAGCACCCTTCAGCTGATCAAACAAGTCATATACTCTAGGCAACGGATACCTATTATTAATAGTGACTTTGTTTAACTCTCTATAATCAATGCAAAGACGCATTGTTCCGACCTTCTTCTTCAAGAATAAAAACTGGTGCTCCCCACGGTGATACGCTTGGTTAAATATATTTCTTGTCCAACAACTCTTGCAACTGTACCATCAGTTCCTTCATTTTTATCGGAGCCATTCTGTACGGGGCCTTCGATATCGGTGTTGTTCCTGGCACTAAGTCGATCACGAACTCAAGTTCTCTGTCAGGTGGAAGTCCTGGAAAATCCTCTGAAAACACGTCTTTGAATTCTCTTACTACTGGTATTTCTTCTAGCTTCACACCCTTCTTCTGCGTATGGACTATGTAAGCTAACTAGCCCACACAACCTTGACTCAACAATTTCTTGGCCTGCATAGTCGTCAGACATTTCGTTTGTCTAGGCGACTTGCTACCATGAAATACTACCTTTAACGGAGTCATAAGGTTTACACACTTCTTTTGGCAGTCAATTACCGATCCGTATTTGAACAACCAATCCATTCCAAAAATAACATCAAACTCTCCAAGTCTAATCGGAATCAAATCTACCAACAAGATATTCTCCTTAATGTTCACCCTACAGTTCTTGTATATGAATCTAACAGGGATTGCTTCCTTATTCGCAATTTCTTTGTTCAAAGGAAAATTCAGTTCTTCTCTAGGCAATTCTAACCTCTTAGCAAATTCATCAGATATAAACGAACAAGTAGCACCCGAATCAAATAATACATAAGCATTTATATCATTGATTGGGATAATACCTGACACCACATCTTTTGATTGCATAGCATCTTGCACAGTCATGTTGAGATTCTGGTTGTGGGTTTGTTTGATGTTGTAGGTCCTGCAATGGCCCATGTACCTCCATTGTTACCTCCATTGCTTCTGGTTGTCACTCCGTCCTTCTTCTTAGGGCATTCACGAGCAAAGTGATCCTTGGATCCGCACGTGAAGCATGCATTATTCTTCGGTTGAGTGCAATTTGGGGCGATGTGACCCTCCTGGCCACAATTGAAGCATACTCGCTTCCCCATCAAGCACGCACCCTTATGGAATTTCCCGCATGTCGCACATGCTTCAAACTTTTTGTTTTGTTGGTTACCTTGATGGTTTCCAGCACCCATGTTCCCATTCCACTTCCTTTTCAAGTTGTTGTTGTTGTTGTTGTTGTTGTTTCCACCGTTACTACCTCCATTCTTAATCTCAATCTCATTTTTCTTCTTCTTTTGTTCCTGATTGAACTTTTTCACTGCTTCGCCTCCACCTTCAGCGAGTACTGCCTTCTCCATCACTACTATAAACGTCTTCAACTGGAATAGGGAAGCCCTACTGTACAGCCAGGGCTTCAGTCCCTGTTCAAATCTCTTCGCCTTACGCTCGTCTATGCTGACTTGATACGACGCAAACCTCGCCAATTCATTGAATTTTGCAGCGTACTCGGATACTGTCATTGTTCCCTACTTTAATTCCGAGCGCACTTCTAACTCGACTCTTGAACTCTCCGAAAATAGGTCTCAAGAACAACTCCTTGAACCTATCCTGTGTCCTCACTCCACGGCCCTTCACGAGTTTTATTGGCCTGCCACCAATAACTAGCTTATGCTTTCAACATGAATGTTGCGAAAGCAGTCTTTTGGTCATCCCCTACCCTAGCAACATCGAAGACCTTTTCTATCTCCATAATCTAGGTTTGTGCTTCGACTGGATTCATGGACCCACGGAATTCAGGTGGTCCAACTGCCTTAAAATCCTTAAACGTTGCACCATGGTTTTGTGGTTGATTCTGCAATGCTCCTGTCAGTAGCGTCACTAGTTGTTGAACGGGGTTACCGTCAACATTGTCGTTATTGGTAGTTCTCTCATTGTTTCTCTGTTAGGGTGGTTCACGTCTGGGAGGCATTTTCTGTTAAAACAAAACATCCATTAGACTATTCCTCAACTTCTTTAAGTATTTCTAATTAACTTGCCTCCATAAAAGAAATAACCACATAACACATAACACTTTGAATAAAGTAACAACTTTTATTTATTCATAACCTTTTTGAAAACATAAAACAATAACATCTCTGCTATCTATATTACTTTTCTGAACTACAAAAGTTTCATGACAACATCATAGTCATATCCCATAGGTTGCATACACTTGGGACTTACAATTTATTTAACCTTTCACTCATCGTATAACAGCTACGATGTTCTATTAAGATACTTCTTAGCCCTATCACATTCTTCCTCCATGACTCGAAACATTGTTCTGCAATCCAACACGAATGATGGCAGCGTCTCGAACTGAATCGGATATCCCATGACCCGATCTTGAGCTCGATTAATTGCGGTGTTAAATACTTTATCCATCTCTTCCATCTTCATCCTCTTTGCTTGCGTGTCTTTTGCTGCTAATCTGGTTCGTTGAAAAGCTTCCTCGTAAGCATCTTCAGCTCTTGCCCTCTTAGCAGCTTCTTCTCTCAGCTTGTTCTTCAGTTCAGCGACCACTTCGATCAGTTGCTCTTTCTCTCCTTCAGTTTGTACTAGTTTCTCCTCGACATTTGTCAATCGTTCTTCACGTTCTTTTGTGTCATTGTAGTCTGTTGTTCAGCTACTATCTCCTGCAACTCCTCAACTGTATCCTGAAGTTCCACGTTACGGTCATGCACCTCATCGTATATACGACCTGCTATCGAGTTAAGTGGAATCCTTTCCTCCTCGTCCTCATCATCCTCATCCTCCTGTGGTAACTCAACGGGATCCTCATCATTTGTCTCCACATCATCATCCTCATCTTCAACTATTGTGACCAACGGGGCACACTCCCGTGGCAGTAGTTGTTCCCAAACTACCTGAATGTCGCGAGGCTCCTCCTCTATAGGCACTTCAGGTCCCTCCTCCCTAACTTTGGATTCTTTTCCGACATTAGTCATCCACGACAACAAAGTTTTAAAGTTTTAATTATTAATCATTACTACTTAAACACTCACGAGTACATAAACTATAAACACATAAGCACATAAGTGTTTTATTACTTCTTTCTTAAAACTCGATAAGAGTTATCTCCACTATCTTTTCAAAGGTTACTTCCTAAGGCTTTTCCCCCACATAAGGTTCATAACCTAAAGCTTTGATACCAACTTGTGACACCCCCAAATCCAGGTACTTTATTCAAACAGGATTCAGTGTTCACTTAATCAAAACATGCATTTCTAACTACCCAATTATCATAAAATTGAATAATCAAAACCTGCCCATACAGGATTAAACTTAAATAAAATCTCCCAGGTTATCTAACCTTTAATCTTCATTCAAATGCAGAAAACATTACATAACTTCTTTAAAATAAAGTCTAAGATCAACGTAATAAAAGTTTAACATCTTAATCAAAGTAAAAATTACAAGTCTTCATCACTTGTACATTTTTCCTTTTCCTTTTCTAGTCGAAGGTTCACCTACCTTCTCTTCTTTAGCTGCAATGAGTTTATAAATATGCAAGAGTGAGCAAAACAATTGCTCACTGGATATAATATAGAATCAACAGGAGTATAATAATAATAATTGTCGAAATAGGCTCATCAAAAGTGAATAGTACTCTATCAATAATAATCAAAAATTGAAATCCCAAAATATGGAAAATATACATCACTGAGGGTCGTAAGACCATGAAATACGTCCACAATTGCAAGTAATCTTTCAACTCCAACTTTAACAGTCACAAGACTATAAGGACCTCGTACTTAGGGGGATCAGCCCTTCGTACAATGTATTGTGCACAAACATTTTAACGTTATGCGTAAGTTAACCCCTAATCATAACAATAGGGTTGTTCATCTCATTATTTAGAGTACAAGTCCGCACCAAAGGAAGTTTGGTTTGGATAATCTTTCAAGGTGATTTAGAATTTAACGAACATCAACTAAGGGACTAGTTGAATAAAATCAATAACATTATACTATAAAATAATCGTGATTGAATCAATCATAGTAACTAAAATCATGCTTTAGGAATAATCTAATAGCATACAATTTGAATAACTATAGCATACCTTGCTTGAACAATACTACCCCAGGGTTAATTAGAATTGAATACTAAACATGTATAGCAATTTAGTTATGCATGCTAATCAACAAGTGAAATGTAAGAATAACTTGTTCAACATCAAACCAAAGTTTAGACAGCTTGCATTATTATAAGGTAATCGAATTGAAAACAATAATTAGTTCAATAAGATAAAGGATTAGAAAACTTGCATTGCTCGTAGGCTAAACCAAATCAATTCGAATCACAATACCCTAGATATATATATATATATATACATCATCATGACATAGTTAGTCACTATCACTTTACAAACTTAACTAACTACATTCATTATGTATGTTTGATTATTTAATCACATAATCAAGTTATAACACAAGTTAATCTTTAATAACATAATTATTCATAGTATAGAAATACTAAAATCAATATTTTACAGTCCTAATATCATCACATAATGTTTTCTTAAAATTTCGTGTACAAAAAGTACATTTATCGGACCATTCACTTTAACTTCATGCGTTCATGGCCACGATTTACAGTGGGTCGTGACTGCTGACGTAAGTGATGATGGCGTTGCCACGCGATGAATACACTCTGAAATCCGGCGTTGCGGCGTGGTGATGATGGCTACTTGAGCCATTAACGTCTTTGTTTGGCCCACGTGTCATGGCAAAAACTTCGATGTCGGTGCGACTTTGACAACAATACAAGAAAAAGCCAATTTGGCCTACAAGCTCATTTCTAACAGACTAATTCACATGCAATTCATACAAAAACTTCATGTAAACATAATTCAAGGACTTCTAACATGTTTTTACCTATACAACAACATAAACAATGAATTTAAAACATATAATTTCACTGTTTTTGACAAAAACTCCATTTTTGATATTTCAATGAAAATCAACACCGTAAATTTTGTTTTTCAACCAAAACAATTAATTCAAAGCATCTTATCAATAATTATACATACTCTATAAAATTAGATGATCAATTTATCAACTAAACAACTAATTAACCCCCAATTTCTACTTTAAATTAATCTATACTCATTCACCAAAAACTCTCTGTAAAAGGTTTTCTTCACAAACTATATACATAACAACAATACATTGACTATAACTTGTGAAAATCGTTTTAACATCACTAGTATGTCATATAAAGCCACATAGCAACAATAATTCATGTTTACACAAAGATTCTACAGAAATTTTGGGAAGAGAAAAACTAAACTTTTAAAACTAAAAAGAATAGGAGAAATACCTTGAAGAAGATAATGATGGTTATTCCCTTCTACTCTCAAGCTTCTTCTTCTCCAATCTCTAGCCTTACTTCATCTCTTCTTTTCTTCTTCTCTTCTTCTTCCTCTGAGTTTTTCTTTTCTTCTCTCTAACCTCTCTCCTCTATTCTTACGTCTTATGATATAACGTATTAGATATAATATATATTTATTATATGATATAAATATGAAACATATAACTGATATCAGTTATTTGAGTTTTGAAAATCAAAAGCCATAAGGCTTGTTTGGTTAACCACTAAAAATATAACCAATTAATCCTTATGCCTTGTTTGGTAAAACACAATTATATTAAAGACTTAATAAGCATTAGGCCTTGTTTGGCAAAAACTGAATTAAACTCTTTTAATTTATTTTAACAACTCCTTTATAGCAAGGTTATTTGTCACACTCCT
Organism: Panax quinquefolius; assembly: GCA_020205615.1. Lineage (NCBI taxonomy): Eukaryota > Viridiplantae > Streptophyta > Magnoliopsida > Apiales > Araliaceae > Panax > Panax quinquefolius. The sequence continues at coordinate 81,168,725 of CM035162.1, forward strand.
TATTAAATTAAATAGTCAATTTAATCAATTTAATCAATTAAAATATTAATCTATTAAATTACTTTAACGCATAAATCATTATCACAAAACTATAATTTCTTTATAATTATAATTTTATTCAACCAACTAACACTTTATTTTAATCACAAATTCTAATTAAAATACTATAATTCATTTAATAATTATTAGCTCTCTAACTTAATTATTAAATTAAATTAGTATATAATCTCATAGCAAATAAATTTTCTTAGCTCCTAAATTATTTATTCAACAAATAATTAACTAAACCACATCAACTCAAATTGCCATTAAATACTTATATAATTCAATAAATATTTAATATTGCAAATAAATATTTAATATAATATTTAATTTATTCAAATTAACTAAACCACATCAACTTAACAATTATTTATTCAACAATAAACATATCCATTAAATACTTATATAAATCAATAAATATTTAATATTACACTTTAAAATTCGAATGTTACAGAATTACCATTATTTAAATCAACAAGGTTGTATCCTCGAATCTATATCCATTAAATACTTATATAAATCAATAATTGGTATTCAATCTCTCCAATAATTTTAGCGGGATCTTGCTTTAATAATCGTATGTGGTCTGAATGGTAAGCTAATTGGCTCTGGTGAAGCAACTTTCAAAGGATTGTCAATTCCTTTAAGTTGAATTACTTATATTGTGAATGGTTTGACAGTCACATCAGCCTCAGCGGATATAACTGCTACTAATCCCTTCCATTTAGTAGGACCGGTATTTTCACTCTCATATAACACAGTATCATCGTCTGCCAGTTGCAGGACACTGCTGTCAATTAGATTATGAATAAGGTGGCGGAGTACTAAACATTCTTTTGTGATGTGACCGCGAGAATGGGAGTGATATTGACATACTCCATCCGAATTGAACCGTCCTGAATGGGGATTAATCGGAGGTAGAAGGGAGGTAATCATTCATTCATTTATCAGCATCTGAAATATCTCCTCCATAGGTTGTCCCAGGTATGTAAATTCCCTTTTATTGGCAAAATCTCGATGGGCTTTGGCATTTGCTCTCTTCGTAACTTTGTCCTCCATTGTTTCAATTTCTAAAGGCGATGATGGAGTATTCACAACAAGAGGGAGGAGACTAGTATGCTCCTGGAAGACTAATTGGCGTATGACTTGATGCTGATGGGTCATTAGTTTTGCCAATTACTCAATTTGCTTACATAGAGCTTTCATCTTTTATTCCATCACAAACTAGAACTTAGCATAATCCCATTTGTCAACACTGGGTTTGATGGTCTGGGATGATTCACCATTAAAATTGGAACTTTGTCCACTGCTCCAATTAATCAAATTGATGTCTTCCTCTTTGTGTTGAGGAAGAGGGTTATCTTGTACGTGAGGTTGGTCTGGTTTGGTGACCACAATCTCACCATTGTCTATCTAATCTTGAATCTTGTGTTTCAAGGCCCAACAATCTTGTGTATCATGTCCAGGTGCCCTGGTATGATAAGCGCACTTCCAAGTAGCATTGAAACCCTTCCCATTCGGGTTGGCTGGTGGAAGAAGATGTGTGATTTTCTTTTGAGTCATAGAAAGAGTGAGAATGTTCTCAAGTGAGTCCCCTAAGGGTGTGAAAACTCGAGGGCGTCTGACATCTCCACCCTTAGGCAATGGAGGGTTTGAAGACTTTGCTTGAAAAGGGGAGTAGTTTCTCCTCTGGATAGGCAAATTATAATTGCCTTTCTGACCTTGTAGTATCAAGGAAACATCCTCCTCTTTCTTTTTATGAACCCTCCAGGGGTTGTTTCCATAAGTTCCAGACTAGATGTGCTCAGCAACAACTTTAAGGGTAGCTAGGTCTTGAATCTTTCTTGACTTCAATCCCATCTCCGCCATCTCCCCGTGTTTAATCATTTTAGAGAATGGTTTGCCAATGCTAGCTAATACTCTCTCATAGAATGGAGCTTCTTGTATGTCTATAAAGGTCATAACCATTTCTGACTCTGTTACAAAGGAATAACTTGAGCAGCAAAGTGCCTCCGCCTCTGAGCATACTCTCTGAATGACTCATTGGATTGTTTCTTGACCTTGGTAATCTGGTACCGGTCAGAAGCCATCTCAGACTGGAAGCTGTATTAGGTGAGGAAGGCGTGAGCTAGCTCCTCCCAGCTATGGATCTTTGAGTTGTCTAATCTGGTATACCACGAACGGTTTTTCTCCAGTTAGACTATTTTGGAACAGCTGCATTCTGAGCTTCTCGTCCTATTCATAACATTCAAGTTCTCCAATGAACACCTTCAAATGTGTGGAAGGATCTCCTAACCCGTCATACTTCTCAAAGTCAGGAGTCTTGAACTTTTCTGGATAATGAACCCCCGGGAATATACAAAGGTCAGCATATAAGACACTCCCGTGTGCTCCAATTCCTTTGATAGAAAGAAGGGTTTCATCCATTTGAAGGACGTTTTTCCTGATGTCACCGGTGTCTAGATCTCCTTTAGATAGGTGTTTTCAGGGTTTGTGTGACACCCCCAAAATAGGTATACATCACCCATCTTGAGTCGCCAAATACATGGTACAAAATTCAAGTATAACTTAATAATACAACTGTCGTGTTAAATACTACCAAACATAAACTGAGAGTTTTAATGCGAATATAGTCTTCTAGTCAGTATTCAACTCAAATGGAGTCCTCAATACATTTATTATCACACTATTTCATAGAATAGTGAGGACTACAAGTGCTATAATCTGGACCGTCACTCCGTTCCCTGACTAGTCCCGGCTATGTTCTCATTTCCTGAAAAGAACAATGAAAGCAAAAGGGTGAGCTCAACTAGCCCAATAAGAAATATTATGACTAAGATAATGCAGAATAATTTATCGTTAGCCTTCAATAGTGTTAAACTGATAAAATATAACAACATCTAGTCTAACTGCAGCGGAACAAGCAATCTATTAGAAGAGTCAAGTAGAGCATAAAATCTACTATCTTCTATGATTTAAAAGGTTTTTCATCAGTTTTATCGCTGAGACTCAGCTTAGTAAATAATCCACATCATCGATTCACCCCAGCACTACGGCCAAGGATATTCGTGTATTCATCAATGGTCATGATCATGCCAACAACTGTCCATCAATGCACTACGGGCAAATGAGGACTTTTACCACATCATTTCTAACATTACGATTATGATTATATCGAATAATCCCTGGTTTTAATCATACCAAGTCTATCTATTCACTACAGGCCACAGATGACTTTCAACATAATATAAACATGAGGATGATGACAATGATATAAGAATTCAATAAAACAAGTTCAAGGATAAATTTTTAAAGATTTGTAATTTAATTTTACCAGAAATAAATAACGTCCAAATTGTCAACATGATACTGCTTTGTGGAGTAAAATTCAAGAATAATATTGTACCAAAAATAATTTGGACCGAAAACGAATCAATTTTTATCATGAATAGTACCCCAGGTGAATAGTACTCGAGTGAATAGTACCTCGTGAATAGTACTTCGAAAATAGTAACCCCGTGAATAGTACTCCAAAGATGAAAAGTTAAAACTTATCAAGAATGCTTAGAATAATATTTCCATAAAAGATCTTTGGATGAAGCGCAAAATATCAAGGATATTCTACTAATTTCATGGAGTTTAGAAGCCAAAATTTTAACAAAACGAGTATAGAATTGAATTCGAAGCGAAATAATATTACTTACATACTACAAAGTATGGAAGAAAATATTATTTCAAGCGAATATTGAACAAAAATAACATCCCTTACCTTGAAAAGAAGAGTATTCCAACTGCTATATCAGTGATATTTTTGAAGAAAACTTTCACTATTTTCTACGCTCAAAACTTTCTAAAACTCGAAAGAAATACGCTCAATATTATAGAAGAAGAATTCTCTGGTTCTGGTGTGATTTTAAATTCTAACTAAGCATCCTATTTATAGGATAATGGAAGGATACTATTTAAATTTAAAACTCACGGACGCACAGTGGTACGCAAAAAATTTGATCGAAATAATTTTCTGACTTTACTATGCAAACACTATGCAGACACTATGCAAAATAAAATATAATATATTCTATTTTTCATAAAAAACAAAACTTATAAAATATATTTATATATTTAACTTATCCTCCACTCCATTCCATCTTTTTTATTCCATTTCCGTGATCCCCACCCCCCCCACCAACTTCAATCATATATATATATATATATATATATATCACATTCACAACACACACTAATTTGAAAAATGAGTAGGTGGGGGTCCAGATAATACGTCAATTTACAACAAATACTTCATAAAAATCACCTCAATATTTTTAACAACATTTATTCATCATTATTATAATTCACAATATTAACAACCAGATCATTCCCAGGAAAGAGGGGGCTTTCCAATAAGGATTTCTCCCTATTGGTGCGCAATTAGGTGACCAAACCCCTTTCCTCGACAGAACATTCTAGACATTGTTAATTATGCATATAATAATTAGAATAACTTGTCATCTCAATTATTGATTTAATAATATATAAAATATTGACAATAATTGAATCAAATAACGTGAGATACTATGCAACAATTACTGTAGCAATAATTGAATAAAATTGTGTGACTTCTCACGTAATCATCAATAATCAATACCGTGTGGTTCTATACAACCACGCGTATTACTGTACTTTTAACACCGGGTATTTCAACAGTTAATGGTAAAACTTCCGCCGTTATTTTCATAAAAAGATATTTTTGTCGTTTTCTCATTTCGACAATAATTCCAATTGTAATGTCCACCAATGATTGTGGCTGCATATGCGAATATTCCCCGTTAAAACGAATATTCCCCACCAATCGAATATAATATAACAACTTATGTATTTTTGCAAAATTTATAAATATTACCCACAACTATAACATTATAATAAATTCACTCCATAATATTCAGAAATGATATTTATAGAAAATTCATCTTTATTCATAAAAGTTGGGGTATTACAGTTTCTGTCTGTAATCAACGGAAATTCTGGATTTGTTTTATCCGGACCTTGGATTCCTCCATGTGCAAAGGACTCTGTATGTGTAGGCATTGTTGGGCCCGTAGAAGAATGATGTAGTTCTTTAAGCAAAACAGCCAAATCTGTAATCTGTTTACTTAATCCGTTGAATTCTTTGCGGGAAATGGGATTAAACTGGTTAAATGAAGACATGATTGGTTGTAGGCTCGTGGTCCTTTTGGATTTTAAACGGGTAATAGGTCCGATTGTTTCCCTGCGAAAGACTTGCATAGTTTAGTCTTTAGGGAATGTGTAAATGTTTACATGCTATGTGATGTATCTGTATTAGGAATATTATCCTGAAAAATGGATGTTAGTTGTTTGTAATACAGGATAGCATGCAAATATGCGTGTACACATATTTCTTCATATTTCTCATTACATGGAGATGCATATGGAAAGAAATTACAAGTAATTGACTTTACGAGTAATTTGAAATGAGATAACATGAAGAGACTTTCTTCCGCGTTTGGTTTATCAGAGGTTGACCTATCTTAGGTTACTCTCGTGACTTTTTGGCATGAAGGTTCCCAAATCATCGCAATCTACTTGAAGGAAAGTTAATCCGGTCTTTCAACTGGAGCGAATCTAGGTGGTGCCTTTCCTGAGCCTCGTTGGAATTAGTCTTCCTACGAGTCTAGTAATCAAACACCGACAGGATAGCCTCCTGGTGGAGGAACCACACAACATACATTCACATTCAATGTGTCTCACCGTTTATGAAAATGATGACATGTGCGAAGCACTAATATCACAAGCAGATATAGTTTAAAGCATTAAGTACGGTAAATATATGCATTCGTACACATTCATCATAAATGCAAATACAACATCAACACATAAGTATATAACAATTTTGAAAATATTGTAATAGCGACTTAAGCCCTCTTACTTGAGTCCCCAATAGAGTCTCCACCTGTCGACGTCGGGATTTTTATTTGTCCCTTTTCTATTCTTGTTCTTTGGTGTTCTCATGTTAGGTGAGATTTGTTTGAAACTGTTATATGAATGTGTGTGTGTGTGTGTGTGTGTGGGTCAATGTGCAATTGTATGGAAGTAGTGCGAGGCCTCGTTCACACCTATATACACAGGGTTTGAATTTGAGAAAAAAATTAGTTTTAAACAAGATATGGCAGTGACGTTTTGTAAAAAAAGGTTTTTCAAACCATTATGCTCAATAGTAATTGAGACCTTTTACACTTCCATTTTTATTAAGTGTTCGGCTTAATTGCTTTTAATTTTTCGAGATGCGAAACATCTTCGAGAAAAATAATGTAAAAAGCAGTTCGAACTCCTCGTGGGCATGAAAATCATCTGAGGAAATCCAAACACTGTGAATAAATTTACAAGCTGCTTACAGCTGAAAATGTCCATCACGGGAATCGAATCTAGATCCAATAGACTAAATATGTGATCACATGATTCCTAGGATCATATGATGCCGCAATTGATATGAAAGCAGTAAGAAGTTATATATATATAAAAATGTACATATATATATATATATACAGACATGATCAGCCACCACGAAGCACCTCCATGGGGGATCGAAAATGTAAATAAATTTGTAAAAGTAATCAACCGCTACGAAGTAAACTCCAGGCGGGACGAAAAATAAATAAATAAATAATACATATATATATATATATGTATAAGCAGTAAACGCACCGGATGTAAAATCCAGGCTCATCAAACAAAGTTCGACAACAGTTGATATATATATATATATATATATATTAAAGCAAATAAACGCTCCAGCCGTAAGTCTAGGCTCATCGAACCGAGTTCGACACACAGTTCATATATATAAGTATATATATATATATATGTATATATATATATATACAAAAGAAAATAAACGCTCCAGACATAAGTCTAGGCTCAATCGAAGCATAACTAGATAATGTTAGTCCATATATAAAAAAAAATATATAAGTATATATTTATATACAAACTGAAATGAAACCACAGACCGAAGTCCAGGCATACACACACAACACGACTCTCAACGTTAAGAATGGTGTATGCAAAGATGTAGAGAGAGGCTTTAAAGTGTGTAAGAAGGCTTACAGTGGACTGCCAAAGAAGATTTCTATAACTCTAAGTGGATGAACACTCGGCTCCCGCCGGTACAAATAGTAGCTATCTGTGAGCTCACAAGTGTTTAAAATGAGAAAACACTAAGTTTAGGGTGTGGACAGAGCAAATTTGACATGGCTTCCTCTCCTTTTTTCTTATACAAATGGCCACCCCAAGCCCTCTATTTATAGAGGGAGGAGCATGCAGTGTACTCATTTGGTGCCCGAGATGCCCTTGCTTCATGGTCCTGCTTGCCTCTCGCAAAGATGCGTACGCATTCACTTTAATGTCCGCTCGAACTTTCAGAATTATAATTCGGGCATCCGACTGAGGTATATAAGACCTATTTTGGACCGCCGTTGTTGAGAGTTATGAAATGACATGGGATTAGAGGTTGTACGAAGTCAGAAAGATGGGACCATGCCCTCCGGTCTTCAGGCTTCAAATTCTATCTATTGTCCTGTGTAATAGTCATTCGGGATTGGACCTCCTTGGTTCTTGTAGGACATTGTTGTGTAGAAATGTATGTATGAGATGTTGAGATGGCGCAATGTGGGGTCAAGGTGGCAAGATGATGACTTCTCCCCTCACCAGGATTATCTCCGGTTTGGGCTGATAAAGAAGTCGTTGCTCATGGTTATCTCTGAGATTGGATTGTTGCAAGTGTTGAAGGTCCTCAGTGTCATCTCTGAGGTGTGCCTATCTTCCCGATGTTGTCTCCGGGTCTTGTACTGAGTGCCTCGGTGTGAGTGTCGAGGTTGAAGCTAACTACATGTATTTGAAACAAACATTTCCAGGGTTATCTCTAGAACTGCAACTGCATTCCTTCGGGTTATCTCCAAGGTTAGCACTGTTATTCCTGATGTTGTATCTAGGACTAGAACTGAGCATCTCGGGGTTATCTCCGAGATAGAACTGTCTTCTCCGGTTGAATTTCTATTATTTGAACTGCATCATCTCCCAATGTTATCTCTAAAAGACAAATATGCCATCCTACAATGTAAGTGACAGGTGTGCAAAAAAAATCGAGTGTCTACAATAACTTCATCATTATACATCATACCATAGCGGGTTGTTGATCCTAAGATCACATCCAACACTAGGTTCAATTTCATTAATAACTAAATCCTTTTACCATCCTTGCATCGAATGCATGGATGATATAAAATTAATTTTGATATTTCAAATCAATTTCTGTCTAGCCAAAACAATTAGCATAGACATACCAAGAATAGTTCTTTTAAAAATCTATTGGTTCCAAAAGTTGAACTAATTCTTTCCTTTTTCAAACGCACATAGAAGCACGATTTCAATAAACTTTGAAATCTAGCATAACTAGATGACTTGGAATATCATATTCTCCATCTTCCTTCATTGTTTCCCTTACGACAATACTTAATCTTCTCTAGCACCTTCAATACTAAGCCTATTGATACCAACTTGTAATGCCCCAAAATCTGGTCTGGCTTCACACCCGGATGGAGCAGTAGCAGTCCTTCGGAGACCCTAGTTCTGTAATTGATTGAAGCCCAAGTCGTTTAGTTGTGAGGGTGGATCGAAATTGGATGTTGCAGTGAATTTGGGTGGGGGGGGGGTCATGTTGTGGATATTTGATGAGAAGAAGGGATTATATTGACGAGAGGCTGGCTAGCGTAGTGGAAAGGGGAGGGTTGTGTGCAAAAGAGGGGAAAAATTGGGTGCAGTAGCCGAGTTCTGCCTACTAAAGTTAAACAAAAACTCGCTTATGGCGCTGCAGTGTAATGCCCTGAAATCCAGTCTGGCTTCACACCTGGATTCCGTACGTCACAAGTACATCATTCATCCAATATACATCATTATATACTGAAATATAACAACATACATTCTCAAATCGCAAGTTCTAAAAACCTTCTAACCTCTTTCATTACAAATAATGATAAATACATTATTCATTTCATCTTACAAGCGTGACTTTTATCCGTCACCAAGGATACATAACAGTTCATTAAACTAGTCTATAATTACATTTCATCTTTCTACATTACAAGTCTTCACTTGATCTTCTCGCTCATTCACATTCTGAATGGCACTTCATCTTGATACCGTCAGCTTGATCTTTACGGGATCCTTAAGTTCTTTTAACATCGTTCACTGAAAATGTTTTTCATTTAAAGCAAGTGTGAGCATTCAATTGTCCAGCAAGTCATTACAGTTGAACAAACAACTTCAAGAATTCAAACATTCAATTAGAACTTCGATAACCGAACAAAGGTTATGAAGTAGCTTGAATAATAGGAATAATCTCGATTCTTATTATTTTAAAACAATATTCACTCTCATTTTGAAATACTTTCATCCTTCTATCTTTTTCATACACATTATGTCTGGCTAGAATCATTAGCACATACTTAACAATAACGGATCATGTATAAACAAAGCATTCTCTTATTGAACAGGTAAATCACAGAATAGTTCATCTCATAGAAACACCGAAGTGTTCACATTGTGGCACAAGGCCTCATATGTTCTACCACCTTGTACAAATATCACACATTCGCACATAGACAGAACTTCTTAAGTTCAACATCTGAGAAGTTTAAGAAACTAGCATTCATTTAGAATATGAATGAAGTTAGGAAACTTGCCTTACGCACAGCTACAGCTTACGCTGAACTGCTCATTCCAATTCCTATGTAGCACATCAGGAAAACAACACATATACTAATTAGTTATGTATATTAGACTTGCACATTGGTTTACTTAACTTTACTTCTTAGGGTTTGCATTCTTGCAATATAAATTTATGGGACTAACTTTCATTACCGATTTACGGCTTCATGACATACGGAGATGTCTTACTCAATACATTCATCATCTTTTATGATTTACAATAGTATCTTCTTCTAATAACTCTTCTAGGACTCATCACACAACGCTTCTCTGCTAGTAGTCCATATGGTACTCTGAGTGGTTTCCCACAAACAACCAACAAACAAGTTCCCGTCTCATCTACACCGCCATCACAGTGAGTTAGATCGGTTACCAGTTTCGTATATAGCTTCGCTCTCTGAAGGAATTATTTAGCCCAGCTCCCATATGTCAACCATCAAAGGTTACGACTGTACCACAACCTAACTTATCTTAACTTATACGAACCTGTCAGGAATAAACATATGAATGATATTCTTATTTACATATGATTTGATTATGAAATATATATGCATGTGTCGACGTCGGGATTTTTGGATGTCCCTTTCCGTTACTTGTTCTTTGGTGTTCTCATTTTAGGTGAGATTTGTTTGAAAAAAACAAGTGAAAAAGGTCTGACATGTATGATTTCGACGATGGGACTGTTAAGAGTCGCCAGTTGGTTTTTTAAATGGTTGTACCAACACAACCGAGAAAAGGTTTGCATATTGACCCAGTAGTGTGACATTGATATACGGGTCGGTGAAACCGAGATTCGTTTAGGGTCCGGGGACTTGGTTATGCTAGGGGAAGGTGTTAGGCACCCCCCGACATCCGTGTTACCACAGTGACCGCCTCTTTTCAAGAAACTATTATCTGAGTGTGTGTGTTTGTGGGTCAATGTGCTTTTATATGGAAGTTGTGTGAGGCCTCGTTCGAACCTATATACACAGGGTTTGAATTTATATAAAAAATCAGTTTTTAGCAAGATATGGCAGTGATGTTTTATAAAAGAGGTTTTTCAAACCCTGATGCTCAATAGGAATTGAGACCTTTTACACTCCCATTTTATTAAGTGATTGGCTTGATTGATTTTATTTGACGGATGCGAGGCATCCGTACGAAAGTAATATACAAAAATAATGTCGACTTCCTCGTGGGTATGGAAACCATCTGAGGAAATTCGGACCATCATGAGAATAATTTACAAAGTCGCTACAATTTGAAAATGTCCATCATGGGAACCTAATCTAAATCCAATGGGATGAATCTGTGATCATATGATTCCTAGGCGCACAGAATGCTTCAATTTGTATGAAAGCAGTAAGCAGGTATATATATAAAATCTGTAAATATATGTATACAGACATGATCACCAACCACGAAGCACCTCCATGGGGGATCAGAAATGTAAATAAAGCCGTAAGAGCGATCAACTGCCACGAAGGAAACTCCAGGTAGGACGAATATATATATATATATATATATATATATATATATGTGTGTGTGTGTGTGTGTGTGTGTGTGTATATATATATAAAAGCATTAAACGCACCAGATGTAAAATCCAAGCTCATCGAATAGAGTTCAACCACAGTTCATATATATATAAGTATAAATATATATATAAAAGCAAATAAATTCTCCGGATATAAAATCCAGGCTCATCGAACAAAGTTCGACATACAGTTAATATATAATATATATATATATATATATATATATATATATATATATATATTAAAGTAGTAAATGCTCTGCATCAAGTTCAGGCTCATCGAACAAAGTTCGACACACGCTTCATATATATAAATATATATATATAAAAAGCAAATAAACGCTTCTGGCATCAAGTTCAGGCTCAATCGAGGCATAACTCGATAATGTTAGTCAATATATATGTATATATATATATATATATATATACAGACTGGGATGAAACCACGGACCGAAGTTCGGGCAAAAGCAAACAACACGACTCTCAACGTGTAGAAGGGTGTGTGCAAAGATGAAGAGAAAAACTCTAAAGTGTGTGAGAAGGCATACAGCTAACTGCTAAAAAAGGCTTCTATATCTTTAGAGTGGGTAAACACTAGCTTTTATGGGTACAAAAGAGGCTATATATGAGCTCACATGTGTTTAAAAGTGGGAAAATACACTGTATGGGCGAGTCGGAGCGAATTGTGCAGGGTTTCCCCGTCTTTTTTCCTTGGAAAATCAGTACCCCACGCTCTCTATTTATAGAGGGAGGAGCCGCAGGTCTACCTGCGACACCTAGTTGCAAGTGTACCTGCGGCTGCCCGGGATGCCCCGGGAAGTGTGGGTCCCGCCGTGTCGAAGTACGTACGCGTTGTTCGCTCGATCGCTCATAACTTTCAATTCGGGAGTCCGATGGAAGCGTGTCATACCATTCCGGAAAGCTCTTTCCGAGAGCCACACAATGATATATGATTTGACATTTTTTTATTCCAGGAAGATGGGTCCATGACCAAAATTGAATTCCAGGGTTTCCATCAGGCAGTCTGTTGAGCCGTTTTGCGTAGTTTGCGCTCGAAAGTTAAGATATGGTTCTTGTGGGACTTATATTGAAGCATTTTGAGTTGACATGAGTGTATTTGATTTGAAGTGAAGTTGAGTTTGGAAAAATGACCTTTTTGCCCCTCCCGTGGTTATCTCCTGGTTTTATAGCAATAGAAAGCAGCTTTTCTCGTGGTTATCTCTGAGGTTGGCTTGCTGTTGACTTTGACTATCCTCAGGGTCATTTCTGAGGTAAACTTGACCTCCTGGGGCTATTTCCAGGCTTTGATCTTGATCCCCAGGGGATATCTCCAGGGTTGAAACTGACTTTCCCTGGGTTATCTCCGAGGTTTGGAACCTGATTTCCTGGGGTTATCTTCGGGGTTGAAAACTGAATCTCTTATGGCTATCTTCGGGCTTGGAATTGATGTTGTGGTCCTCCACGGTTATCTCTAGAGTGTGAAAAAGATGTTTCTGCCCTCCTGCATGGTTAGTAACATGAAAAGAAAATTTTTAGTGTCTACAGAATGAATATACAAGTATGCTTGCATTAAGAAAAGTTGTAAAGTCCTTTGAAAGATACTAGAAACATGTGTACAAGGACTTAGAATGAATTGATCAAGTATGTTAGGTTGATCCTACATAAGCAAAATAGCTTTGTAAAGTCCTTCTAAAGAAATGATGTACAAGGACTATAAATATAGAAAGATCAAGCATGTTAGGTTGATCTTATGATGTAATAGATAGGCTTGTCTGATCATCGTGTACTGCACCAGAAATTGTAGTCTGCCAGAAGAGTCAAGAAGAACTCGAGAGCTGTCGAGGCAGAATCGTAGTCTGTAAGATAGTAGATCTCGAAGTTCGTAGTCTGCCAGGAGAGACGAGGAAGGATCGTAGTGTGTCGAGTAGAACTTCCTCAGGACCGAAGTCTGCTGAGGAATTCATGTTCAGAATCGTAGAGACAGCCTGCCTAAGAGCCGACCGAACATCTGCCGAAGCAAAGTCAAAAACGTAGACTACACTCGAAGTCGTAGAGTCTACCGATGCTAAAGCCAAGTCAAGGATCGTAGACTACACTCAGAGTCGTAGAGTCTATTGATGTCGAAGCTAAGTCAAGGATCATAGACTACACTCTGAGTTCGTAGAGTCTATTGATTACATTCAGAAATCGTAGTTGAGCTAGATCAGATGAAGACAACAAGCACAAGACAGAAACCGTAGAGTGTCAAGATCTGATCTCAAGATTGTAGTGTCTGCACAGCAGAAGCTAAATCGTAGAGTCGTAACTCACGACCTCAATGTAAGTGCTCACATGATGAATAAAGCGTAATCGTAGAGCAAGTACGATTCTTAACTAATGAGCACTCCCAAAATATCCAAAGGAACACAGCCTCTGGTTGGCACTGCAAAGATATATCCTACCTAAAGGGAACTAGAGAGCACTCAACGAATGGCATGCAAGCTAACAGAAGATCTAAGCACCAACCCAATCAGCATCAAGATTGAGTTGAAAAGCCATTCGAGATGAAGTCTTCCACAAGATGATTATAAGAAGAATTTTGTAACTGACCAAGGAAAGTCAGTAAGTGCAGTAGCTGTCAAGTGAATAGAAGACAACGATCTTGGAAGCAACCGAGATCATAGTGTTTGCCAAACGAAGAAAGAACTGATGGAAAGTGAACCGAGATACTGGTTAGTCTCTGAAGATCAAGGCTAAAGTGATTAAGCGTAGGGTCAGTCCATTGATGATAAGTGAACGGGAGATCACAAGGAGAAAGCGAGTTGGACGCGCCACAAATCTGAAGTGTCTTGTTATTCAGAGGAGACCAGAGCAAGGAGTTAGGCCATCAATCCTCTGAGAACAGTCGAAGTAAACAAAAGTGTTGAAGCACTGCACAATAAAAGGAAGAGGTGTTCTACATTGAAGATCCAATCAACACTCTTCAAGATCGTAGTGTTAACTCTACCAGTCATTGAGCAATACTCAACATGACACTACGATCAGGTCCAAGAAGACAAGCATCAGAATCGTAGAGTTTGAACACCCGAAGATTGAAGCATTGGCAACAGTTCAAACTGAAGGATGGTATTCGGACAAAAGCTTATTGAGACCATCGATGCAAAAGGACAACCTCTGATTGAGAAATCAGAAGGAGGAAATAAAGCCTTCAACCTGCCCATGACATTAAAGTGACATCTCTGATGGGTAGGTGAAATAGTAGACTGCAATGCCAGAATAAAGTATGACGTGTCACATCAGCAGTCTACCTCTGTCAACTCGAGATCTGTGAAGAAATTTGAATAGCCTTCAATTGCTACTTTCCAACGGAAAGATTGGGAAGGAGTATAAATCAGGAAGAGCTTCAAAGATCTAGGGTTGCTGGAGTTACCGAGTATGGAGAAAAAGTGGGTTGTTCTAAACCACGTAAGATAGTGAGTCCGAAGGCTCACTCTACGATCCTCCAAGAACACTCAGGTACATGCAAATGAAGAAGTAGAAGTGAGAGTTCTACTATGTAGAAGTGAGAGTTCTACTATAAGAAGAGTGTTCTGAACTGCCGAGAGAAAGAAGAGAATCATATCATCTTGGTGTCCATCATGGGAAGACTCTAAGTACAATAGAGAAGAGCTCACAGTAATCTTAGCAAGTCCATCATGAGAAGACATCAAGTATCAAGAAGGGAGATCGCAAATGTCATCATGGTGGCAAGCATGAGAAAGTTTCTAAGTACCTAGCAGAAGAACTTACAGTCATCTTGGAAACCTATCATGTGCAGCCATCATGTATCAAGAGGAAAGATCTTCAAGGTAGTCATCAAGGGATCATCCGAAGTGGTTGAGTAACTAAAGAAGCTGAGCATCATGCAACACTCAACTACACTTCAAAGATGATCACGCCAAGTCGCTAAGATGTAAGATGTTCGAGCATGAAGACATCTTAGCAAATTTCAAAGACCAACTCGAACAAACAAACAAACAACTCAGCGAAGCGAGGGCACGAGGGGTCCTTGTCCAAGGACTAAACGAAGTTCCAAGCTCGTTTGGCTTGAAGAGTTCCTAGGGAACTAGAGGAGTCCCAAGGTCACGGGCCTGAAGAGTTCTTAGTGAACTGAAATCCCAAGGCTACTGGCCTTGAAGGAATCGTAGTGATTTAGGGTGTTGCCCTTCCTTAGTAGAAATCCTGCTAGTTGAAAGCAAAAGAGTGGATTAGGAGCTTGAGTCTCTAAACCACTTAAAATCCCTTGTGTCATTTACATTATGTCATTTACATTATGTACTATAACTACTATAACTGCTATGTATGTTTTAACTGCTTATAACCAAACTAACTCTACGAACAATGTATGTTTGATTAGGAATATATCAATGAAGGGGATCTTATACTTATTCCGATGTGCTTGAAAAGATTCTTATGTTTGTCATCTGTTAATGTAATAGCAATACAAAATAAAAGAGAAAAATATTTGAATTAAAAAGGATCTATTCAACCCCCCCCCCCCCCTTCTAGATCTATTGTGCCTACTTGGAACTAACAATTGGTATCAGAGCAGGTTCTCATGCTATATTCAAAAGCTAATCGCCTTGAGTCTGATCCCAGGCACAAACATTGTTCTAAACTTAGTTTAGTAGTAAGTAACTTGTTATATGCAGATGAGCTCACACGTTGGAAATATTGTGTATAGGTTAAATGTGTATATACACCTGAAGCTGCTCAGATTGGTCCATGTTCTTGATTGTCACATCAAAAAGACCATTCCTTGCCTACAGTCAATCTTGTAGTCTGAAGATCAGACGAGAGAGCTCAAGAGACATCAATGAAAAAGAGTCAAACATCCACCAGCCTGAAAGATGAAGAGGCCACACATGCTAAGAAATGCTTATCAAGAGAAGAAAGAAGATATTCTCAAACTTATGTCTTGCCAACTAGCAGCTGGGTGAAAACATTGTAAACAAAAGGATGTCAAAGATCTTAATGTTGAGATTCTCTTGGCCTACATCATCAAGACCATGACTGATTGATTAAAGGTCAACACGAGCAACAAGCTGTATGGAGCAAATGTGAAGTTATGCACATCAATGCCTAAACTCAGTATATCTAAGATAAATGACTGTTAAGAAACTGATAGTAAAAAGGTACGATTCCTCACTATTATACATGTGTACATCATAAATGCACCTTCTTATGAACCATAATAGTATTCAGTTAAGAAGTCATAATCTACCTAAAAAGGTGAAGAGAGAAAGTACTCTGAGGATGTAAACTCAAATGTCTATAAACTTTCCCTCCATCTAAGTTTTAGGTTGAAGATGACATCTTGAAGTAAATCTGAAATGATTCATAAGAGCATCACATGTCAAATGAATTCTATGTGAAGTAATCTTTGATGGTGGGTTAGTATGTATGTACAAATCCTTGTTCTAAGTGTTTGATAACACACAAAGTATGATCAGTTCTAAAAGAGTATCTTGATGATGTGTAGAAACTGATCACCTCCATGAATCAACTAGATACTCTTAAATCGTAGAGTTGATTCTCACTCTGTGAACACTTAAACATTGTGAACATAACCCAGCAAATGAGAAACCATCAAAGATTTAGAGTGTGTTATTAAATGTCAAATCTTGCACACACTCACCTTCATGCATATCAAAATGTATTATCTAAAACTAGTCTTATGCATGAATATGATGTTGGTGATAAATGTGATGATTATCCAAATAAGAGGAACAAGGGTTTAGAAAACTAACCTAGTAGGACCCATTTAATTATGGGTACCAAAAATAGAAATATATTTAAACCTGCAGGTACTTGGTCAGTCTGACCACACTAAGGAATGTTGAAGCAGAAGACCTCAGTCAAGAAGACTCAACCAATAGAAGGCTAAGGATTGTTCAAAGATGATTCTGATTAAGTTCCTATATGTCCAAGCCTATCCTTGAAGACCCTCAGAGCTAACCAGAATGGAGCTCACATGGCTGCTAATCTGTGTTTGGAAGCCGACTAATCAACTAAAGGATCCTATGTGCTCAAGAGCAATCAAAGAATGCTATATGAGAAGAATTCTCAAGGAAGCTCACAACAAAGGATCATCGATCATTAGTCTAGAAGAACTCATCGTGGAAGCAGAACTTCACAAACACAAGACTATCAAAGGAGACTACAATCGTAGTGCTGTCAAAAGATTGTAGAGCGAGCAGTCCTGAAAATATCCATGCCTACGATACAAGGAGATCTAAGTGATAATAGTGATTCTAGTCAGAAGGAGATATGCAAGGCTGCCTTCTGACACATGTAGAAAAGGGAATCACAGCTGAGAAAATAGCATAAACAATGGTGGAGCAGTGATCTATTAAGAAACAACTTTACTGAGGAATTCTATGAAGAAATGTACCAGCTATAGAGTCCCAAAACTTTGTGGCTGATGAACCAAATGAAGATCCATAGTCAGTAGGAACGTCTCAAAATGCAGTACTGATAACCCTTCAGCTACCCAACTTAACATCGTGAAGTGCTTACGATCAAACATGTGATCGTAGTGTAAGAACATGAGGATACCACGATTTCAGCAAGCAATTGTCTAAAGTTGGTAGATGATCTCCCCACCAGAAAAGGTCGAATTAGATGTTATTACAAATCACTTCTATAGCATTTCATCTGGAAAGCGCCTCAGGGACAAACCTGACCCTTATCTCATTCTAAGAGGTTGGCCCTTCCCAATCTACCTTGACCCAGAAGAATTGCTTGATCAAATTCATCTCAAGGACCAAGTCAGTCAACAATCGTAGAGTCGAGGTTGAATAGAACTTCACGATCGCAGTGCAACCTCAACGATCGTTGAAGACAACTCGACGATCGTAGTTCTACCAAAGGGTACTCCAGTTCACAAGGAGCTTTGAAAATGAGACAATTGCTCAACCTTTCAAAATAAGGAGATAAGTTCGAGTATATCAGTGATCAAACTATGTTGCATCAAAATGAGGATAGAAGTCAAAGCCAACCACTGCAGCATCTATCAAAAGTTGATCGTTGAGTCAACAAAGGAAATCGTAGAGTCCATAGTTGCCTTACAATGCTACCCTACGAATCAAAAGGTCAACGGTCAAAGCCACGCCGTCTAAACATCTACTCTTCTAAAAAGAAAAATCTAATTAAAAAGTTATGGGGAGTTACAGCTCATTATTGGGCATCGTGCAACCAATGGTCGGTTGACACATCACTGGTTTTGCAGAGTTAGAAGGAACTGCCATAAAGACAATTTCAAATCTTTAGACAGTTATCAGAAGCTATCGAACCTTTCTCCCTCCTATTTTCAAACCCTAAAATCCTCTCAAGAGCCAGAACAGATTAACACTCCAGAGCTTTATCAAATCACAATCCGCCATCTCTTATAAACCTCTCTGAATTAAATACCCACATTCTTCGAACTACACAAATGGAAAACTGGCGAGTAATCATTGGCATTCAGCTCGAAACCAAGTCGTTCGAGAAATCCAAAAAGAAGTTTAGAGACATTCTCGAACTTGTCAGGAAAGCCGGATTCTCAGAATGTCTTGAGGCTAGCACTTGAGTATACGTTGATCTGGTAAAAGAGTTCTACTCAAATGCCTCCATAAACTCCGAAACCGTTTCTACCAAGGTCAAAGGTCTGTATCTAAAGCTGAAATCTTCTGACCTCAATCAATGCCTAGGTTTTCCTAACCAAGGGCTGAAGAACCTTGATGATGTCAACACTAAAAAAGCAAAGGAGATCATGGGGTGGCAAAGAAACCTTAGTTTGAAAGACATTAAGAATAAGGAGTTTCCTAAAGAGTACGAGTTCCTTACTGAAATAGTTGGAAAATGCATAATGTGCAAGGACACTACACATGACCCAGTGCTTAACCAACAGTTGAAGATAATGTCAGCAATAGTTCTGAAGAAACAAATTAACTTTGGAGCTATCTTGTTCGATCAAATCTCCAAGTGGGTAGAAAAAGTTGAGTTGAAGAAGTCCGCCGAAAAACCCCTGACTAAGGTGTTTCATGGTAGACTGCTGAGTATTGTGATGAAGAAGAAGCTAGGAAGGAATATCAAGGATGATGAGGGAGAACCTTTGAATGTCCATAAAGTGATGTCTCTATAATTATTTGTGAATTGGAAGAAGAACCCCAAGTAGAATCGACGGTACGACAACCGGGGCAGCAAAGTAGGACCTTTCTGAAAGAAGAGAAGAGCGAAAAAGGTAAAAAGCTCGAGTCCGATGACTCAGTGCCAAACAGAAATCACACCACCAGAAAGAAATCCAGAGGTATGAAGAAAGCTGGTGATGTGAAGAAAGCCCAGACCCCATCAAGAAGAGTCTCCACCAAAGATAAAGATGAAGAAGAAAAGGTCCTAACTGCTGGAACAACAAAGAGGATAAGTAATAGATTACTTCAAGGCCCATTTAGCAAGAAAGCTAAGGTGGAAAATAAACCAACCTCATCTTCCCAAAATAATACATCTGATGAAGAGAAGGATGTAGAGTCAGCAGAAGAAAAGGAGACATATGTCAAGGCTGAGTCCTCACAGACCAAATCCAGCAGTGAAGGTGAAGCTGGATTGATGAATGAAAATTTAGCATCTACTGATAAAGAGGAGTGCTCAAGTCCTGTGGCTAATCCACAGAGCATTCACTCTGATGATGAAGAAGAGATTCAAGATGACCCAACTACATCCCCAAATGCAACTGCCCCAACAAGCCCAGATAATGGGTCAAATGATGTTGATTCTAAAGAAGAAGAACGAGCCCCTTCCAATTCTGAAAGCCCTCAAAATGACTCAAAGGGTGATGAGTTTATAGAAGAAGGGACTGCCATTACCCTTACTGAACCTGAAGGAAGTTCTTCTGATGAACCAAAGGCTTCCAAGTCTGAAAAATAAGAGGTGTCTGACTCTCCCGAAACTGAACCTCCAAGAAGAAGGAAGAGCTACAGACTGCTTGCTCGATTTGCTTCCAAGAAGAAAAGTGATCACTCCAATGTTGTCATTGACCTGAGTGATGATGAGTCTTTATCAAAGGATGAAAGTGCTGAAAATAGGACCAGCAATGAAGAAGAATAATCAGAGGAAGATCTTACTGAAGAAAATTCTGAGAATGAAATGCAGCAAGAAGGATTCTCTGCTGGAAATGATCAAGATGGTTCAGACTCCGAGAGAGAAGAGATTGAAAAAGATTCTAGTTCTGCGTCACAGGAAGCAGACGAACAAGAAGATTATCTAGTTCTCTCCCCTGCAAGATTTAACAGAAGAATAGTAGTGGAAGTTTCAAATGAACTACTAGAGGCACCTCCTGAAAGATGGGTTAACTATGGAGATGAACAACTCAAGGTAGTAAGAATGACTACCTTTGACATAGCTAAAAACTGGAACAACATGGAGCTAGACTGCTCGACCATTCTCTACAATCCAGATAACTTGCTGATGAGATGGTTCTTCCAGTGGATGCCATGGCTAAAGGCCCATACTGAAGGAGATGAAAGCTATCTCAGCTGGTGCTTCTCTCATTTTCCAAGCATGGAACTGGTGGCTCAGAACTTCCCAAGGGTGAAGAAGTTTGCAACCAAAATGATCAAAGACCAGCCTCACTTCAAAGTCTATCGACAGTCTGGAAATCACTATATCCCCTACGATCGTAGAGTGGACTCTGAAGGAAGAAGGAACATGATCAAGGAGTTGATCGTAGAGTCTGGTCACTCTACTACTGAGACTGTTCAAATTCAACATCAGAAGCCTCCAACAGCCCAAACACTACTATCTGACATTTCCTCATCCTCAACCAGCAATTGGTACTCAACAATTGTTCAGATTCTCCAAGCTTTCGAAAATCTATCCAAGAATGAAAATTGTAGAGTTCAATCTAATGCTCAACCCGAAGCTGCCCAACAAGAGGATCAAACTATTTTGGAGCAGAACTACTGAAGAGTTCTGATGAACTATGTGAGAAAATATCTCTACTCACTAAAGAGTCACAGAAGCTGATAGCAAAATGAGATAATTCACTTCAGAATAGACTTCAAGCTACTATGGTTGATGTATCTCTCAAACTCCAAGAGAGAGATAACAACTATAAAAAGGCCATGCACGATCAAAAGGCAGAAGCTCTACGAGTTCAGAAGGTAAATGAAGAGCAAATCCAAGCCCTCTCTGACAAGATTGACGACCTGAAGTAGTCTTTCTTAGTGCAACTTGAGCTAGGCCAACAGGAACTCAAGTTTGAAGCTGCTAACTCCTCCTACCTAATTTAGCAGCTTATGTCCAACATGGAGCAGCTCTCACAAATGATTAATGACAAAAAGGGGGAGAAAAGAGGCATAGAAAGAGGAAGAGCAAGAGGAGCAAGAGGCACTCAAAGAAGAGCAGAGGGATATGAGAAAAGAAGTCAAAGAAGCTGACAGCAGAAGAAGAGGCAGAGTCATCATCTGAGGGGGAGCCAAAAGATGATGATCACATGATCGCAGAGTCTGAGGGAGAGCATGTTCATAAAGATGCTGAACGGGAGCAAAGTAAAGACAGAAGGTCATCTTCCCAGGGGGAGCAAGAGCAAGAAGAACAAACAGATGAATAGTTGATCAACATACATCCTGGAAACATACATGCAGCCAAAGAGGTACATCTCTAACTAGTTAGGTATGTTCTGGATCCAGGATGTAAAGTGTCTTAATGTATAAATTGTCATATCTTTATAAATGACATTCATGATTATCTGTTTTAGAAATACAGCTGCTCGCTATATATAATATTCATTCCTAACATGCATATGCACTTATTGTTTTTGTCATAATCAAATAGGGGGAGATTGTCAAGAATAAACATATGAATGATATTCCTATTATATATGATTTGATTATGATATATATATGAATGAATATGCAAGTATGCTTGTATTAAGAAAAGTTGTAAAGTTCTTTGATAGATAATAGAAACATGTGTACAAGGACTTAGAATGAATTGATCAAGTATGTTAGGTTGATCCTACATAAGCAAAACAGCTTTGTAAAGTCCTTATAAAGAAATGATGTACAAGGACTATAAATATAGAAAGATCAAGAATGTTAGGTTGATCTTATGATGTAATAGATAGGCTTGTCTTATCGTCGTGCACTGCACCAGAAATCATAGTCTGCTAGGAGAGTCAAGAAGAACTCGAGAGCTGTCGAGGCAGAATCGTAGTCTGCAAGATAGTAGATCTCAGAGTTTCTAGACTGCCAGGAGAGACGAGGAAGGATTGTAGTCTGTCAAGTAGAACTTCCTCAGGACCAAAGTCTGCTGAGGAAGTCATGTTCAGAATCGTAGAGACACCTTGCCTATGAGCCGACCGAACATCTGTCGAAGCCAAGTCAGAAACGTAGACTACACTTAGAATCGTAGAGTCTACCGATGTCGAAGCCAAGTCAAGGATCGTAGACTACACTCGAAGTCGTAGAGTCTACTGATGCCGAAGCCAAGTCAAGGATCGTAGACTACACTCTGAGTTCGTAGAGTCTATTGATTACATGTAGAAATCATAGTCGAGCTAGATTAGATGAAGACAACAAGCACAAGGAAGAAACCGTAGTGTCAAGATCTGATCTCAGGATCGTAGTGTCTACACAGTCGAAGCTGAATCGTAGAGTGCAGAACTCTGACCTCAACAGAAGTGCTCACAATGCATAGGCAGAATTGTAGAGTAGGTACGATTCTCAACTAATGAGCACTCCAACAATATCCAAAGGAACACAGCCTCTGGTTGGCACTGCAAAGATACATCCTACCTGAAGGGAACCAGAGAGCACTCAACGAATGGCATGCAAGCTAACAGAAGATCTAAGCACCAACCCAATCAGCATCAAGATTGAGTTAAAAAGCCATTCGAGATGAAGTCTTCCACAAGATGATCATAAGAAGACTGCTGTAACTGACCAAGGAAAGTCAGCAAATGCATTAGTTGTCAAGTGAACAGAAGACAGCGATCTTGGAAGCAACTGAGATCGTAGTGTTTTCCAAATGAAGAAAGAACTGATGAAAAGTGAACCGAGATACTGGTTAGTCTCTGAAGAACAAGGCTAAAGTGATTAAGCGTAGGGTCAGTCCATTGATGATAAGTGAATGGGAGATCACAAGGAGAAAGCGATCTGGACTCGCCACAAATCTGAAGTGTCTTGCTATTCAGAGGGGAAACAGAAGTGTTGAAGCACTGCAGAATAGAAGCAAACAGAAGTGTTGAAGCACTGCACATTAGAAGGAAGATGTGTTCTACATTGAAGATCTAATCAACACTGTAAAGACCCAGAATTTTTTTGAATAATTATATTAATATTTTTACGAATAATTGTTTTTTATTTACAAATAATATTTTGTATATATGAGATATGGATTTAGCAGTATAGTCAATTTAAACTTTTAAATTGACGAATAATGAAAGTTAAGTCAGTTATGGTCCAGAACCCTATTTCATCGATTATGAACAAGGAATGAGAATATTAATATATAATAATTATATTTCAATATAATATTTTTGTATTACATGTGTTCATGGTTTAATGTTGATCAGTTATATCATAGTAGTAGAAAACCCTAAGTTTAAATCGAAAACCGTAATTTAAACCCTAAGTAGGGAAATTAAGACTGATTATTAATCAGGGTTATGTGATCAAGGAGATATATTAGTAATTATGAATCTAATTAGGGGAAACCCTAACGATTATCAAGAAACCCTAAACAATAATTTAGAAACCCTAATTTGATTTTCGAGAAACCCTAAACCTAATTTTTAAAACCCTAATTGGTTATTAGCAAGCCTTAATGTTAATTAGCAAATCTTAAAATTAAAAGTTATGGGAAATATATGAAATTACCAAACTACCCTTAAAATCTAAGTGGAAAAGTCCAAAATACCCTTTAGTATGTAAAATGACCATTTTACCCTTTACTTAACTTGTAATCAAAAAGGTTTTCTAGAATGTTGTGACTCACATGTTAGATATCCCATGTGCTTGAAAATCCCAACCATATCCTTATCTTTTGTGCCACCTTGCAAGTCTAGCTACATTGAATCAAATTATAAGAGATAAAGAAAGAAAAAGTTTGCAAAAGTTACTCATTTTTACAAAACACTTAACCTAGCTATTCTCTCTCTCCAAGTTACGAATTCTCTAAGTTTTTCAGTCCCCAAACAAGTTCTTAGAACATCACAAACATATTAGGAAGCAAGAACAAAGCAATTTCAAGAAAGAGGTATAACCCTAAAACTCAATTTTGATTCTTAAAAGCCATGTTTGATTTTTTGTTTATGTGTTTATTTAAGTGTTAGAAGATGTTATATTATGATCTATGATGTTACATCATAGATCTATAGCATCAAAGTTCTCAAAAATCAACTTTTCAAAAATTGTCCAAGAACCCTAAATTTATGGCTTGACAATCGAATGTCAGAGGCCATAGATCTGTGCATTGTAATGTTTTTGTGTGTTTGATGTTTTAGAATTGTAGTGTGCTATAAGGACTGTACTCTGGACTTGATATCAGGCTTAGATCATGTGCAGAACAAAAGTTATTCAAGGTCAAACTCAGTTAACCGAGCATGACCAAGAGTTTCTGGGCAGCCAAGAAACTCAAAGTGAGTGTTTGGCAACATTTTCACAAGCCTATAATTGTCAGGTGTTAATCGTTTTGTAGATGTCGTTGTATCTAATTTGTATCCTGTTAGTTGTACTCCAGATCCATGCTTTTAAATAACTCAAACAATCAACAGATTGTAAGTAATGAATGGTCAAAGTACCCTACTCGGCATTGACTGTCAAATTTTGGGTAACCCAGAATGTTGGATTTCAACGTCTAACAAGATGTTGCTGACCCAAGATCTTTCATGTTTTTGATGTTGTGTTTGCTTTAGTGTATTTATGTTATAGTCTTGTATGGGTACTACATATTCATGCTTATATATCACCTATATAAGCAACAGAATGAAAGTTATTTAAGGTCAAACTAGCCAACTCTATCACGGATGCAGTTTTCTGGAAAACCTAGAAAACTCAAGAACAAGGTTTTCTGACAACCTTTGACCAGATGCTAGCTGATCATTTTGATGTTGTTTAAATGATATGATGATTGATAATTATACCTTGACATGTATACTACAAACCTAAACCATTAGATCACATTAATAGTAACCAGAACGTATAGAAATGAAAGCCTCAAAATGGACCTAGAAACTGATTGGGTTTCTGGAAAACCCAAAAAGTTCTGACAACACCTTTGCAAGGCGAGATCTTTGTGCTATGTGTTAGTATGACTGATTTAATGCTTGATTCATGTAGTATTACATAAATAATACATGATCAATCCCTAAGATTGTCCATAACATGTGTAGACTGAAAATTAAAGCCGGTCAAAGTAGGTACCTTAGCCACTGAATGTCAGTGTTCTTGGCCCTCAAGAACACCTATTGCGACAGAAATCGTCGCTAAAGCCTTTACGCTAGATTTAATTAATTTAATTTCCTAATTTTTGAAAATTGCTTTAAAAATAGAAATTAATTTCTAAAAATTACAAAATTAGTTTTAAAAATTATTTTAAATTATAAAAATTAACTTTTGATAAATCGACATATTTTTCATTAATATTACTATTTATTTGAATATTATTGGTATTAAATTTATTTAATAAATGGGTTAAAATGATTTTTATATTATAAAAATTATTTTAAATTATAATAAGGTGTTTAAAAAATTTTAAGTTATAAATCATGACTTTTAATATTTTAAGATAATTTTCATTAATAATTTAATAATTATCATAATGAGTTTATTTAATATTTATATTAAATAAATAGTTTTAAAATGGTTTTAATGATTTAAAAATCATTTAAAAAAATAATATAAAGGATTTAAAGATATTTTAAGTTATAATAAATGACTTTTAATATTTTCATGAATAAAACATTAATATCTAAATATTAATAGTGATTATTTAAAAATGATTTTAAATGTTTTAAAAACATTTGAGGATAAAATCAATGTTTTAAAAATAGTTTGAGTTATTATTAATAACTTAGAGCTTTTGTCAAGTATTTCATTAATATTTTTATGATAATGGAATTATTATGTATTTAAATCATTTAAAAATGATTTCAGTGTTTGAAAAATCATGATAAATTATAATAATTATTTAAAAATTATTATAATACCTTGAAAAATAATATGATTAATATTTAAATTATTTAATAAAGTATTGAAGTTTCAGAATAGAGTTTAAGTAAATATAAACTCGATTATTATCCGATAAAGTCGTTGGTACACCGAAATGAAACCGAAGTTGACCTAGACTTATATAAATTGACCTAATAAGTAATTATTTGTGTTAGAATGACTGTTATAACTATGTGACAATGTGTTTAAGCTATATGATGACTGCAAATAGCAGTGTTATGTGTTATGATAAATTATTCTGATCAAAAGAATAATCTTATGAATGATAGGTTTCAATATAAAAGATAATATCTAAGTTGTGTAAGCAGCAAATCAGGCAAGTATCCTTACTCTTTGTTTCTACTTATACAATGTTCTTGTATAAGTAAGTTATCGAATATTATACTCCTGTTATATAAGTTAATATACCCTACTATTATCGGTCATGTATTTAAATATTAGTATTCATGCCAGCTATTGAATTATATTCGTTTACCAGTACTGTAGTAATGTATGATCAGTGTATACCTTGTGGATAGATAGTTATGTTAAATTATTTAAGTGCCCTCACTTGGATAACGATTGTATTTAACCTCATGTCAACACATACCTACTAATTTTCAGGTATGAATATGTTATTTAAAAATTGTCTAAGCTATTTAACTCAACTAGACGTAGAATGAAAAATATTGTAGAATATAATAGAATATTATTATTATTATTATTATTATTATTAAATTGAAATGTTTTATTTCGAATGTCAAATTAATTATGAACATCCCGAATAGGGAAAAACTTTTATGCGCCAAACGCGGACCAGCTGAACAATTTATCATTCAAACAAGTAGTGTTGATCAATACAGGGCATAACGGGCGGATCACCCTCCGTGTCCGTACGATATGACGGTTTTAAGATGAAGTTCTGTTTAACCTTTTCGAAAATTAAGATAAAATTTATAGTTTATTAAACTGTTACTAAATTTATAGTCAGTACGTAGTTTCAAAAATGAAATAGAGTTTATATGTAGTTCTGTATTGTCTCAGCTTACTTCAAAACTATTAGTTCGTTATTAAAGTGTCGTCGAAAGAAAATCTTCAAATCTTTCAGATAATCGTTATTCATTGTTATTACTTGCTGGGCACTCAAATGCTCATTCTTGCTTTAAATTTAAATATTTTCAGCTAAGCTAGCACGACCTGAAGGTTCCGGCAAGGACAAAGTGTGATAACCCGAGATTTCAAATAAAAAAAATTATACGAATACTATTTTTTATTAATATTAATATTAATTATTAATTTTGTGACAAGTTTCTGTGATACGAGTCTCGAGATGGTCAATTTGTGTATTGACTAATAATATTGAGTAGAGTTGTGCTTAACAAGCTTTAGAAACCCTAACCCTAATTTCTGGGTAGAGATTCGGTAGAAAACATAATTAATATAATTATATTAATGAGTATGTGTTTGTACCGAAGATATTTATTGATCAATGATTGATCAGATAAGGTTTGTAATGAATAAACCCTAATAAGGGATTAGAAACCCTAATCTAATATTTAGAAAATCAATTGTACAGTGAAAACCCTAATTGTACGCTAAAACCCTAATTTCATATTCGTGAATCATAAACCCTAAATTAGGAAATCCTAATCCTAATTGGCAAGGCTAATGTGTTTATTAAACTTTAATATGATTAGAAAACCCTAATTATATTTTAGTTATTTTAATTTCTATTTTACAAACCCTAATTGTAATTTACAAATTTTATTTTTCTAATTAAAACCTTAATTAGAAATTTTTGGAAAATAATTGTGTAAAACCTAAGGGTTAGAACCTTAGGGTTAAACCCTAAGGGTTTGTGCATTTGTCAAGATTGCCATTAAAATTAATTTATAAATGACAAAAATGCCCTTTTTACATTTTTTATTTGATAACTTGTATAATTGCCAAGACTTTAGTGGGTGAACAACTATCTTGACTTTGTGACTTATTAAATCTCGGCAAAACAGCCCCCAATTGACAGCACGCCAGATCTAGCAACAAGTCATGGCTTATTTAAGAGATTTAGAGAGAGAAAATTCATTTACTTTGCCATTTTTCTCTTTTGCTCTCACCAACTTTCTCTCTCTCCCAAACCTACGATTTTGATAAGCAATTCAGTCACAAAATCAGTTACTAGAACACCTAAATCAGATTAGGAAGATCAAGATCAAAGATCTAGTAAGAAGGTATAAATTCTAAAACCTAATTTGATCTTGTATGCTTAGATATATTTTGTGTTTTTGTGTTTAGATACTTGCTATTGGATGTTTTATGAAGATCTATGATGATCTATCATGAATCCATAGCATTAAAGTGCCTTAAAATGAAGTTTTCAAAAACTGCTCTTGACAATTTTTTTGTGGTCTGACAAGTAATGTCAGTGCCCACGGATCATTGCTAGTTTAAGATTTTTGTTGTTTTAAGTTTTGGATTTATAGCCTGGTATGTTGACTTTAATCTGCAAGTGGTATCACAGTCAGTTGATGTCTAGATTTCATTTTATTCATGGTCAAACATCGTTGACCGAGCTTGACCAGCTGAAATCTGGGTAACCTAGAAATTTTATAAAACAGGGTCTAACTTGATATTCAAACTCTAAGATCTGTCAGTTATGATTATTGTTGTTGATGTTGTTGTAGTAAATATGTAGCCTGTTGTCTTGACTATAGACCCAAACCTTAATATCCTTTAAAACATCAACTGATCGAACGTAAAAGGTAGTCAAACTAGACCATCCGTTCACGGACATCGTTTCTGGAAAACCCAGAAACAGATGAACTATGTTTCTGACATCTTTTGACCAAGATGTAACTTGTGATGTTGTTGTTGTTTGGTTGATTTGTTGTTTAAGTGTTGTTCCTTGTCATTTATACTACAGATAAGAACCAAGAAAGAACCAAAAACATGACCAGAACATAAATTAAATCGAGCTTAAAAGTATCTAGTCGACACTGTCTGGGTTTCTGGGTTACCCAGAAAACCCAGAAGTGATCTGACAAGAACTTTGTGACGCTGGATCTTCTTGTTTGTTTGTTTTATGACTTATATTTTGATTGAGCGTTGTAGTGGTGCATACGTACTATAAGATCAACATTTAAATAAACTCAGAACATGCTCAGACTGAGATTTAAGCATGGTCAAATGATGACCCTTGCACTGCCGGCTGTCAGTGCTCTTGAGGCTCAAGAACATCAACAACAACGCTTTGTGTCGTTAAAGGCCTACAGCGACGGTTTTTAATATTTTTATTTTCTGAATATTTCAGAAATTATTTAAAAATAGAAATAAGTTATAAAAATTACTAAAAATGGTTTTAAAAATTATTTTAAATTCTGAAAAATAACTTTAATTATTTGGGACATTTTTCTTTAATAATTATAATTATTTGAATAAAATGATATTTAATTTATTTAATTAGTATATTAAGTTAATTAGAGAAAATTGATTTAATATTATGAAAAATCATTTTAAATAAAAATAATGTATTTAAAAATATTTTGAGTTATAAAATGTGACTTTTTATATTTTTGGAGAATTTTCATTAATAAATTAATACTAATGATATTAAATTTATTTAATTATTAAATTAAATTAATAAGATACAAATGATTTTATTGATTTAAAAATCATTTTAAATAAGGATAAAGTGTTAGAAAATATTTTGAATTATAAAATATAATTTTCAATATTTTTGGAGAATTCTAATTAATAAATTAATATTAACGATATTAGATTTATTTAATTGTTATATTAAATAAATGAATTAAAAATGGTTTTATCAATTTAAAATCATTTAAAAATGAGAAAAATATTTTAAAAATATTTTAAGTTATAATAAATGACTTTTAATAATTGGATAATAATTTCATTAATATTTAGATATTAATGGTGATGATTTAAAATGATTTTAATTATTTTAAAAATCATTTAAGTTGAATATTGATGATTTAAACATATTTTAAGTTATTAATAATAACTTTTATATTTTGACAAGTATGTTATTAATATTTTTATATTATTAAATATTAATAATGATAAGATTATTTGATAATTAGATCATTTAAAAATTGTTTATAAATTATTAAAAGCTTTTGGAAAATATTATAAACGATATTTGACTTATCTTAAATAATATTGAAGCTTAGAGACCAAGTTTAATTGACAATCAATGTGTTAATTGTCAGATAAAGTGACCAGAACACCGAGAATGGACCGAAGTCCAACCAGACTGAAATAGTTAAACTAGATAAGTGTTTATATAGGTTATAAATACTGATGTGATTACGTGATAATGTGCCTAGGAGAAGTCTGACTGTAGAATACAGTGTTACGTGTTATAAAGGATTACGTAGCTGTAATCAACGCGAAAGGCAAGTTTCCCTAACTTAACCTTGATTTATATTCATTCAATTATTATAATTGTTAATTATTTCTAATTATACCATATCCAGGGAATTTATTGTTGATTATTCGCAGTTATTGCATGATTAATAATTCAAATTGAATTACTGATTCGGAGAATATACATTTGTAGAATAACTGTGGTTGGATATTCATATTCGTAGAAGATAGAATTGACAGTACAAATAATTCCTGTTTATTGTCAAATTATGTTGAGAAATATCTTAGCTAATTATTTTGGCTAGACGAACATTTGTTAGAACTTGATAAATTCGAGAAGAGAATTCAATTGTTATTGATAGATCGATGCCAATTATTTCGACTAGATCGATATGGAAATAGAAATTGAAATCATTAAATTTCGTTGTTAAATCAAATCTTGATTCTAAGATTGAGAAGAACAACCTTTTATATAAAGGGAACATTTTTTAAGTCGTATATTCGACCATTGCGTGCGACCTAAGTATTATGCATAATATAGGGTACAAGGAGTTGGCCGACTCTAATTACTTGCAGAGGGGTATGATTTAAACTTTATGGTTATCTGATACTCCTGCGTATGTATCAAAGTAAATCTTTGATAGATACCCAAGAAAGTTGAAGTTTTAGATCCAATGGATCGCTCAGCATAAATCTGGAAAACATTCCATTTTGTTAATGCGTGGAATTAATTCTTGTTTATTCAATAGAATATCGTAGAAACTTTGAAAGCATTGTACTCTTTCATTATCAGATTATTGCATTGCCTAGAATACGAGAAGACTTGTTATTGATTAACAAATTTGTTAAGTTATTTCAAAGTTCACCGAACTTTGGTTTCATTCTATCAAAATAGATAGTCTGTTTTTATTGATTCGTATACATTTATTGTATGTCTTAACTTGCGGGGCAAACTTGTTGCTTACCCTTGCTATACATAAAACATTTCGATTAGGATCAAGAGGCCAAATGGATCGATCGAAGAACAAAAAGCAAAGGCAAGATGCTGGAGTAGTATAATGAACAATATTATTATTATATTGTATTGTATTGTAAACCCTTTTTGTATATCTAAGGGGTATTTTTGTAATGTTAAGGTTAGTGGACCTGGGACTTATGTATTAACAAAATATGTTAATGACTTATGTATTCTTATTTATACATGAATGGGTAGTTAAATGGTATTAAATTGTAGATCGTGAGCACCGAACTCGGGGGTCTGGTAACCCGGATTTGGGGGTGTCACAGGTTGGTATCAAAGCTGTAGTGACCAAGGTGTCACAAGTTGGTAGAAAAGCTGTAGGTTATAAACCTTAAGTGGGGTGGGGGAAAACCCTAGGATTATAACTATACGCAAGATAGAGAAAACTTATTTAGAGTTCTAAGTGAGGGATTGCCGAAGTGCATCAATAATGAGATATGTGGACACATAGTGTGAGAAGTTTATAGTAATGAAGTACTAATCAAGTTATTTAAACTTATTATAGGATGTTTGGAGAAGATCAAATGAGTACGGAGATTCCCAGTGCCAGTAGCCGAGGTACCAGCACAGAGTGAATCAGTGGAAGAAGTAGGAAAAGATGAACCCATGGTTAATCTCGGGAGTGATCATGATGATTATCCTAAGATGTATCTGAGTGAAGATGAGGAGGCAGAGTCTGAGCCAGCTAAGGTAGAGTTAAAGAATAAGACTAAAGTTTAAGAACAAGATCAACTAGCTGCAGAAGTTCAAGAACTCTGGAGTAAGGCATTTCTCTTGGAGGAACTGTGGAAGACGGAGCGAGCATTACGTGAAATGATTGAAGAATGGAATGAGCTCAAGGAGCATGTAGAAAGGATGCAGGCGGAAGGTGGTGGATTGTCTGAAGGGACAATCAAGCAACAGAAAGACAAGAAAAAGAGAAAGAGGGACAACGACGTACCCTAATTACGAAAAAAATCGAAGAAGAAGAAAGCGAAGCCCAGTAGAAGTGTGGGAAGACTCACGCGGATAATGCATGATGTGAAAGAATGTTTGTTTCAATTGTAGCGGGAAGGACATATTTCTTTGCATTGTCCTAAGCGAATTTGAGGAAGTGTTTTTCATGTGGGCGGGGCGGGTCCGCGGATTTAACAAGTGTCCCAACAAGAAGAAGACTGATGAAGGGAGTGGACAGTAGATTGCTTAAGTTTGAGCGTTAGTATCTTTTGGTAGAAGTTTATGATATTAAGTGTTGTAATATCGAGAATGATGTGTAAGCATATGTAAATATATATGTTTGTATGAATGAAATCCTTATTTTCTATATGAATATAAGATTAAGATTAATTTGTGTGTTCTTAAAACTTATACTTATGGTAAGTTAATGACTCATAATTATATGAAATGTTTTGAACCCCTCAGCGAATGGACGCCAAAGGCCTGACTCGGATAAGTTCATACACTCATATAATTGTGGTAAGTTCCTGAACTCATAAGTGTGGTAAGTTTAACGAACTGGTAATAACTGTGTGTGAATGGAGAATATTAACTTTTTGTGTAAAGTTGTGTTGTTAATCCTGTTATGATTTAAAAAGGAATAGTAATATATGTTAAGTACTATGTGCTATTTGAATAAATATGCAATTATATGAGAATTTTGTATTGAATTCTTATTGTGTTAAGAATTTGTATAGAGCAAGAGAATTAATATAAGATTTTTATTTAAATCAGATCATGCTGCCTAGACGACAGAATCGAAAGTAACGAGAAGAACAGTCAGTGAATAATGAAGGAGGTCAAGCAGACCCAATGCAGAATTTCATAGATATGATAGCCGAAGCTATGGAAAATAGGGCTCCAGCAAGAGGAAGAGCGAGAAATCAGCCAGCTGATAGATTAGCTAACTTTAAGGACTTTAAAGCGGTAGGACCGCCTGAATTCAAAGGGACCACAGATCCGATTAAAGCCCAAACGTGGGTGAAGGAGATGGAGAAAGTATTCGTTATTGCCAGAGTAGCGGAAGAGCAAAAGACGGCCTTTGCAACTTATCTGATGAAGGGAGAAGCTAATTGTAAGACCCCAACTTTTATGAATAAAGAATAATTTTCTCGAATTATATTTTTAGATATTATGGTGTTGATTTGATATAATGTTATAGTTGTGGGTAATATTTATAAATTTTGTAAAGTACGCAAGTTGTTATATAATATTCGATTGGTCGGGGAATATTCATTATTACAGGGAATATTCGTACAATGACACAATCATTGGTGGACCCCACAACGGAATTATTATCGGAT
Organism: Panax quinquefolius; assembly: GCA_020205615.1. Classification (NCBI taxonomy): domain Eukaryota; kingdom Viridiplantae; phylum Streptophyta; class Magnoliopsida; order Apiales; family Araliaceae; genus Panax; species Panax quinquefolius. The sequence continues at coordinate 81,202,952 of CM035162.1, forward strand.
TGAGAAAATGACAAAAATACTTTATGAAAATAACAGCAGAGGTGTTACCGTTAAAACTATTGAACTACCCGGTAGTAAAAGTACAGTAATATGCGTAGTTGCACAGTAGCACACGGTATTGATTATTGTTGCTTACTTGAGAAGTCATTCAGTTATACTCAATTATTGCTACAGTAATTGCTGCATCATATCTCTCATATTATTGATTCAATTATTATTACAGTATCATCTGCATTATATGTTATATTATTAAATCAATAATTGAGACGGCAAAGTTATTCATATTATTATTTGTAATATTGACAATGTCTAGATGTTCTGTCAAGGAGAGGTTTGGTCACCTAATTGCGTGCCAATAAGGAGAAATCCTTATCGGAAAGCCCCCTATTTCCTGGGAACGACCTGGTTGTTAAATATTATGAATTATAATATTAATGATGAATAAGTTCGTGTTGATTATAGATGAATTTTATAGTTCCATTGTGTTGGACTTATTTGTGTGGTAGTATAATTGATGTCTGGAGGATATATTGTTCAATTCGGTATTCGGGACACATTTCGTGTTGGAGTTACTATTCATGAGTTACTATTCATGAGTTACTATTCACGAGTTACTATTCACGAGTTACTATTCATGAGTTACTATTCACGGGGTACTATTCACCCGTAAAATATATTTCTTTTCGGTCCAAATCATTTTTGGGTACAATATTATTTCATAAGGATATGTGCTAATTTTTCAGACCGTTGGTTGAAGATATAATAGTAAATCTATATGGATCACTAGTGGAAGTTTTAATAGTAAATCAGTATAGACCGTTGTTTTAAGTTTTAATAGTAAACCAATCTAGATCGTCCGTTTAAAGTAAATTAATCTGGACCGTTCATAAGTTAGTTACTATGCAATCTATTCTTCTATAAATAGAAGCTCATTCCTTCATTATTTCTTACGAATTCACTGAAACTCTAGTGAGAGAATTATAAGAGAACCTATAGAAAAGTATTCTGCTACTTCCCTACTCTTATATTTAGTTTCTTTTATGGTAAGGGATTTTATTTTTTGTACACATGAAGAGAACTTCTGTTATTCCATTATTTATTATTTTGTTGGAATAACCTGTATACGCGGGCTACCCTATACATGGTGACATTCTTCTAATATTTCGTTCTTTATTATTACATCGTAATATCCTCGCCTACATGCGTTCTGTTGGACTGAATTCCATTATTTATTATTTTGTCGCAAAATCATATACGTGCATGCATTTACGCCGGACTGGTTCCATTATTTATTATTACGCGAATATCACATGCATGCGTTAACGTCGGACCTGGTTCCATCCTTTATTATTCTATTGGAATAATCTGCCTGTGCAGTCTATCGCATGCATGGTGATTTCTTTTGTTATTTCATTCTTTATTATACTAAGTTGGTTAAAACTTTGACTTCTATACTCCATGAAATTAGTGGAATATCCTTGATATTTGCACTTCATCCAGTATCTTTTCATGGAAATATTCTTCTTAGCATTTTTGAATTTTATTCTACAGAGCAGTATCATGTTAACAATTTGGACGTTATCAGTTCCTAGATAAATTAATTCTTGAACTTGCTTTATTGAATTCTTATATCATTGTCATCATCCTCATGTTTATATTATGTTGAAAGTCATCTGTGGCCTGTAGTGCATAGATGGACTTGGTATGATTATGATAAGGGATTATTCGGTATTATCATGACCGTAATGTTATAAATGTTGTGGTAAAAGTCCTCATTGGCCGTAGTACATTGATGGATAATTGTTGACATGATCATGACCATTAATGAATACACGAATGTCCTTGGCCCGTAGTGCATGGATAATTTGTGGTCGTGATACTAAAGAATATCATTGGCCGTAGTGCAGGGGTGATTCGATGATGTGGATTATTTATTAAGTTGAGTCCCAGCGATAAAAGTGATAAAAAAAACCTTTTAAATCATAGAAGATAGTAGATTTTATTCTCTACTTAACTCTTCTAATGGATTGCTTGTTCCGCTGCAGTTAAACTTGATGTTTGTTAAATTTTATCAGTTTAACACTGTTGAAGGCTAATGATAACTTATTCTGCATTATCTTAGTCATAATATTTCTTACTAGGCTAGTTGAGCTCACCCTTTTGCTTTAATTGTTCTCTTAAGGAAATGAGAACGTAACAGGGACTAGTCGGGGAACAGAGTGATGGTCCTAGATGTTTGCATTAGTAGTCCTCACTATTATGTGAAATAGTGTGATAATAATTGTAATGAGGAATCCTTTTGAGTTTGTATACTCTCTAGTAGACAATATTTGTATTCAAACTCACAGTTTATATTTTGTCGTATTGTACACTACAGTTGTATTATTAAGTTGTATTTGAATTCTATATCATGTATTTGGCGACTCAAGATGGGTGATGTATACATGTTTTGGGGGCGTCACAGTTGGTATCAAAGCTTAGGGATATGATCCCTGGCTAAGATGTGAGAATAGAACTAGGAGGGGAGAGACGGGGAATTCCTTCGCTAGTATAACCTACCTAAGTTTTTTGGTATTTAATTGGTCGGTTAGAATATAGGGATAATATGTTAAATATCAATTAACCTTTTGTTTTGTGGCAGTATCTGAAAATGACATCCAATAATGTTGAGAATAGCAATAGAGCACAGGTGACCGTTGATTCACCACATATCAATAATCAGGATAATGTGCATCAGGAAGGCAACAATCCTCAAGCAAACAACAACACTGACCAAATGATGAATGATGGAATGTTCAGAGGCTTTATGCAATTCATGCAACAGCAGGAGAGAGCGGCTCCTGTCCAAAATGTAGGTGGAAACACTGAAAACTCTCGGATGGTCATCGCTAAACAGTTTAAGGAGCTGAGACCACCGGAGTTTAATTGAGAGTCAAAACCACTTAAGGCGGAAGCATGGATAAAGAAGATCACCATTATATTTGATGTATTGGGATGCTCCGAGGAGCAAAAGGTTTCCTTAGCCGCCTTTATGTTATGAGGAGAGGCAGATTACTGGTGGGAGTCAGTGAAGCGTACTCAATCTGCCGCACTGAAGATGTCTTGGGAAAAGTTCTAAGAAATATTCAATGACAAGTACTTTCCCGAAAGTATTCATCATATAAAAGGCGTAGAATTCATCAAGTTGGAGCAAAATAATATGACCGTGTCGCAGTACGAAGCCAAGTTTGTCGAGTTGTCCCGATTTGTGTCCCACTTGGTGGATAATGAAGAGAGAATGACGAGAATGTTTTTAATAGGTTTGAAGCCGGAGATATGTCAACATCTTATTTCTCATAAAACTGTGTTTGTATTTAGATGTTGTAAATAGGGCTCAGTTAGTGGAGCGCGATAACGAGTCAACGCAACCAAAGGAGAGCAGTCATCGAAATAGTGACAACAAGCGTGGAGGGAATCAACAGGCCAGAATTGGTAACCACTTCGGTGGTAATCAGGGCTAAACAATAAGAATGGACATTTCAAGAAGAGGAGATTCAACAATGATGGAAAGACGTCAGCACCAGCACCCGTTGTTAAGGAAGGAGAACGACCACCTATCATATGCTTCAAATGCGGAGGGGAGGGACACATCAGTCGAAACTCCGCGATGCCGTCCAAAGCATGTTATAATTATGGAAGAGAAGGTCACTTAGCTTGATTTTGTCGTTCACCGAAGACAAGTTCAGCTAGGATGGAGGCACCAAAGGTCATCCCGGAAAAAGTCAAAGCCGGTAGTGCAAGGGAGAGCGTTTGTTGTGACCTCCCAGAAAGCAAGGAAACCGAATGAGGTCATCACGGGTAAACTTATCATAAACTCTAGTGAAGTCTATACTTTATTTCATACCGGTTCTACCCATTCTTTTATTTATCCTACTTGCGCTCAACGATTAAATTTGACTCTAGAGAAATTAGACTTTGACTTATCTGTGGAAACTTCATTGGGAGAAACCTTCATTACATCTACTGTTTATAAGTCTTGTTTGGTTCAAATCGGTAACCGCACATTAACTGTCGATCTTATTTCTTTAAAAATACTTGCGTTTGACGTAATTTTAGGGATTGATTGGTTAACTACTCATCATGCAAAAATTGATTGTTTTCATAAGATTGTTAGTTTTCATATTCCTAATCAACCTATTATGTAAATTCAAGTGACCAAACCATTAAAATCAATCACGGTCATTTCAAGCCATAAAGCTATTCATTTATTAAAAAACGGTGTCAAGCTTTCTTAGCTCATGTCACAGATTTAAACAAAAATACGTCAGTTTTGAACGATATTTCTATTGTTAATAAATTTCCTGACGTATTCCCTGAAGAACTTCCTGGCCTACCCCCAGAGTGTGAAATTGAATTTTGTATCGACCTTGAACCAAGTACAAAACCCATTTCCAAAGCCCCATATCGAATGGCTCCTATTGAACTTCAGGAGTTAAAGACCCAATTGTAGGAATTGTTAGACATTGGTTTCATTCATCCTAGTACGTCTCCTTGGGGTGCTCCTGTTCTATTCGTGAAGAAGAAAGATGGGAGTATACGACTTTGTATTGATTATCGGGAGTTGAATCATGTTACCATCAAAAATAGGTACCCATTGCAACATATTGATGACCTGTTTGACCAGCTGCAGGGAGCCAAATTCTTTTCAAAGATTGATCTTTGTTCCGCATATCACCAATTGAATATTAGAACCGATGACATTCCAAAGACGGCTTTCAGAACTTGGTACGGGAATTATGAATTCCTAGTCATGTCCTTCGGATTGACTAATGCTCCTGCTGCCTTCATGGATATGATGAACCGAGTATTCAAGGAATATTTGGATCACTTTGTGGTCGTCATTATTGATGACATCCTTATTTATTCCAAAAGTCGTGCAAATCATGAGCAACACTTGAGGCTGACACTCCAAAAGCTTCGTGAATACAAGCTTTATGCCAAGTTGAGAAATGCAAGTTACGGCGAGGAAGTAGCATTCCTTGGGCACACAATGTATCAAGTCATGGAATATCATTGACCCGTGAAAAGATTGAAGCTATTCAAAGTGGAGTAACCTAAATCGATGGCCAAAGAAATCGTAGTTTTCTCGGTTTAGTTTGGTTATTATCGAGAGATTCATGGAAGGATTTTCTCGAATCGCTACTCCATTAACTCACCGACTCGAAAAGATACAAAGTTCGGTTGGAGTGAAGAATGTGAGAAGAGTTTTAAGAACTCAAGAGGTGACTCATTTTTGACTGCTCAGACAATACCATCTGGCTCGGAGGGTTTTGTCATCTCTGATGATGCTTGGGCAAAGGGTTGGGATGTGTTCTCATGCAACATGGGAAAGTCATAGCCTATGCCTCAAGACAACTCAAAGAATATGAGAGGAATTATCCTACTCATGATCTAGAGTTAGCATTTGTTGTCTTTGCACTTAAAATTTGGAGGCATTACTTGTATGGGGAGAAAGTGGAGATCTTTACGGATCATAAAAGGCCTCAAATATTTCTTCACTCAAAAGGAACTCAACATGCGACAACAACGTTGGCTTGAACTGTTGAAAGATTATGATCATACCATCCAATACCATCCTAGAAAAGTGAATGTGGTAGTGACGCATTGAGTAGAAGATCATATGCAAGTACGAGTGCGATATTGTCAACGCAAAGGCCCATTTTGTGTGACTTGCAAAGGATGGAGATAGAGTTAAAAACTGCAGGGACCCATGTGATGATGTCGAATATACGAGTAGAACCGACTTTAATTGATAAAGTTAAAGCTGCTCAAGCTACAGACCCGGATCTGATGCGTATGAGGAAGAATGTGCAACAAAGTGCTATGCCGAAAGCAAGAATCGATGAAGAAGGAATACTTTGAGTCAACTCTAGACTTTGTGTTCCTAACGACCCTGATTTAAAGTATAAAATCATGATGGAGACTCACAACACACCGTTTGAAATCCATCCTGGGAGTACCAAAATGTATCATGATCTTCGGCATACATTTTGGTGGAGTAATATGAAGAGAGAGATAGCAGAGTTTATCTCAAGGTGTTTAACTTGTCAATGAGTCAAGGCGGAGCATCAAGTACCAAAAGGTCCATTACAACCACTTGAAATTCCAGAATGGAAGTGGGAGCACATTACCATGGATTTCGTTACTAGTCTTCCTAAGGTTTCTCAAGGCATAGATGCAATTTGGGTCATTGTTGATAGATTGACCAAGTCTGCTCACTTCTTACCTATACGAGAAACTTATACACTTGAACATTTTGCTCGTATGTACATAAACGAGATTGTAAGACTGCATGGTATGCCGGTATACATAGTTTCTGATCGAGACCCAAGATTCACTTCACGGTTTTGGGTTAGTTTGCAAAAAGCTATGGGCACAGACTTACGATTTAGCTCGGCATATCATCCTCAAACGGACGGAGAGTCAGAGAGGACTATTCAAACTCTTGAAGATCTATTAAGACTCTGTGTCCTTGATTTCAAGGGAAGTTGGGCCAAGTTTTTACCATTGGTGGAGTTTTCCTACCACAACAGTTATCAAGCAAGTATTGGCATGGCTCCATTCGAAGCGTTGTATTGGAGAAAGTGTTGTTCTCCAGTATGCTGGGATGAGGTTGGTGAAGCAACGTTGTTGGTACCGGAGTTGGTATGTATGACTACAGAAAAGATTCAAACGATCCGACAACGTATAAAAACTTCACAAGATCGACAAAAGAGTTATACTGATCTTCATCGAAAGGACGTATAATTCGATATTGGAGATCATGTGTTGTTACGTGTTGCTCCATGGAAAGGAGTTACGAGATTTGGAAAGAGAAGAAAGCTCAATCCTCGATTCATTGGCCCAATTTTAATTCTCGAGCGAGTGGGAACTATGGCCTATAGACTAGCCTTACCGCCAAGTATGTCTCGTGTTCATAATGTTTTTAACATATCTATGTTACGTAAATATGTGATAGACCCGAACCACATTATTGAGTTAGAACCAGACGAGATAGAGGAAGATTTAACGTATGAAGAGTTACCTGTTAAAATCTTGGATAAGAAGAATCATGTTCTACGCTCCAAGGTTATACCTCAAGTCAAAGTTTTGTGGAGAAACCACGATGTGGATGAAATGACTTTGGAGTTAGAATCTGAGATGAAGTCAAGGTATCCTCATCTCTTCGACATACCAGGTATGTACCCTAATTTCGAGGATGAAATTTCAAAAGAAGAGGAGGTTGTAAGACCCCAACTTTTATGAATAAAGAATAATTTTCTCGAATTATATTTTTGAATATTATGTTGTTGATTTGATATAATGTTATAGTTGTGGGTAATATTTATAAACTTTGCAAAGTACACAAGTTGTTATATAATATTCGATTGGTCGAGGAATATTCATTTTAACGGGGAATATTAAATGCAACGGCATAATCATTGGTGGACCCCACAAGCGGAATTATTGTCGGATTGAAAGCGACAAAAATACTTTATGAAAATAACGGTGGAGGTGTTACTGATTAAAGCTGTTGAACTACCCGTAGTAGTAAAGAAATGCGATGTCTGGCGTAGTTGGACAAGACGATGCTTTACGGTATTGATTATTGATGCTTACGTGAGAAGTCACTCAGTTATACTCAATTATTGCTACAGTAATTGCTGCATCATATCTCTCATATTATTTATTCAATTATTGTTACAGTATCATCTGCATTATATGATATATTCTTAAATCAATAATTGAGACGGCATAGTTATTCATATTATTATTTGCAATATTAACAATGTCTAGTAGTTTTGTCAAGGAGAGGTTTGGTCACCTAATTGCGCGCCAATAAGGAGAAATTCTTATCGGAAAGCCCTCTTTCACAGGAGCGACACAGTTGTTAAATATTGTGAATTATAATATTAATGATGAATAAGTTCATGTTGATTAAAGATGAATTTTAAAGTTCCATTGTGTTGGACTTATTTGTGTTAGTATAATTGATGTCTGGAGTATATATTGTTCAATTGGGTATTCGAGACACTTTTCGTGTCGGAGTTACTATTCACGAGTTACTATTCACGAGTTACTATTTATGAGTTACTATTCACTGGTTACTATTCATGAGTTACTATTCACGGGGTACTATTCACCCGTAAGATATATTTCTTTTCAGTCCAAATCATTTTTGGGTACAATATTATTCCATGAGGAGATGTGCTAATTTTTCAGACCGTTGGTTGAAGATATAATAGTAAATCAATATGGACCGCTGGTGGAAGTTTTAATAGTAAATTAGTACGAACAGTTGTTTTAAGTTTTAATAGTAAACCAGTCTGGATCGTTCATTTAAAGTAAATCAATATGGACCGTTCATAAGTTTGTTACTATGCAGTCCATTCTTCTATAAATAAAAGCTCATTCCTTCATTATTTCTTATGAATTCACTGAAACTATAGAAAGAGAATTATAAGAGAACCTATAGAAAAGTATTATGCTACTTCCCTACTCTTATATTCAGTTTCTTTTACGATAAGGGATGTTATTTATTATACTCATGAAGAGAACTTCTGTTATTCCATTATTTATTATTCTGTTGGAATAACCTGTATACGCAGGCTACCCTATACATGGTGACATTCTGTTATTCCGTTCTTTATTATGTCCGAATATCACATGTGCATGCGTTTCGCTGGGACTGGTTTCATTATTTATTATTTTGCCTTTAATATCACATGCATGCATTTACGTCGACTGGGTTCCATTATTTATTATTACATCAAAATAACTTTTGTATACGCTGCTACCCTATACATGGTGACATTCTTCTAATATTCCGTTCTTTATTATTACGTAGAATATTCTATCGTGCATTTACGTTGGACTGGTTCCATTATTTATTATTTTGTCGGAATATCACATGCATGCGTTTAGGCGGGGACTGGTTCCATTATTTATTATTCGCATTGAATAACACATGTTCTGTGCGTTTACAGGACTGGTTCCATCCTTTATTATTACATTGGAATAACTTTTGCTGTGTCGATCTATCGCATGCATGATGATTTCTTTTGTTATTCCATTCTTTATTATACTAAGTTGGTTAAAACTTTGACTTCTATACTCCATGAAATTAGTGGAATATCCTTGATATTTGCGCTTCATCCAGTATCTTTTCATGAAAATATTCTTCTGAGCATTCTTGAATTTTAATATACAAAGCAGTATCATGTTGACAATTTGGACGTTATCAGTTCCTAGATAAATTAATTCTTGAACTTGTTTTATTGAATTCTTATATCATTGTCATCATCCTCATGTTTATATTATGTTGTAAGTCATATGTGGCCTGTAGTGCATAGATGGACTTGGTATGATTATGACCCGGGATTATTCGGTATAATCATGACCGTAATGTTACAAATGTTGTGGTAAAAGTCCTCAATGGTCGTAGTGCATTGATGGTAAATTGTTGGCATGATCACGACCATTAATGAATACACGAATGTCCTTGGCCCGTAGTGCATGGATAATTTGTGGTTGTGATACTAAAGAATATCCTTGGTCGTAGTGCAGGGGTGATTCGATGATGTGGATTATTTATTAAGCTGAGTCCCAGGGATAAAAGTGATAAAAAAACCTTTTAAATCATAGAAGATAGTAGATTTTATTCTCTACTTGACTCTTCTAATGGATTGCTTGTTCCGCTGTAGTTAAACTTGATGTTTGTTATATTTTATCAATTTAACATTGTTGAAGGCTAATGATAACTTATTCTGCATTATATTAGTCATAATATTTATTACTGGGCTAGTTGAGCTCACCCTTTTGCTTTCATTGTTCTCTTCAGGAAATGAGAACGTAGCAGGGACTAGTCGGGGAACAGAGTGATGGTCCTAGATGTTTGTATTAGTAGTCCTCACTATTCTGTGAAATAGTGTGATAATAATTGTAATGAGGACTCCTTTTGAGTTTGTATACTCTCTAGTAGACAATATTTGTATTCAAACTCACAGTTTATGTTTTGTCGTATTGTACACTACAGTTGTATTATTAGGTTGTATTTGAATTTTGTACCATGTATTTGGCGAGTCAAGATGGGTGATGTATACCTGTTTTGGGGGTGTCACACTAATTACTGGTGGGAGACTAACCAAGCGCGAGTTGGAACTGCTATAGTAACATGGACAAGATTCAAGGAACTGTTCTTTAAGAACTACTTGTCACCTAGTATGCAATCCAGGATGGAAGTCAAATTTCTAGAATTGAAGTAGGAGAACATGTCGGTAACAAAATACGCTGCCAAATTCAACGAGTTGGCTAGATTTGCACCTCATCAGGTGGACACAGAAGCAAGAAAAGCGAGAAGATTTTAGAATGGGCTAAAGCCGGGAATATTCAACAAAGTAGCGGTATTGCAGATCAATACGTTCGCGGCGTTGATGGAGAAAGCGTTAATTGCTGAAGGAGGGAGCGAAGCTACGTCTCGATTTCATCAGGAGAAGAAGAAGAAGAAGACAAATGATGGTGGAAGCAGTGGTGATAGTAATCCGAATAAGAGGAAATGGAGTGAGAATACCCAGTCGGGTAATAAGACAGAATATAATAGGAAAGGAAGGGAGCCATGTTCGAATTGTGGGAAGAACCATGCTGGAGTTTGCCTGAAGAAGAAAGGGGTCTGCTACAACTGCGGACAAGAGGGGAACATGTCGCCCAATTGTCCCAGTCCGAAGAAAATTCAAGGTTGCTTTGCATGCGGATCGACTGATCATTTGGTTCGGAACTGTCCGAAGAAGAATACGGTGAAGGAAAGTGGCAACAAGGGACCCAGTAGCGGAACCTTGGCAATTCGAGGACCTACACAACTAGGGAGACCAACAGCCTGTACATTCAACATGACGGCGTAGGATACAGTGGATACTCAGGAGGTGGCAACAGGTAATGATTTCATTTAGAAATTTAATTACGCGAGTAATATGAGTTAGATATTTATGTGAACTGTTTTCTTTTAAAGATTCAAGTCACAGGTTAGAATTTGAAACATAAATTAATATTGTGTTGATAAAAAATGAATTGATGATACAACTTTAAAAGATTGTAGAGAATAAGAAAGTGGTGATTCCGAGGACGGAATCCTTTTAAGGAGGGGCGAATGTGATAACCCGAGATTTCGAATAATAAAAATTTTACGAATAAATTTTTTTTTATTAATAATAATATTAATTATTAATTTTGTGACAAGTTTCTGTGATACGAATCTCGAGATGGTCAATTTGTGTATTGACTAATAATATAGAGTAGAGTTGTGCTTAACAAGCTTTAGAAACCCTAACCCTAGTTTATGGGTAGAGATTCGGTAGAACATATAATTAATATAATTATATTAATGAGTATGTGTTTGTACCGAAGAGATTTATTGATCAATGATTGATCAGATAAGGTTTCTAATTAATAAACCCTAATAAGGGATTAGAAACCCTAATCTCATATTTAGAAAATCAATTGTACAGTGAAACTTTAATATGATTAGAAACCCTAATCTCCTAATTGGCAAGGCTAATGTGTTTATTAAACTTTAATATGATTAGAAAACCCTAATTATATTTTAGTTATTTTAATTTCTATTTTACAAACCCTAATTGTAATTTAGAAATTTTATTTTTCTAATTAAAACCTTAATTAGAACTTTTTGGAAACTAATTATTTAAAACCTAAGGGTTAGAACCTTAGGGTTAAACCCTAAGGGTTTGTGCATTTGTCAAGATTGCCATTAAAATTAATTTATAAATGACAAAAATGCCCTTTTTACATTTTTTTATTTGATAACTTGTATAATTGCCAAGACTTTAGTGGGTGAACAACTATCTTGACTTTTCGACTTATTAAATCTCAGCAAAACAGCCCCCAATTGACAGCACATCAGATCTAGCAACAAGTCATGGCTTATTTAAGAGATTTAGAGAGAGAAAATTTATTTACTTTGCCATTTTTCTCTTTTGCTCTCACCAACTCTCTCTCTCTCCCAAACCTACGATTTTGATAAGCAATTCAGTCCCAATATCAGTTACTAAAACACCTAGATCAGATTAGGAAGATCAAGATTAAAGATCTAGTAAGAAGGTATAAACCCTAAAACCTAATTTTATCATGCATGCTTAGATATATTTTGTGTTTTTGTGTTTAGATGCTTGCTATTGGATGTTTTATGAAGATTTATGATGATCTATCATGAATCCATAACATCAAAGTTCCTTAAAATGAAGTTTTCAAAAACTGCTCTTGATAATTTTTTGTGGTCTGACAAGTAATGTCAGTGCCCACGGATCATTGCTCGTTCAAGATTTTTGTTGTTTTAAGTTTTGGATTTGTAGCCTGGTATGTTGGCTTTAATCTGCAAGTGGTATCAAAGTCAGTTGATGTCTAGATTTCATTTTATTCATGGTCAAACACCGTTGACCGATCTTGACCGGCTGAAATCTGGGTAACCCAGAAATTTTAAAAAATAGGGTATGACGTGATATTCAAACTCTAAGATCTGTCAGTTATGATATTTGTTGTTGATGTTGTTGTAGTAAATATGTAGCCTGTTGTCTTGACTATAGACCGAAGCCTTAATATCCTTTAAAACATCAACTGATCGAACGTAAAAGGTGGTCAAACTAGACCATCCGTTCACGGACACCGTTTCTGGAAAACCTAGAAACAGATGAACTACGTTTCTGACATCCTTTGACCAAGATGTAACTTGTGATGTTGTTGTTGTTTGGTTGATCTATTGTTTAAGTGTTGTTCCATGTCATTTATACTACAGATAAGAACCAAGAAAGAACCAAAAGCATGACCAGAACATAAATTAAATCGAGCCTAAAAGTGTCTAGTCGACACTGTCTGGGTTTCTGGGTTACCGAGAAAACCCAGAAGTGATCTGACAAAATCTTTGTGACGCTGAATCTTCTTGTTTGTTTGTTTTATGACCTATATTTTGATTGAGCGTTGTAGTGGTGCATACGTACTACAAGATCAACGTTTAAATAAACTCAGAACATGCTCAGGCTGAGATTTAAGCGTGGTCAAACGATGACCATTATAATTGCCAATTGTCGGTGTTCTTGAGGCTCAAGAACACCAACAATGACGCTTTAATAATCGCTAAAGGCCTACAATGACGGTTTTAATATTTTTATTTTCTACGAATATTCAAAATTATTTAAAAATAGAAATAAATTTTAAAAATTACTAAAATTGTTTTAAAAATCATTTTAAATTACGAAAAAAACTTTTAATTATTTGGGACATTTTCTTTAATAATTATAATTATTTGAATAAAAATGATATTTAATTTATTTAATTAGTATATTAAGTAAATTAGAGAAAATGATTTAATATTATCAAAAATCATTTTAAATAAGAATAATGTATTTAAAAATATTTTGAGTTATAAAATGTGACTTTTAATATTTTTTGAGAATTTTTATTAATAAATTAATATTAATGATATTAAATTTATTTAATTATTAAATTAAATAAATAAGATATAAATGATTTTATTGATTTAAAATTATTTTAAATAAGGATAAAGTGTTAGAAAATATTTTGAATTATAAAATATAATTTTCAATATTTTTGGAGAAATCTTATTAATAAATTATTATTAATGGTATTAGATTTATTTAATTGTTATATTAAATAAATGAATTAAAAATGGTTTTATTGATTTAAAAATCATTTAAAAAATAAGAAAAATGATTTAAAAATATTTGAAGTTATAATAAATGACTTTTAATATTTGGATAATAATTTCATTAATGTTTAGATATTAATGGTGATGATTTAAAAATGATTTTAATTATTTTAAAAATCATTTAAGTAGAATATTGATGATTTAAAAATATTTTATGTTAGTAATAATAACTTTAATATTTTGACATGTTATTAATATTTTTATATTATTAAATATTAATAATGATAAGATTATTTGATAATTAAATCATTTAAAAATGATTTAAGTGTTTAAAAAATTATTATAATTTATAATAATTGTTTATAAATTATTAAAAGCTTCCGGAAAATATTATAAACGATATTTGACTTATCTAAAATAATATTGAAGCTTAGAGACCAAGTTTAATTGACAATCAATGTGGTAATTATCGGATAAAGTGACCAAAACACCGAGAATGGACCGAAGTCCAACCACACTGAAATAGTTAAACTGGATAAGTGTTTATATAGGTTATAAACACTGATGTGATTATGTGATAATGTGCCTAGGAGAAGTTTGACTGTAGAATACAGTGTTACGTGTTATAAATAATTGTGCTAGACCGACATTGTTGATTATAGGTCTTATGAACGCAGTTAATTATATTGTGTAGCTGTAATCAACGCGAAAGGAAAGTTTCCCTAACTCAACCTTGAGTTATATTCATTTAATTATTATAATAGTTAATTATTGCTAATTATATCATGTCTAGAGAATTTATTGTTGATTATTCGCAGTTAATACATGATTAATAATTCAAATTGAACTACTGATTCGGAGAATATACATTTGTCGAATAACTGTGGTTGGATATTCATATTCGTAGAAGATAGAATTGACAGTACAGATAATTCATGTTTATTGTCAAATTATGTTGAGAAATGTCTTAGCTAATTATTCTGGCTAGACGAACATTTGTTAGAAATTGATATATTAGAGAAGAGATTTCAATTGTTATTGATAGATCGATGCCAATTATTTCAGCTAGATCGATAAGTAAATTGAAATTGAAATCATTAAATTTTGTTGTTAAATCAAATCTTGATTCTGAGACTGAGAAGAACAACCTTTTATATAAAGGGAATAATTTTTAAGTCATATATTCGACCATTGCGCGCGACCTAAAGTATTATGCATAATATAGGGTACAAGGAGTTGGCCGGCTCTAAGTACTTGCAGAGGGGTATGATTTAATCTTTATTGTTATCTGATACTCCTGCGTATGTATCAATGTAAATCTTTGATAGATACCCGAGAAAGTAGAAGTTTTAGATCCAATGGATCGCTCAGCATAAATCTGGAAAACATTCCATTTTGTTATTGCGTAGAATTGATTCTTGTTTATTCAATAGAATATCATAGAAACTTTGAAAGCGTTGTACTCTTTCATTATCAGGTTATTGCATTGACTAGAATACGAGAAGAGTTGTTATTGATAACGATTTGTTCAGCTTTTTTAAAGTTCACCGAACTTTGGTTTCATTCTATCAAAATGGATAGTCTCTTTTTATTGATTCGTAAACATTTATTGTATGTCTTAACTTGCGGGGCAAACTTGTTGCTCACCCTTCTATATATAAAACATTTCAGTTAGGATCGAAGAGGCCAGCAGATCGAAGAAGAACAAAGGCAAAGGCAAGATGCAGGAGTAGTATAATGAGCAATATTATTATTATGTTGTATTGTATTATAAACCCTTTTTGTATATCTAAGGGGTATTTCTGTAATGTTAAGGTTAGTGGACCTAGGACTTATGTATTAACAACATATGTTAATGACTTATGTATTAATATTTATATATGAATGGGTAGTTAAATGATATTATATTGTGGATCGTGAGCACCAAACTCGAGGGTCTGGTAACCCGGATTTGGGGGTGTCACACAAAGGGAAGGGGAAGCTGAAGGAATAGATTAAATTATGTTGTTATGACTGTTGTAGTAAGATAATATAATATTTATCATGTAATGTAAGACTTAAAGTTTCTCGAGACTGGGAATGTAGATAACTTTGATATAATAATTTTGTTTAATTAATACATTCAGTAGTTGAATGAATGTTATCGTGGAGCACCAAGTACGAGTTTCAAGTACTAAGATTTGGGGGCGTCACAAACACTCTTCAAGATCGTAGTGTTAACTCTACTAGTCAATGAGCAACACTCAACATAACACTACGATCAGGTCCAAGAAGACAAGCATCAGAATCGTAGAGTTCTAACACCCGAAGATTGAATCATTGGCAACGATTGAAACTAAAGGATGGTATTCGGACAAAAGCTTATTGAGAGCATCGATACAAAAGGACAACCTCTGATCGAGAAATCAAAAGGAGGAAATAAAGTCTTCAACCTACCCAATACATTAAAGTGACATCTTTGATGGGTAGGTGAAATAGTAGACTGCAATGTCAGAATAAAGTATAACATGTCACATCAGCAGTCTACCTCTGTCAACTCGAGATCTGTGAAGAAATTTGAATAGCCTTCAATGGCTACTTTCCAACGGAAGGATTGGGAAGGAGTATAAATCAGGAAGAGCTTCAAAGATCTAGGGTTGCTGGAGTTGCCGAGTTTGGAGAAAAAGTGGACTGTTCTAAACCACGTAAAATAGTGAGTCTGAAGGCTCACTCTACGATCCACCAAGAACACTCAGATACATGCAAAGGAAGAAGTAGAAGTGAGAGTTCTACTATGTAGAAGTGAGATTTCTACTATATAGAAGTGAGAGTTCTACTACAAGAAGAGTGTTCTGAACTGCTGAGAGAAAGAAGAGTGTCATGTCATCTTGGTGTCCATCATGGGAAGACTCTAAGTACAATAGAGAAGAGCTCACAGTCATTTTAGCAAGTCCGTCATGAAAAGACATCAAGTATCAAGAAGGGAGATCGCAAATGTCATCATGGTGGCAAGCATGAGAAAGTTTCTAAGTACCTAGCAGAAGAACTTACAGTCATCTTCGAAACCTATCATGTGCAGCCATCATGTATCAAGAGGAAACATCTTTAAGGAAGTCATCAAGGGATCATCCGAAGTGGTTGAGTAACTGAAGAAGGTGAGCATCATGCAACACTCAACTGCACTTCAAGGATGATCACGCCAAGCTGCTAAGTGAAGAAGATATTCAGAGCATGAAGACATCTTAGCCGCTCAGCACCAACTCCAACAAATAAACAAACAAATCAACAGAAGCTAGGGCCTGAGGGGTCCTTGTTCGAAGGGACTAAATGAAGCTAGGGCCTGAGATGTCCTTATCCGGAGGGACTAAACGAAGTTCCAAGCCTGCTGGGCTTGAAGAGTTCCTAGGGAAATAAAGGAGTCCCAAGGCTGCTGGCCTTGAAGAGTTCTTAGTGAACTGAAGTCCCAAGGCTGCTGGCCTTGAAGGAATCTTAGTGATTCAGGGTGCTGCCCTTCCTTAGTGGAAATCCTGCTAGTTGAAAGCAGAAGAATGGATTAGGAACTTGAGTCTCTGAACCACTTAAAACCCTTTATGTCATTTACATTATGCGCTATAACTGCTATAACTGCTATGCATGTTTTAACTGCTTACAACCAAACTAACTCTACGAACAATGTATGTTTGATTATGAATATATCAATGAAGGGGGTCTTTTACGTATTCCGCTGTGCTTGAAAAGATTCTTATGTTTGTCATCTACTAATGTAATAGCAATACAAAATAAAAGAGAAAAGTATTTGAAATAAAAAGGATCTATTCAACCCCCCCCCCCTTCTAGATCTATTGTGCCTACTGGGAACTAACATAACCATTAAACTATAACGTTCGTTAAGTCAATTTCTTATTCCTTATAGCTTTCAGGCAACTAAATGGCATACCTGAAGATTCATTCTTTATCGTCCAAGTTATACAGTCTTTTGTATACTTAGAGCGATCATTCAAGTTAATCATTAACTTGGCTTCGTTACGTTAATGACATTGTCTTTAATTCAGTTCTTTACCATTCATGGTTTACTCATTGGTTTTCATTATCATACGGTCAAACCATACACGGGGTGTAGGCTCTGCCCGTTTAATATTCACGTACACTAAACCCTTATGTTGGTTAAAGTGTTTAACAATTACCTTTTATTACTATATCCTAATTGTCGATGTCGGGATTTTTTTTTGTCCATTTTCGTTACTTGTTCATTGGTGTTCTCATGTTAGGTGAGATTTGTTTGAAAAAACAAGTGAAAAAGGTTTGACATGTATCATGTCGACGATGGACTGTTAAGAGTCGCCAGTTGGTTTTTTATATGGTTGTACCAACACAACCGAGAAAATGTTTGCACATTGACCCAGTGTTGTGACACTACTAAACGGGACGGTAAAACCGAGATTCATTAGGGTCCGGGGACTTGATTATGCGGAGGGAAGGTGTTAGGCACCCCCCGACATTCGTGTTACCATGGTGACCGCCACTTTTCAAGAAACTGTTATATGAATGTGTGTGTGTCTGTGTGGGTCAATGTGCTGTTATTTGGAAGTAGTGTGAGGCCTCGTTCGCACCTATATACACAGGGTTTGAATTTGCATAAAAAATTAGTTTTAAACAAGATATGGCAGTGATGTTTTATAAAAGAAGTTTTTCAAACCCTTGTGCTCAATAGTAATTGAGACCTTTTATACTTCCATTTTTATTAAGTGTTCGGTTGGATTGCTTTTAATTTTCGAGATGCGAAGCATCTTCGAGAAAATAATGTACAAAGCATTACCGAATTCCTAGTGGGCATGAAAACCATCTGAGGAAATCCAAACACCGTGAATAAATTTACAAGTTGCTTATAGGTGAAAATGTCCATCACGGGAACCAAATCTTGATCCAGTAGACAAAATATGTGATCACATGATTCCTAGGCTCATATGATGCCGCAATTGATTAAAAAGCAGTAAGCAAATATATATATAACAGCTGTAAATATATATACAGATATGATCAGCCACCACGAAGCACATCCATGGAGGATCAGAAATGTAAATAAAGCTGTAAAAGCAATCAACCACCAAGGAGTAAACTCCAGGCGGGACGAAAAGTAAAGAAAGCTTTAAAGACGATCAACCGCCATGAAGTAAACTCCATGCGGGATTAAATGTAATATATATATATATATACACACACACATATAATGTCTTTACTTCACGAGTTATGATGCGCAATGATAGTAATAAACCATTCTGGAAAGAGAAATTCGTCAATGGTTTACCTTCATTGTTTGCTCATAAAGTTAGAGAATAATTAAGTAAAAATTTAGGATACATTGATTATGATAATCTAACCTACGGTGATATCATAAGTAATATTCAAAAAATTGGCCTAAAAATTTGTATTGATTTCAAATTAGCTAAACAAGCTGGTAAAGACAAAAATAAAGCCAAATATGAGTTAGGAACATTTTCTGAACAATATGGCTTACCCCCTGTTGCTCCCTCTAGAAGAAAGCACATGCATAAACATGTTGAGTCTTGCAAAAATCATAAACGCCATAAAAGAAAGCATAAGCAAGATAAAAATAATGATCAAGAAAATTATTATACTAAACCTAAGTCATCTCGTAATAAATCAATCAAGAAATCAAAGAAGTTTGATAAGAGTAAAATTGTTTACCACAACTGTGGGCAAAAGGGTAACTACAAGAGCGAGTGCAGAGTTAAGAAAAAATTAGCTTAGTTAAATATTTCAAAAGAAGACACTGAACAATTATTAGAATTAATACGAATTTAAAACAATGTCAGTAATGAAGAAACATCTGATATTCCTGACTCTTCGAGTAGCAGCACTTGTAACGATGAATCAAATAGTGATAATGAAGTTATAGTGTGTGTTGAAGACTGCAGTAATAACTGTTGCAAAAGAATAAATGTGATTACCAAAGAGGAAGAAGAAAGCTCTTTGTTAATTGATTTAATTAGATTACTGACCCTGAGTTAAAAATTTAGTACACGAAGCAGTTGAAGGACTTGCTAACCAAAGATAAATGAGATAAAGATAAGATATTTAGAGCAAAAGAAAAGCCTATATTTAGTCTTAACAAAACCCGAGAACGATTTAAATCTCTAATTAAAGAAGTTAGTCTTCCAGAATTAAATCAGGAAGTTAATAAGCTTAAAAAAGATATCTCTAAGTTAAAATTAGATGTTTTTAATCTAAGAAAAGAGATTGATGATAAAAAATTTGATCTTCAAGTACATGCTTCCTCCTCTAGTGATGAAGATCACAATGAACCAGAATCATCTGGTACTAAAGAAGAAACTGATCTTTTTATTTAAGGTCTCTCCCTTAAAAGAATTAAAGACATCACTATACAAAAATGGTATATCTCCATTAATTTAGTCATTGATAAAACTTTCTCAATACAACTTCATGCCTTAGTCGTATATATATATAGAAGCGGTAAACGCACCAGATGTAAAATCCAGACTCATCGAACAAAGTCCGACAACAATTGATACATATAAGTACATATATATATATATATATATATATATATATATATATATATATATATATATATATATACGAAAGCAAATAAACGCTCAGGACATAAGCTTAGGCTCAATCGAGGCATAACCCGATAATGTTAGTACATATATAAAAATATATATACAAGTCTCTATATATATATATATAAACTGAAATGAAACCACGGACCGAAGTCCGAGCATACACACACAACACGACTCTCAATGTGAAGAATAGTGTGTGCAAAGATGAAGAGAAAGACTTTAAAGTGTGTGAGAAGGCTTACAGTGGGCTACCTAAGAAGACTTCTATATCTTTAAACGGATGAACACTCGGCTCCTGCCGGTAGAAATAGAAGCTATATGTGAGCTCACAAGTTTTTAAAATGAGAAAGCACTCAGTGTAGGGTGAGTACAAAGCAAATTTGACAGGGCTTCCTCGTCTTTTATTTTTTTTAAATGGCCTTCCCAAGCCCTCTATTTATAGAGGGGGGAGCCGCAGTGTACTTTCTGGCCCGCCAGGATGCCTCGAGTTTTATGTCCTCATTGTCTCAAGGCACATACATGCATGCATGCACTATAATTTGCGCTCGAACTTTCAGAAATGCAATCTGGGCATCCAACTGAGGTATGTAAGACCTATTTCGGACCGTCATTATCGAGAGTCACGCAATGACATGGGATTAGAGTTTGTACGAAATCAGGAAGATGGGACCATGCCCTCCAATCTTTAAGCTTCAAATTTTATCTGTTATCCTACGTAATTGTCACTCGGAATTGGACCTCTTGGTTCTTGTGGGACATTGTTGTGTAGAAATGTATGTATGTATGAAATGTTGAGACAGTGCGATGTGGCATCAAGGTGGAAAGATGACGACTTTGCCCCTCACCAGGGTTATCAATTTATAGAGGGGGGAGCCGCAGCTGTACCTGCGGCTGCTCAGGATGCTCAGAGTTTCGCGGGTCCCGCTATCTCGAAGTACGTGCACGTTTGCACTATAATTTTCGTTCAAACTTTCAGAAATGTAATTTGGGCATTCGACTGAGGTATGTAAGACCTATTTCGGACTGTCATTGTCGAGAATCACGCAATGACATGGGTTTAGAGTTTGTACGAAATCAGGAAGATGGGACCATGTCCTCCGATCTTTAAGCTTCAAATTTTATCTGTTATCTTACGTAATACTCACTCGGGATTGGACCTCTTGGTTCTTGTGGGACATTATTGTGTAGAAATGTATGTATGTATGAAATGTTGAGACGGTGCGATGTGGCGTCATGGTGGCAAGATGACGAATTTGCCCCTCACTAGGGTTATCTGCGATTTGGGCTGATAAAGTAGACGTTGCTCAAGGTTGAAGGTCCTTAGTGTCATCTTTGAGGTGTGTATATCTTCCTAGTGTTATCTCCGGGTCTTGTACTGAGTGCCTCGGTGTGAGTGCAGAGGTTGAAGCTGATTGCATGCATTTGAAACAAGCATTTCAGAGTGGGGTTATCTCCAAGGTTGGTAACTACTACTCCCCGTGTTGGGACTGAAACTGAATATCTCGGAGTTATCTCCGAGATGAAGCGACCTTCTCCAGGGGATTTTCTGGTACTGGAACTGCATGCCTTGGGGTTATCTTCGAGGTTGGAACTGATACTCTCGGTGTGTGTTCCGGGGTTGAGACCGAACTTCCGGTAATATTCGAACTAGATATGAGTTGTCTTCAAGGGTTATCTCTAAAAGACGAATCTGCCCTCCTGCAATGTTAGTGACAGGTGTACAGAAAATTTCAAGTGTCTACAGATGCCCCTCTTTATTATATCCATGCAATACAATGGCATGGATAGGATAAAGAATCCTAGACACTTGAAATTTAAGAAGATAAACATGATGCTATATGCAGCAATATGATGCAAGTGTGTTTGTTGGATTGTTTTCCAATATGATGGGCATGATTGTCGGCTCCCTATTGCTTCTATCATGGATTGGCAACGATGTCTTTGCCAACAAGATTAGACGTGTGATCCAAATCTTTTAGGATGTTGACGTTGGCGTTATCACCAAAGTCCTGAATCCTTGATATAGACTTTATTCTGAAGATGTGCCTCTCGTGTATAAGAGATCTATGGGGATAAAGCTTTGTCAGTTTCAGTATATGTATAACATATTCCATCATTAATCCTCCACAATGATGTTGATCCTTCCTGGTTTGTATCGCCAGGTCATGTCAATGTTCTGTTGGATTTACTGCCAACAATATGCTCTGTCAGGGCTGCATGACCTTCGCTGACGTGTGAATCAACGATAAATACCCATGTTGGGCAGACTGTCAAGGCTGCTTGACCTTTGTTGACGTGTGAATCAACGGATAAATGCCCATGTTGGGCAGACTTTCATGGCTGCTTGACCTTCGTTAACGTATGAATCAACAAAAAATACCCTTTTGGGCAGACTATTAAGGCTGTTTGACCTTTGCTGACGTGTGAATCAATAAAAAATACGCGTTGTAATCCCCGCCAAGGTTTTGTTTGATTCTCGTTGACGTGTGCATCAATAGCTGAAATCATCGGATGGCTTCCAACGCTTCATTGGATTTACTTGCCAACGGTTACAATGACGTCAAGGCTGCTTGACCTTTGTTGATATGTGTATCAGCGGATGACAATGCATTGTAACCCATGCCGAGGATATGTACTTTGACATATGAAACCGCGTGATGCCCCCGCCGGGGTTATGTTTTGGAATGCGTGATGCCCCCGCCTGGGTGATGTGAGAGGATTAGGGTTATAACCCTTAATTGGCGGCATTGGACCTACGTCAGGTATTGCCGAGTGTTACTTGTAAAAGCTGATATCATTGGCATAGTATACTCTGTACTCGGGCGAACACCAATGAGTAATATGTAGACCCACGGCTCGGTCTGAGAAAACCAGGATTACAAGCCATTCTACTGAATCGCGTAGTGTTTTTGTAAGAACCCATATATTCAGAAAAATATTAAAATAAGAATTTAATGAATAAAATTCATAATTGTGAAATGGGTTCGAATAAAAACATTTATGTGATACGAGGTATGTAGGAATGTTTTACATAGGGTAATATGAACTATGTAATATGTGATTTTTGTGATTTATAAATGTATTATTATTATATATTGTTATTGATCGCAGATATAATTCAGTTGAGATAAAAGAAGTGGATAAAATTTCCTATCAATAGTAAATAGTTTATAGGATTATTTTATCATAGTAAGTGGGTGACATTAATGTATAATTGTCATTTTCTTGTGTATGTGTACTAATAATAATCGTATGATTATAATATAGGTTATTGATAGTACGTAAGTTATCCATGAATGGGTTTGGATAGTGAAACATGAGTTAGTTGAGAGAATTAAGCGATAAGAATAAATATTGGTTAATTGATAGTTGAGAGTTATATTATGGAATAATATAATGTGTATGTTTAACCTTAAATATCTATGGTAATATAGTACAAGGTTTAAATTACTTAAGTAAAGGAGTGAATTAATATGTGTATTGAATATGTGGTACTTTATATATGTTACTCGAATGGTATTATGTGAGAAAGTCTAATGTTAGAATAACGTTTAATATATATACGTTATTGAAGGAAGAAATAAATCACTAAATGGATATTTAATATTTGAAGAAATTGTTTTGGGAACAATTTATAGAGAGAGAGAAATAATAATTATATATTTCTAATAGAGGATATTAAAATAATTTCTAATATTGAGTTATTTTAATAAAAGGAAGAAATGATATTTTTGAATAATAATATTACCTAATATATTTTTGTATGAGGTATGATTAATAATATAATAAATATATTAAAATGTATTTGCTATATATAAATAAATTGATGGAAACAATTTAATATAATAGAAAATAAACTTATTATCTATTTTCTATATATAATATATGTACATGTAAATACATATAGTTAATTGATATTATATTAAGAATAATATCTTGAAATAATACGCAAATTAATTTCTAATTGTAAATGTCTTTATTGGGAGAAAACATAATATTTATGTTATGACAAAATACATAAATTCTAATGTATTTTCAAAGGAGTTAATTAATGAAAGAAAACTAAGTTATTTTAAAATATTAATTAACTTAAGTTATTATTTTATCGTGGATGTTATCATTTAAATACTTATTGGTTAGAGATGGAAGAGGTTGTCTTGGGACAATCGAATAATTATAACGTTATAGTGTATAATTTAAATAATTAATAGAGTAGATATTAATTATTTTTAAGTGTAAAGGTTATACATATTACAAGTGTAAGGTAAGCTAAATAAATTAGAATTGAAGTAAAGTGTGTCACACAAACTTTATACTAAATAATGTGTAATATGGGAAAAGCATTTGAGTAGTAGTATCATATAATTACCTGCTGCTTGAGATTTAATGTGGTGTGATATTTAATATAGAGTAAAAGTAATTAAATCATAAAGTTGATTTAAATAAGTTTTGTTATCCCATCCTAGGTGATGAGACAATTATATGTATATTACATCACACTTACTACCTTGCAATGATAAATCATATTGTGACACTAAGTTATAATGTATGGTTGATATGTGTATACAACATAGCATAAGAATAAGAGTGGTGTATAAGTATATAGTCTAATGTTGCAAGAAGGATGTGTATTTGGAAATTGTTCCAAAACTAGTGTTCTAATTGCTCCCTATTCTCATTCACGTGTTTGGAAAAAAGGCTAAAGCCTATCTCCTTTCTTCTTCATTACATTGTAGTCTAATAATGGCTAGAAGGATAGAGGAAGTGGAGTTGGTAACCAACTCTCCAACATCCAATGGCTTCTTCTTCCTCCCCTTGGATTAGTTCAATGTGCAAAGCCATGATTTGGATAATCCTTCCTCTATAAATAGAGACTCCTTCATCTTATTTCTCTTTTGTTGAGATGTGTGAGAAGTGGCTATGAAGAGTCAATAAAATTGGAGAGCAATCAAAAGTTATGAAGGTTATGCTTAGCATATTGAAGCATTCAAGAGGTAATAACATTAACTTAAATGCTCTTGATTTCCTAAGTTTGTAATTCCTTAGAAATATCATGAAAAAGTAGCTTTTGAGTCACAAAATTGATTGCTAAGGGTTGTTGTAATCCATGAATTGTTGTTAGATATTCTTAATATAATCAAATACAAAATCAACGAAAGTTAAACGAACCAATTTGGTTTAGAAACGAATTCGTAGTGAATGATTTCGCTAAATTGTCCAAAACATGAAAATTAGTATGAACATGAGTTGTAAATTCATATTTGGGTTAGTTAATGTTTATGTTAGTTGATGGGTATCTAGTATGTTGTAGTTCTATGAATTACGAATCCATAGAATCAAAAACGGACTAATTTGGACATGTATAACTCAAATTATGAAGGTAAAAAGGATTTTTGGCTTGTTATTTTGAAGCAGGACATGAATCCGTGAGTTAACAGTAGGTATGCCCGCCCTCCCGGAGAACTATTTATAAAGGCAAGACCCCGCCCGTGAAGGGGTGGTCTGACTTGAAAATGCTAAGAAAAATCTGACAGAACATGCTTTACTAAAACGGCCATAACTCTTTCATACGAACTCCAATTGAGGAAATTCAAGATAATACGGAAAGAGAACGAATAGACCTACAACTTTTGTGCTTTAAGTGTTTTAATTTGAGGTCATTAAGAAGGCTCAAAATAGTCATCTTTGTGACTGTTACGTAATCATAGGCCATCGGAGGGCGTCGAGCGAGCACATGCGCAAGTGTAGTGCTCCCGACGATGGAATATGTTAATCTAAGTGATATAACATAAAAATGCATGATTATATACATGACATATAAGATTTCCTTGTTCATAATAGAAAGCATTAGCATGACTTAGTATGTGTTTGAAAAAGAGACTTAAAGATTTTGAAAACAAACCTTATGGAAACTTATGTTCTACAAGTTCTGAACTTAGTGATTTATATACATGATTGAGTTCAAATATAAATAAGCATGATATGATGTTTATAGTGTCCTTGTTCATGATCAAAATTGTTAGACCTTGTATTAGAGAAGTTTTCAAGAAAAAAACTTGATATATTAGAACTAAGGTGCATGAATGCTACACGAGGTAGGTTCTGAACTTGAGAAGATATTAACATGACTTAGTTACTTATGATAAGAGTTTTAAAAGTTGTCTTATACGTGATATACTACATCATTCATGATAAAATGATTTCAAAGGCAAACTCCATTATCTTTTGTAAACTAAGTATTAAAGCATGAAGTGGTTATATTTTGACATAATGAGAAACATGTACAAATATGACATATGATTCGAAGTTGCCTTGCATGATTAGGTTGTCATGACATGGATTTGAAGAAAAGGAACTTAGACGTTTTGAAAACATTATTCATGAGCATTGTATTGTCTAAACTTCTGAACTTGTAGGATGACATACTGGTAATTTTTGGGACTTTAAACATTGCCTATATGTGCAAACATGATAGGACGTTTATACCAACATGAATGATATGTGCACTCAACTAGTCAAGCATGACATAAGTTATTTAAGCATGTTTTAAAGTATGAACTATGTTATGTCTATGTAATTGAGATAGATACATGCATGTGAGCATACTAGTGGAGGCTTATTAGTACCAATACATGGTTTAAAAGCTTATAACATCGAATCATGCTAAAGAAAGTTGTTAAGCCTTTATTGACTGAAATAAATCATTATGAAACTAAGTAGTTTGAATATGAACAACGTAGATCA
This sequence comes from Panax quinquefolius, assembly GCA_020205615.1. Classification (NCBI taxonomy): domain Eukaryota; kingdom Viridiplantae; phylum Streptophyta; class Magnoliopsida; order Apiales; family Araliaceae; genus Panax; species Panax quinquefolius. Next base: position 81,229,970 of record CM035162.1, read on the forward strand.
CGTATCTATAAACTTTAAATATGTGTCGAACATATAGCGAGTCAAGTGAGTGATAAATGTATATAAAGTTGATGTCAAGTACGGATGGTTAAGGAATACCTATACATACCTAGCTATTCTAAGAGTATGATGAGAAAGTGAAATGAAGGTTTTACAAACCTAGTTAAGAAATGATATAATATTTATTATTATATTAAGAACGTATGAAATGTATGACTAATGGATATGAATCCATTATTATGTAATTGTGTAGGGATACACGAAGTGCAATTAGCGATACGCAGTTAAGTTATAGTTCATAAACTACGAATCAGGCAAGTCTTTCAGTTCCTATTTGATATATGAATTCTATAACTGTTAGTTGAGCTATATTATGCTATGAGAATGTTGATGTATATATATGAAATGTATATGAGCTATGTATGAAACTTGAAAGTTGATCTTTGATGATATGCTTATGAAGTAAATTTATATGCATGTTATGTGTGAAGTAACATGCGTAGTTAATATTAATTGATTATGAATGCATGAACTGAATATGCTATTATATGCTATGTGCTACATGAAAACTGTTAGAATTGCCGGGCTGTCGAGCTCACCCTTGCAAATAACCACTTTTGTAGGTTAAGGACTCACGGTAAAGATTTCGTGCTTCTTGGTTGACAAAGTAGATAGTTTCGCAACGAAGGATACTATTTAGATTATTACTTAAACCATGTTTAGGTTCTAGGAGTGTACTTGATATATACTTACGATGTTTAATACTTTTTGTATTATAAGGATGTATTAGGTAATACATAGTGTATATCGAATCAAGATGTAAAATCTTATACAGTAATTCTAATAGATTGAACCATATTATATAGTTTATTCAAGAATTGTAATTGGTTCAAAGTTATGAAATCAATAAAAGATTTTATTCAAGAGATTGAGAAATTTAAATTATTACGCATTTTTATAATATCGAAGGTGATATAATACAGGAATAGTAAATGACCAGGATTAGACACTTATAAAAGTTTGGGGTCATTGTGCAGATCCTGGAAATGGAATGAATTTATATTCTAATTTATAATAAGTAAAGTTTTATTCATTAAGTTATGAATGAAAAATATAAATAGTTTGACGATAGTAGTATCGTGGTGGACCGGATCTGAGGTTTGAAGGAACCTGGATTTGGGGGCGTCATAGTTTTTATTCCTGATTTTGCTTTCTTAAGTTATTTCATGTTGAGTCGCGAAGGAAATCTGAGAGCTCTTCTTCAGATCTGCTTAGTTAAGATGTCTTTCTGCAAATTCTGTCACCGTAAAAGTGTTCTACACTGTCCTGGTAACGTATGCATGTCTTATTTTCTAGTTTTTATCTGTTTGAAAATGACTTATCACATAAAATGCATCTAAAAACATAGTAGTGAATATGCATGCTCAAATGTCTTGATAAAAAATATTCAACATAGTAAATGTTAGTATTAAACCATGCTAAACATAATGATGTGAAAAAATTTGACTTTCGAAATAGTCAAATTGGCACTTTTTCTGCTATTTCGTATCCTATTTGAGGACAAATGAGCAAAAGGTAAAAATGCAAAGTAATCTTGGTAATTAAACTACCCTTATAGATTGATGACTTTGACTTTTTAATGCATATAGTATGTATATGACTGTGGGCAGGTGTGCTACTGAATGGCCACCTAGTCATGCCTATGTGCATCTGGATAGTCTTAATTACAAAGTGGACTATGGAAAAAATTCCAAAATGTAGGCATTGAATGGTCATGCATTTTTAACTCTACTGTAGATGTATGTTAAAGTAATGCATGCATGCATGTAGTTATAAAATGCATTTTGAAAAGAAAGCTCCGAGTTAAAAAATTACCACACCCTTTCTAAGGTGATTTGGAGAATTTTGTCCATATATTATGGATCTGGATCAGCCGAGTAGTTCCCATAGGACAACTTCTGGTGTACGGAGGTGGGCTTCTGAAGTGCCTCGACCCCGTTCTATTAGACAACATCGTTGGTTAGTGGAGGCAGTTATACGTCCAGTCAAGGTTGATGTGCTGAACGTCGAGGATGAGGATGCTCAAGTTGCAGACCTCGCTCCTGCTTCACATGTTCCCCATAGGGACCTCCCAAGTATTCAGGTGGCAAACCCAGAGCTTCTGGGTGATTTGATTCAACACCCCTCGATGTATTTGAATGCCAACGAGTTATCAAGTTAGATCTTAATCTTCCTTCTTTCCTATTGATGAGGAGTAAGGATTTTTATGTTAATCTGCATTTCATGTAGGTTCCCAGCTTTTTACAGCCTCGAGGGAACTGGTTCAGCATTCACTCCATATACCAGGCTCCGCATCCTGACTATAAAGCGATTATGCATGATTGGGGATTTTGGGCATTCTTTTCCATCCTTCCCTGTCGTTGTCCCTGGGGTTACCTCAGTGCATTATCAGAGCGCTAGTTTTATCAGACTCAGTCACTCAATTTGTTGGACTATGAGATGATGATGACGCCGATGGATTGGCAGTTTATCATAGGTATGGAGTTTGAAGGGGCACCAGTGCCTTGTATGGCGGATATTACCCCTACTGTCATCAGATCCTTGCTAGGAGTTCCAGACGCGACACTCAAGGGCAGGACCGTTCGTGTGGGTCCTTTGAGCATAGATGATATGAGTGGGCTATTGAGTAAGCCCATACCAGCTGACATTAGAGTCAAGGATCTCATTCTTCGACGATTGTTCCTGATGATCATTAGGGGATAGCAAATAACTCTTTTACGGTGTTGTTCGCTTTGATCAGCGCCACGCAAGATGTGGTCCATATAGGAGAGTATGATTGGGGTTCTTATACCTTCGCCTATTTACTCAGGGCATGCGTATGCGTTCGCAGGACTTGACCAAGGCTTGGTTAGGATTCTACCCATTTCTACTTATGAGTATTTCTCTTTTTATTTCACATGTGTAGGTTAAGAGTGTTTACTGACAGTAGATGTTTGCTCTTATGTTGGCAGTTTTGGGCCTATGAGAGGTTTCCATGTTTGCATCCTTTGAGTGTGTTAGGTTTAGATTCATATCCATGAGGACGGCTATGGCATCATTCTATACTAGCAGAGGTCCCTATAGCTGAGGGTTTTACTCATTGCTACCTACAGTTGGAGTTGTTGACAGCTAACGTCATCTAATGGATTCCCTATTATGGGGAGCACTTGGCCATAGGATTTGAGGATGGGTACCTGACTATCGTCGAGCATGTGATATCCACCTGTAGGATTCCTCTCTTCACTGATTGAGGATGGGAGCTCTATTTAGGAGAGCATGCTATTATGAGCACCACATGAGAGATCTGTATACTGATCTTGCCTCTTACTAGGCATTATTGGCCTTTATCGCAGTCACCCATCATTGATATCCCATTGTTAGGTGTTAACGGTTTTGCACTGTCAAAGGCTTCCTGCACTCAGGAGATGTTCCAGCGTTGGTGGTCCCCTCGTACTATTGGAGCCTAGACCCACGCCACTCAGTTCATGAGGGATATAGGTCCAAGATCCGTTATGATGACGAATTGGCTAGCCTGTGTCCGAGATCCAACTCATTTGACAAAGATTGACAGTTTGACCCAGCGACTGGACCAGGCACATTTCTTTATCCAGTATTTAGGCAGAGATCCAGCAGAGGCAAATTTTCTTGATCGTTCCAGCTCAGGCGCTGGCCCCTCAGATGACCCATTTGGCTTTGCCGACATAGATCCTCATTTGTATAGGCCTGACATCCCTGTTGATAGAGATCTAGTGACTCAGGAGGAGTTACATCAAGTGGACTGGATTGATGATGTAGATATTGAAACCATTGTCTTCTCCTGATGTATATTCTCGTTATCTCTTTTGATAGGCCTCTGTTAGATATTGGGTGGCTGTGCCCCATTCTCGTTATATCTTTTGATAGGCCTCTGTTAGTAGTAGGGCATTTATGCCCCATTTCCCCGTATTGTTTAGCTGTACAGAGATGATATATTAGATGATGATATACCTAGGAATGCATGTACAGTTTTTTCATTCCCTATATCATATTGCCATTTATTATTTGTAATACATGTATCATGTTATGCATATGTATGTATGTCAAGAGATATTCAACATTGACCCCTAGATAGTCTTATGATACGGCCTACACAGATGTCTTCTTCGACACTCAGCCGCATATATCACACCCCACCATTATTGGTGTCATCACGTCTGAGATCGTGGTATGATAATATGTCACCATCAGACAGGGTGATTATAGATCATCTGTTGCAGCATACTATGACCCTCTTGATATTTCAGGTTTTCTCGCAGGATTTGAGGAGGGCATGCTGGATAACTGGGTACTGGAGAGGCAGGTTTTCTAGTTTGGGACCTAGGAGTTGACTCCGACTCTGGAGGAGTATGAACGTTTGACGATGCTGCCACTTGACAGACCTTATGTGCATATGGCTGTTGGGGACATGAGTCGACAGTTCATGAACCTCACCGGCCTAAGGCATAGGGTTTTGCAGGATGAGATCACATCTGGCCACGTGATATCCCAGCATTTTTTGATTGACAGATTTGGCTATGAGGACAGCAATGCTCGGCATTCTGGGGATTTCACCATACCAGAGGCCCAGTGGCATTTAGCCAGAGTTGATGCATTCTTGATGTGCATAGTGGCGTATATGTACATGGCATGATATATGGATGAGCTGGATATAAGTGTTATCATGGTAGTGAAAGCTCTTAGGGAGGATGGTACCATTATTCCGATGATTGTGTTGGAGACGCTGAGGTCGACCACGTTTTGCAGCACTTACCCTATAGGGGTATTCACAGGTAGTTCGGTCATATTGTACGTGTGGTTTATGTCACACTTGAGACCGATTGGGACCTTCCACCGACATGGGTACTGCTTTAGCCATGATATAGCCATGTCCTACTCCTTTCAGCCATCGGAGTGTATAGACGCTATGTCTTGGTCAATGTTTTTGGCAGAGATCAAAGATCCATTTGACATTATGCAGTGTAAAGGGCTTATCTCACTTTACAGCTTTATCACTCATGCTCCGGGCATGGATTATCTCCCTCTAACTGGTTTGAGGGGCATGACTACCTACCATCCACTGGCCGTGATGTCACAGTTTGACCAGTTCCAAAACTTCTATCCTTTTGAGGGGGCAATAGGTCAGCTTTTATCTTCTCTCCATCTATTAGCAGAGGACCGATCCCGGGTGTATGCATGTTGGGATCAGCGTGAGATAGCTGCTTTTTCTGTTATTCATTCGGGTTGTTCACCGGAGTATTCCGCGTAGATGGAGACAGAGAATTCCTCGGCCGCGACAGTATCCACAGTACCGAGTAGTGATTCAGACAATGGAGAGCCCATGGAGGACATTGTTTGCCACATCGAGGATGAGCCATCTACTGGGTTGCCTGCATCTCCTTTAGATTCTCCCAGTACTAGCACTGTTGTGATCTAGCATTCGGCATAGTACTTTGAGCAGAGTCTTCATCTGATGACCTTCGAGAGAGATCAGGCTAGAGCCTTGATGTTGACTTCTCTTGATGGGAGAGACGCAACTCTGTTAGAGAGAGACGAGGCATTAACTCGTAGAGATGCCGCTGTTGTTGAGCGGGATGAGACCAGATCAGCCAGAGATGTCGTGACAGTTGAGAGGGATAACGCCATATATGCCTGGGACGTAGCCGTTACAGATAGTACCACCATGAGGTCTTTTACCACTAGCATGATTGAAGAGATGAGCACGTACATTGATGAGCATAGAGTCACCATACAAATGGATGTAGATCTATTAGCTCGCGTGGATACCCTTGTACAGTAGACCACAAATTTACCTCCTTCTACTGAGGGGGATGCCATGTTGGACTTGATAGCTCGCATATACACCGATTTGTAGATGGGCTTGTATTTTCTTGCACAGACTAGCTTAGCCATTTTGTCATGTACAGTTTACATTGTGTATATCAAACATCATTATATATATAACCGGGAAAAATATTTTTGATCACTTCCCTTTTAGATATGTCTAGATACTTGCTTGATATTTTGCCTGCTTCCTCAGGGCTTGTGATCTTGATATATTCTAAATTCGTCCTTGATGGATGGACATTAGGTTGTCTCTGGACAGTTCAGAATGGATCATTGATCTGTGTGTATCCCTACCATCTTTGGTTTCTTAGGACGGGTTTTTGTATGGAAATATGGAGAGGATTGTGGCTTTACTCTCTAAGATTGACCGCACCACAGATGGTCACCAGTATTCCTATTTAGGAAGAGCCTAGTTAATTCCATCTCTTATGGATTAGTATTGCTCTTTGAGGCACAACCACAGCTTAGATGGTCGCCGAATCTCATATTTAGAAGGAGTTCAGGTAATTCCATCCCTTTGGTTTGAAGCCAAATGAAATGTAATAGATTAAAGTTTCATCCCATTACTAGATGACAAGTGTTGGTGTTTTGGTAGGGGTGAGACCAAACCATAAATGGCTGCCTACGCACTCCTATTGAAGAGGAGATCATGTATGCGTAGTTCGAACCTGGTGTTAGAGGTTCAACGATGTATGTGGCAGAAAGGGTGTAGGAGTGTTTTTGTTGTTTTTGTTTTTGTATGAGAAGGGTGTAAGAAATGTTTTTATTTTATTGTGAAGGGTGTAGGAATGTTTTTGTTGTTTTTGTTTTTGTAAGGAGAAGGGTGTAAGAAATGTTTTTGTTGTTTTTATTTTATTGCTACAGGGTCATATAAAATGGTTGCCTACGTACTCCCGTGTATCAAGGAGATTAGGTCGACGCAGTTCGCCCCTTAGGATGATTTGCAACCGAAAAGCTTGATCCCATGTGTAGGTCAGACTGCGGGGGAAAAGAAAGTTTAATCCTAAGTTCAGGATAAACTGCAGGTGTGAAAAGTTTGATCCCATGTTTGGGACAAACTACAAGTGTGAAAGGTTCAATCCCTAGTGGGATAACTGAAGTTGTATGAATGGAGTAAAGCCAGACTGCTGGCTTGAAGAGTATGTTTTCCTGAGGGGCAAAGTGTGGCGAAGAGTTGTATGTAGTGAAGGGTTAAAGAACCGGAATGACTGGTGATCTAATGATCCAACACAAGGATGTTTTCTTGATGGTAACTTCAGACATAGTACCGTTTAACAGTGTTCGAGTTGAGGAGTTGTGGAAATTCATCGCCGTCCATTTCCTGCAATCTGAGAGCGCCTCCTATCAATACCTCCTTGAAAACAAATGGGCCTTCCCAGTTAGGGGTGAAATTTCCCTTGGACTGATCTTGATTGCCAAGGATCTTCTTTAAAACCAAGTCATGTTGCTTAAACTGCCATAGCTGGACTTTTCTGTTGTAGGATATGGCGATCCTTTGTTGATATAACTGACCATGGAATATAGTCGCGGTTCTCCTTTCGTCTATTAGAGACAATTGGTAATACATGTCTTGTACACATTAGTTTTCATCCAGCAGAGCGTCTATCAACACTCTGAGGGATTCCATTTCCACTTCTACGGGGAGCACTGCTTCCATCCCATAGGTTAATGCGTAGGGGGTTGCCCCAGTGGAAGTGTGCATTGATGTTCTGTAAGCTAACAGAGTAAGAGGCAATAGGTCAGGCCATTCTTTGTGGTTAGCAGACATCTTTTGCATGATCTTCTTGATGTTTTTGTTAGCCGCTTCAACAGCACCATTAACTTTTTAGACGGTAGATGACAGAGTTAAGATGTTTGATGTGGAATTTACTGCATAACTCCTCCATCATTTTTTTATTGAGGTTCTTAGCATTGTCTGACACAATTACCTCTGGTTGTCCATATCAACAAATGATATTATTTCTGATGAAAGCAATGATAACCTCTTTGGTAACCCTGGGGAAGGAGGCTGCTTCTGTCCACTTGGTGAAGTAGTCGATCATGGTGAAGATAAAGCGATGCCCATTACTGTCTTTGGGATCGATGGGCCCGATCATGTCCTTTCCCCACATTGAGGAGGGCCAGGGCGAACTCATATTATAGAGTTCCCTTGGAGGGGCGTGGATAGCATTTTCATGAATTTTGCATTGATAGAACCTTTTGACGTGATCATTACAATCAACTTTGAGGGTAAGCCAGTAATGTCATGTCCTGAGGATCTTCTTAACAAGTAGGGGCCGCTCATGTGTGGGCCACATACTCCAACATGGACCTCATCCATAAGTCTCTGAGCTTGGTCCTGGTCGAGACATCTGAGGAGACCTAGTCCTGCATCTCTTTTGTAGAGTGCATCTCCACTCTGGTAGAATTTTATAGCAAGACGATGGATCCGCCTTTTCTCAGTCGGGCTCGCCTTAGCTGGTGTAGATCCATCTCGTAAGTACTTCTTGATACGCTGAAACCAAGGATGCTGGATGGGAGGTAGTTCATCCGATACTTCTTCAACATAGTTCCCATAGGCTGGTGCCTTTTGCAGGGCAAATGTGACATTTGGCATGTGTTCCTTGTCCGGCATGTGAATTAAGGAGGCCAAAGTTGCTAACGCATCTGTAAAGTCATTCCTATTATGAGGAATGTGTAGAAAGGAGATCTCTTCGAACTCCGAAGCCATCTGTAAAACTTGTCGATGGTAAGGCAGCAAATGTAGCTCTTTGGTTTGATAGATTCTCGTGGATTATTTGACTACCAACTTTGAATCCCCAAAGACAGTTAACCGCCTGATACCCATTGAACGGGCAAGTTTTAGCCCCATGATACAACCTTCATACTTAGCTGTGTTATTGGTGCTGACAAACTGCAATTTGATGGTGACAGGATACTGCTCCCCCGTATCGGATACTATAACTGCTCCAGCTCCAGAACCTTCCATATTAATAGCTCCATCAAAATACATTTTCTATGTATGGCATGTATCGTACTGATGGTGTTGCTGAATTGCCATTACCCCTTCATCAGGGAAGTAGGTTTTCAAGGGTTTGAAGTCCGCTGAAGGTGCGGCAGGCAGTTGATCCACAATTCCTTGACCTTTGATAAACTTTTGAGTCACGTAGACGATGTTAAATTGTTGTACGATTAACTGCCATCTGGACAGTCGGCAATTTAACATGGATTTATTGAACATGTACTTGAGAGGATCCACGCGGGATATGAGATGGGTTGTGTGACCATGGACGTAATGATGTAACCTTATGGAAGCCCATGCTAAAGCACAACAAGTCTTCTCAATTAGAGTGTACTTGTGTTCACTGCTGCTGAATCTTTTGTTGAGGTAATAGATAGCTCGTTCTTGGGCTCTATCGTCTTTATGTCCCAGCATGCAGCCCATGTCATTGTCACTTATGGACAAGTACATGAATAGGGGAACATCATCCATGGGTAGTACCAAAACGGGAGCTTTGACTAGCTACTCTTTGATCGTAAGGAAGGCCTTTTGGCACTCATCATTCCATTTTATGGAGGAGTTCTTCCTTAACAATCTGAAGATAGGTTCACAAGTTGCTGTGAGTTGAGAAATGAATCTGCTAATGAAGTTAATTCTTCCCAAAAATCCCCGTATTTCCTTCTCTGTTTGAGGAATTGGAATATCCGTGATGGTCTGCATTTTGGTGGGATCCAGCTCAATCCCTTTGTGGCTGACTAGGAATTCTAGCAACTTTCATGATTTAACGCCAAAGACGCACTTGGATGGATTCAACTTCAAGTTGTACTTATGCAACCTGTTGAAGAGCTTTCCGAGATGGTCTAGGTGGTCTTCTTCCCTTCGGGATTTGATAATAATGTCATCCACATAGATCTATATCTCTTTGTGCATTAAGTTATGGAAAAGAGCCATCATAGCTCGCTGATAGGTGGCTCCAACATTGATGAGGCCGAATGACAACCGTCTATAGCAAAATGTTCCCCAAGGCGAGATGAAAGCAGTTTTCTCACGATCTTCCTCGCCCACTGTGATGAATGAATTGATTGAGTTGTGATTCTGGGGACAGAATCCTTTTAAGGAGGGAAGGATGTAACGATCGAGAAATTTGTAATTTAATTTAAATATTTATTGATTAAATAAATATTTTAAATAATTTATTTATTGGGGAAAAAATAAATATTTGATGAATTGTTATGTAATAATTTAGTTGAGTATGTATGTTAACTAAATTAATGAATAGTATTTTTATTATTTGAGGATTTAATTTAATGAAAATAATTAAATTAAATGAAGTGTTTAATATTTAAGAAAATAAGCAAATTAAATAAAGTAAGTTTTAGTCTAATTTATTAATTAAATTAGATATATAATTATTTATTAATCATAAATATAATTGTAATAGAAATTATCATAATTACTATTTTAAGTTATTTAAATTAACTAAACTAAAGTTATTTAAATTAACTACAGTGTGACACATGAAATCATATAATATAATATTATTAAAATAATCTAGTTTGGGGGAATAGGTGGTAGCCAAACATGGCCTTATGGCCTTTGGCTTATTGTAACTGACGCCTATTGGTTTTTGTTAACTAATATCCACAATTATCAGTTGGCTTATTTTATTTCACGTATTCTTCTAAAGCCTAAGAGCAGAGAAAGAGAGTTTGTGAGGAAGATAGTGATTCTCTGTATATTTTGTTAAAGAGTTGGAGTATCAAGGTTCTTATTGTTCTTCTTCCCAAATAATCAAGGATTTAAGGTATACATTTCTTCTAATATCTAGGTTTTGATTTCTTAGTGATTATCCACTGTAAATTGGTAGTTATATTGGATTGATACATGTATGTATGTTGTTATAATCTGTTAATCATCCTTTTTGAGTGTTATTTGATGATTAAATACATGAAATTTAGGTTTGTAGGGAGAAAAATAAATAATAGTGTATGTTTATGAAAAATGGCTTAATAAAGTACAAAATTTCATGTTTAATATGTATGATAATCTATAAATTGTTGTTGGATTATGTTAGTATGCTAATGAAACGAAAGCGACGTAGTTTAAATCGTATCAATTGATTAAAAAACGAATTTATGGTGATTGAATTCGCTAAAAGTGTCAAAATTGAAGAAATTTGGAAAATTTTGGTTTTGATTCTTCAAATTCGTGAATATGTGATGTTTATGTGGTTAAAATGGTGTATAGCATGCTTAACTATGTTATTACAAAGTTTTAGATGTTTAGGTTTGTGAATTTCTGTGGTTTTGGGTTGAATTGGGTGTCTACTATGTAGCATAACTCTTCATGCGAGTTTACAAGTTGTGTGTGGTGGTGCAATTTGGCAGATTCTGACGAGACGAAAGCGTAAACTAGAGTCGCTACCAGTAGGCCTTACAGAAATCATGAATTTGCTTGGGATGAATGGCAGAATGCCATTGCTACTGTGTATCTGAGCCTGGCGTTGATTGCTACCTATTTGTAGGTCATGATTAATGGACTTAATCTAGTTTAGCAAGCATGTTAATGATGTTAAGACATAACATAGACTACAACAACAGATTGTAATGTGTTATAATACAAAGTGTGAAGATTTGTAAGTGTTTGTTAATTAAGTTATGTAATGAATCATAAAGTGATGTTATGAAAGTTAAAAGTAAATGATGAGGTTTATGTTAGTTTATAATGTAATATCAGATTCGTTAAAGGTGTTAATCAACATGGTTAAATGTTAAGTTAAGGTTATGACCTAAATGATGGGTTAACCCATAAAGCTAATATTAATACAACTAATTGTTATTGCGATTCCAACGATATGTGTAGGGTAATTGGAGAATGTGACGCCCCCAAAATAGGTATACATTACCCATCTTGAGTCGCCAAATACATGGTACAAAATTAAAATACAACTTAATAATACAACTGTCGTGTAAAATACAAAAAAACATAAACTGAGAGTTTTAATACGAATATTGTCTTCTAGACAGTGTTCAACTCAAATGTAGTCCTCAATATAATTATTATCACACTATTTTGTAGAATAGTGAGGACTACTAATGCTATCATCTGGGCCGTCACTCCGTTCCCCGACTAGTCCCGGCTACGTTCTCATTTCATGAAGAGAACAATGAAAGCAAAAGGGTGAGCTCAACTAGCCCAGTAAGAAATATTATGACTAAGATAATGCATAATAATTTATCGGTAGCCTTAAACAGTGTTAAACTGATAAAATATAACAAACATCAAGTTTAACTGCAGCAGAACAAATAATCCATTAGAAGAGTCAAGTAGAGCATAAAATCTACTATCTTCTATGATTTAAAAAGGTTTTTCATCACTTTTGTCGCTGAGACTCGTCTTAATAAATAATCCACTTCATCAAATCACCCCTGCACTACGGCAAAGGATATTGTTTAGTATCACAACCACAAATTATCTGTGCACTACGGGCCAAGGATATTCGCGTATTGATCAATGATCATGATAATGTCAAAAACTATCCATCAATACACTACGAGCCAATTAGAACTTTTACCACATCATTTGTAACATTACAGTCATGATTATACCGAATAATCCCTGGTCATAATCATACCAAGTCCATCTATGCACTACAGGCCACAGATGACTTTTAACATAATATAAACATGAGGATGATGACAATGATATAAGAATTCAATAAAACAAGTACAAGGATAAATTTTTAAAAGTTTTATAATTTAATTTATCCAGAAATCTATAACGTCCAAATTATCAACATGATACTGCTTTGTGGAGTGAAATTCAAAAATAATATTATATCAAAAATTATTTGGACCGAAAAGAAATCAATTTTTGTCATGAATAGTACCCCGGGTGAATAGTAACCGAGTGAATAGTACCCGTGAATAATAACTTCAAGAATAGTAACCCCGTGAATAGTACCCCGGCATGAAAAAGTTAAAACTTATCAAGAATGCTCAGAATAATATTTTCATGAAAAGATACTGGATGAAGCGAAAATATCAAGGATATTCTACTAATTTCATGGAGTATAGAAGCCAAAACTTTAACAAAACGAGTATAGAATTCAAAATCTGAAACGAAATAATATTATTTACATACTACAGAGTATGAAAGAAAATATTATTTCAAGTGAATATTGAACAAAAATAACATCCTTTACAACTACTGAACGAAAATAATATTCCAACGAATATTTAACGAAGATAATATTCCTAAGAATATTGAACGAAGATAATACTCTTTATGAATATTGAACGAAAATAATATTCACACGAATACAAAAAATAATATCTCTTCAGAATATGAAATAAATAATACCCCTTACCTCAAAAGAATAGTACTTCTGGCTGAATATCGGATATAACGCTGAATGAAACTTGTACTGAATAACAACTCTCAAAGTATCAAAATAATCACAAGGATACGCTCGATAATATAGAGAGAGAAGATTTTGGTTTCTAGTGTGATTTTCAATTATAACCTAAGCACCCTATTTATAGGAAAATGCTTAGAACACCAAAGCAGAAAATTTAATAAAATATTAATATAATTAAAATATTTCACGACCACCTTAGACAAACTGATTTCACCATATTTACAACACTTGTGGGGCCCACCCAATTGCAAAACACGTTTTTTTAAAAATAAATAATTAAAAGATCAAAAATCAATTATTCCGGAACTTCAATAATTCATAATAAATAACCCTTTTATCAGAAAAATTCAAATCTTATCTCCTTCCATAGAAAATTCAATTCTCTACAACTTTGTAAGTTTAAGTTTTTCTAAATTCCAAACAAAAATTGACCAAAATCCAAATACGGACGATTTTACTGGTTATAATCAAATTTCTGTCAAAAATAGGGTCCACCAACACACAAAACATGTGCTAAACATTTTTTGTAACAAAAATACTCTTCCTCCTCATTTACTCATATATCACACATTCATTGTAAAAATATCATCATTATTATATAATTATAATATAATAAATTATTTTATCAGAAAAGATAAAATATCAATTTTAAACAATTGTCACTTTTCTAAAAATTCCTCCATTTATATCCACATAAAATAAATATTTTCTTTATCATATAAAGCAATAATTAATTATTCACAAATAATATTACAGAATCACAATATTGACAACCAGACTGTTCTCGGGAAAAGGGGGCTTTCTGATAAGGATTTCTCCTTATTGGCGCGCAATTAAGTGACCAAACCTCTCATTAGACAGAACTTTCTAGACATTGCCAATAATGCTATCTAATAGTATTATTCAAATAGTATGAATTTTTGATCTGATAATGGAAAATACTGTGCAGTGACAATTATTGAAACAACAATTATATAAAATATCAACGAAACAATTATTGAATCAATAAAATAAAATATTGAACAATAATTACTGTAACAATTATTGAGTAGTGCCTTCTTACGTAAGAATCAATAATTGGTGCAATACCGCAGTGCTCAATGTGTTTTAACCACCGTATTCCAACAAAGTGTTAATTGGTAATAATTACTGCAGTTATTATTTATAAAAACTCAAACTTGTCGTTTTCTTCATCCTACCGTTTTCTGTTATGGGGCCCACAAATGGTTGCGCCATCGTACGAATATTTTCCGACAGAAAGAATATTCCACAACCAAACGAATATTCCCCGACAACATGAATATTTTATAACCACTTGCTTATTTTGCAAAATTCATAAATATTACCCACAACTATAACATTATATCAAATGTACTCCTTAATATTCAAAAATGATATTTCTAGAAAATTCATCTTTATTCATAAAAGTTGGGGTCTTACAACCTCCCCTTCTTATGAAGTTTTGCCCTCGAAATTAGGGTACATACCTGGTATGCCGAAGAGGTGAGGATACCTCGTCAGATTCTAACTCTTGAGGTATAACATTTGAGGGTAGAATATGTTTCTTCTTATCCAAGATTTTTAACAGGTACCTCTTCATACGTTAAATCTTTCGCTATCTCGTCTGGTTTTAAATTTATATTATGGTTCGGGTCGTCCACGTATTTACGTAACATCGATACGTGAAAAACGTTATGAACACGCGACATACTTGGCGGTAAAACGAGTCTATAAACCACAGTTCCTACTCGATCAAGGATTTTAAATGGGCCAATTAAATCGAGGGTTGAGATTTCCTCTATTCAACAGCTCTTGCTTCTAAAATAACGCCCTTTTGAACCTTCTTCTTCATATTCATCAGCTCTGAGTCTGTAGCCTAAGCGGCTTTAACTTTATCGATAAAAGTTGGTTCTAATCGTATATTTACCATCATCACGTGGGTCTTTGTGTTAACAACGTCGCACTCGTAACAGCATACGATCTTCTACTCAACGCGTCATCTACCACGTTCGCTCTTCTACGATGATATTTAATGGTATGGTCATAATCTTCAACAGCTCGAGCCAACGTCTTTGGCGCATGTTACATCCGTTTTGGGTGAAGAAATATTTGAGGGTTTTAGAAATGGGTTTTGTACTGGGGTCAAATTTAAACGTTGAGCGCAAGTAGGAGAAATAAAAGAATGGGTAGAACCGATATCGAATAAGGTATAAACTTCGCAAGGGTTTATGATTAACTAACCCGTGATAACTTCGTTTGGGTTCCTCGTATTTTGGGAAGTCATGACAAACGCTCTCCCTTGAACCGCTGATTTTGACTTGTCTGGGATAGCCTTTGGTATCATCATCCCAACTGGACTTAACTTTGCTATAGAGTACATTCCACCCTCCATTGCTTCGTTGCATTCCTGATCCATGATTTGACTTATTACTCTCCGATCCATATCGAATTGGGGTTGACCACTTTGCACAGGGTAATTCCGAACTCGATGTTGGATTCTACCAATTGTTGTCCAAAAAGCGAAATTCATTTCATCTATTTTGGCCTTATTGGATTGAACGTATTTTTCTACAATATCAACGCGTTGTGCGGCTTTTACCCATGCATCCTTCATTCTTATTCGTTCGGTTGCTTCTTTTTTCATCAAAACTTTGATCATAGCATTCTCAGATTCCAGCTCTAATATCTTATACTCTGCCAAAGAGTGCTTCTGTTCAAGCACCGCACATCGGGTAACACAATTTTGAATTATTGCATCTCTTTGCTCCATGACCGCATGTCGTTCTTCAGCTTGCTCTTCTAACTCATGAATACGATTTTGTAATTCTAAATTTCGATCATAAAATTCTTCTAATAAATTCTCCTCAGGTTCCTCTTCTTCCTCACTCTTAGCTGCTACCTTTGCGACTATCTCGGGTGCAACTATAAATTCTTCACTCATAACATGGATATCTATAATTCCTTCTTCTCCTGACATCACATTATCCTGGTTGGCGATTAGAGGTGTCTCCACGGTCTCATCCACTCCATTGTAAACATTTTCATATTCCATTCTCAAATACTGCAACAAAACAAGGGTTAATTAAAGAAATTGACATGCAATATAATAACCCTATACTCTGATCGACCAATTAAATACAAAATAAACTTAGGTAGGTCATACTAGCGAAGGAATTTCCCATCTCTCCCCTCATAGTTCTAGTCTCACATCTTAGCCAGAGATCATATCCCTAAGCTTTGATACCAAGTGTGACGCCCCCAAAATAGGTATACATCACCCATCTTGAGTCACCAAATACATGGTACAAAATTTAAATACAACTTAATAATACAACTATCGTGTAAAATATGACAGAACATAAAGTGAGAGTTTTAATACGAATATTGTCTTCTAGACAGTATTCAACTCAAATGTAGTCCTCAATACATTTATTATCATACTATTTCGTAGAATAGTGAGGACTACTAATGCTATCATCTGGATCGTCACTCCGTTCCCTGTGACACCCCCAAATCCGGGTACTTCAATTCCACGAGATTTGATGTTCACTGTATAAATATCATCTATCTATCTACCCATAATAAATGCAAACCATGCAATAGATAGAATAATAATAAATCTCCCCTTATGGGGTTACATCAACTACATAATAAATACAATCCCAGGTTACTCTAACCTTAAACATCTGTGCGGAATCATAAATAATTAAGTCTTAAACAACATCATTAACTTAAGTCTAACCTAAATACATCATCAAATAAAATAACAAGTCTTCAACACTTGCTAACTTTTCGTCAGTTCTTTCGTTCTTAACTGCAATGTTATTATTAAGCAAGAGTGAGCACTAATGCCCACAAGTATAATAATGAAATAACAGTATAATAACATGCGAGTAAATCAAAGACATCTGAATAAAAGCTCAACTTTTGAATCAAGAATGAATAACAAGAAACAAAAGAATTCTGAGGGGCATATTACCTTGAACTATGTCCTAGGTTATCAAGGGTTATACTTGAAACCTTTAACGACTATAAGACTATTGACCTTTCTACTGTGATTTGGGGGATCACCCCTTAGTACAATATTGTGCACAATATCTTAACGCTAACGATAAGTAAATCCTTTTGGGGTTGTTCATCTCGGTTGACATTCGAGTCCGCACTAAAGGAAGTTTGGTTTGGACAATTCATCAAGGGTTCAAAATTTTAGAACGCTTATCAACTATGGACTAGTCGAATCAATAAGGGTTCGCTAGTCTAATAAGGTTCAATAATAATGATATTCAAATTGAATAATAATCTCGTGAAGTATACAATAGGACAATTATTGTATAACTGAATCATGCTTTGAAAAGATAATCAATCTTTAATATAACATTTGAACATGAAAAATAATAATGATAATTTACTAGAGGTAATTAATAAACTTGAACAATAATGATAAGTAGGGTTAGGAAACTTGCCTCGTGCGTAGGCTAAACAATTACTACTTCTGTTCACCACAAATCCTACACACATACCATATGTAGTCACGACATTCATTAGTTACATTTTTACTTAATTATTTAATATAAACTCCACTTTATTTAACAAATCATTACCCTTCTAATTTAATTACTTAATTAAATTAGAATATTTTCATTCTCTTACTATTATTACACTCGAATAAATTATTTCATAATAATTTCCATCGAATATTTAATTTATTCCATAATATCTCAATTAAAATATTTAATTTATTTTATAAATATTTTAATAATAATTTTCATCGAATATTTATTTTATTCCATAATATCTCAATTAAAATATTTAATTTATTTTATAAATATTTTAATAATAATTTTCATCGAATATTTATTTTATTCCATAATTTGCAAAATCAACACATTTACTTTCACCGTTTTGATGTTCTTGAAGGTTTTGAAAATAAAACATGAAAATTGTCACTACTTGATTCGTTATAACAATCAATCCGCTTATTTAAATTTTGGTCTCTTCAGTATCAACATGCATAACAACATACAAGTGTAAAATTTAGGATAATATACGATCAATACATAAAATACCACGATAAGGCCATATAGCCAAAAGCCAAACTCAGAATTTTGAAATAAAGAAGTCGTCAGATATTATGAAACTTATGATATGGTTTACAAAACATATATAATTAAATACGATGTGATGTGCCATAACACATACAAAACCATAATCATTACTCCTATCTCAATTACAGAGGCTTTACAGTATGAATGAAAGCCATTTTCATAAAACTCAAATAACATAAAAATAGAATTTGGTTTGGAGAAATTACCCAGTATAGATTTAAGAAGAGGTGATCCAAGATGATCCTTTCACAATTACCCGATGATTACACACTCACAATATCTCTAATTCTCACTAATTTTCTCGATAAATTCTCAATCTCTCCCCTCTCTCGCTTCTTCCGCACTTAGAATAATAATAAAAAAAAAAAAGAGAGAATGTCAGATTATAAGAACTCGATCGACGCTAATAATAATGGTTAACTTGATCATGGGTAATCGCTAGTAACCCCCCACTAAGGCCATGTTTGGCTAGCATAATAGATTTCAAAACTCCTTTAATTTAATAAAGCTTTATCATATATTTTAATTCACGCCACACCCACTTCACATAATAATTCATATATCTTATTTAATATAAATAAAATATAATAACTTCTCATAAATTCATATAGTCATAAATTTAATTTTCTCATTAATTAATTATATTAAATTATTAAATCTCTAATTAATAAATAAATTAATTAGAATACCATCATGCTTAATTAAATAATTCATTTAATTTAATAAGTCGACATAATTACATACTTGATAATAAAAACTCTCTACATTAATTTAATAAATGTAACACATATAATTAAATTAATCTACCACAATTAAGGCTACAATTAATTATTTAATCTAATAATTAAATCATCGAAAAATATTTATTTAATTCAATAAATATTAAAATTAATTACAAAATTCTCGTCATCACATCTTTCCCCCCTAAAAGGATTCTCGTCCCCGTAATCACGACTCAATAAATTCAACCCGCTTACATTCTCCCCCCCTTACAAAGATTCTCATCCCCATAATCGCTACATACATAATTAAGTAAATAAATGAGGGAATTCTTCATCATATTCTCTTCGAGTTCCCACGTAGCTTCACAAGATTGTGGTTCCTCCAAATTACCTTAATGTAAGGCATAACTTTATTTCGAGAACTTGTTCTTTTCTATTGACAATTTGGACAGGAATTTCTTCGTAAGATAAGTCTTTCTCAAAATGTAGGGGTTCATATTCAATTGCATTCTTGTAATCGGCCTTGTAGGGTCGTAATACAGAAACATGGAAGACGTTGTGGACATTCTCGAGTCTTTGGAGGTAAGGCTACCTCAGACGCAACTTCTCCGATTCTTCTCAAGACTTCAAAGGGTCCAATGAATCTTGGGCTCAATTTCCTTTCTTTCCTAACTCGATCTTCCCTTCCAGGAGAGACCTTCAAGAAAACATAACTACCGATTCAAACTCGATATTTTTACGATGTGGATCAATTATATTTCTTCTATCGATCTTGAGCCGCTACCAATCGTGTTCGGATCACTTTGACTATTTCTGCCATTCATTGTACTTCAATTCGCCCCTAACAATTGTCTTTCACCAACTTCATCCCAAAGAAAGCGAGTTCGCACTTTCGCCAGATAACGCTTCGTATAGGCGATGCCTATACTAGCGTGGTAACTGCTTGTTGTAGAAATGAACTCTACTAACGGTAGGTGATCATCCCAATTTCCTTTGAAGTCCATCACACAGCTCTCTCAAAGATATCTTCTAATATTTGATTCGCTCTCTCACTCTTTTCGCCTGCTTTGAGGGTGGTAAGTCAGACTCATTCGCAATCATGCACCCACGCATTCCTCAAGACGCTTCCGTAAATTTGATGTAGCGGGATCTCTATCGTAAACAATTGACACCGGCACTCCGTGGCTCAAAACATTCTCTTTCACATATAACCTTGCCAACCGATCTAAGTTGAATCGATTTTGATTGGAAGGAAGTGTGCGATTTTGTCACCATTAACGATAACCCATATCAAGGTCAGTAGCCTTTCTCGAGTCGCCGAAGGCCAACCACGAAGTCCATTGTAATATGTTCCCATTTCCATTCGGGATTTCTAACGGTTGTAGAAGTAATCCACTCTTGCCTTTGATGTTCGCTTTTACTTTCGGACAGTGTCGACACTTGGCAACACATTCTCGCAACATCGCATTTCAAATTCGGCCACCAAATATGTTGTCAAGATCTTGATACATCTTTGTACTACCCGGGTGAATCTAATATCTCGAACTATGAGCCTCACTCGCAATTTCTTCCTTAATTTCAGATCGCTGAATCCAGATTCTATTTTCAAATCTTAGTATTCCTTCCTTATCCATCTTAAATCTTGGTTCTGCCTTCCTTCGATATCTTCTTTGTCACCTTTTTTACATTCTTCGTCCCGTCGAGCCTCCTTTACTTTATCTAGTAGAGTTGTACCGCATTGCATCCAAATAGCTTCTCATCAATCTCCATAGGATACTTCACTTCCAACTCCAGCCTCCATTTCGTAATTAGCCCTCCTCCCGAGCAAATAACATCATCAATTTCTCACGACCCTTTCTACTTAAGGCGCCTAAGAACCACATTTGCTTTCCCTGATGGTATAAAATCTCACAACAGTAATCCTTAATTAATTCCAACCATCTTCTTTGACGATGTTCAAATCCTTCCGTAAAAAAATATATTTTAACTCTTGTGGTTCAGATATATTTCACACTTCTCCACGTGATAGATAGTGCCTCCAAATTTTTAGAGCAAAAACAACTGCAGCTTAACTCCAAATCACGGGCCGGGTAACCCTTCTCGTAATCCTTCAATCGTCGTGATGCATACGCAATGACTTTGCTGCTTGATCAAGACACGCCCAAGTCCTTTATGCGATGCATCACTATAAACAACAAAATTTCATGTATCCTCCGGAAGAGATAACACAGGGTCAGACTCAACCTCTTCTTCAATTCTTGAAAACTTTCCTCACACTTATCCGTCCAAACAAATTTCACAAATTTTCGAGTTAAATTCATTAACTGAGTTGCAATCTTGGAAAAGTCTTGATGAACCTTCTATAATATCCTCGCTAATCCAAGAAAACTTCAGATTCGATGGCGCCCCTACCGATCCCGCTTAATCACGGCCGACTTTTGGATGGATCTACCAAAATTCCGCTTTTATCGATCACATGCCCAAGAAATTGCACTCGCTCAATCCAAAATTCGTATTTCAAAACTCGCATACAACTTTTCCCTTCTCAATACTTCCAACGTTAATCTCAAATGCTCTTTGTGTTCTTCTTTGGTTTTCGAATAGACCAAAATGTCATCCATAAATACCACTACTTAACTTGTCCAAAAACAAATTGAACACACCATTCATTAGTCCCATAAATGCCGCAGGAGCATTCGTAAGACCAAACGACATTACTAAAAATCAGAGTGACCAGATCGTGTTCAACGCAGCTTTTTGGTACATCCTCCTACCACCTTCAATTGATGATAACCGCTTCTCAAGTCTATCTTGAAAAGTACCTCGCCCCTTCAATCGATCAAATAGGTCGTCGATCCTCAGAATGGATATCTGTTTAATCGTGACCTTATTCAGGCTTCAGTAGTCAATGCAGAGTCGCATCGATCCATCCTTCTTTTTCACAAACAACACCGGCGCCCCCCCACTACGATACGCTTGATTGAATGTACTTCTTGTCCAACAATTCTTGTAGTTGTACCATTAATTCCTTCATCTCTACCGGTGCCATTCTAGATGGTGCCTTCAATATTGAGCAGCTCCGGCGCCAAAATCGATTACGAAATCTACTCTCTATCTCGTGGAAGTCCCGTAAATCGTCTGAAATACGCCGACGAAGTCCCTCACAATCGATATTTCTTCTACCTTCGGATTCTCTTTTCGACTATCGACTATGTAAGCTAAGTATCCTACACACTTTGTCTTAACAACTTCCCGGCTCGCATCATCATCGACAACTCGCTTGTTCAGCGATTTGCTACCATAAAACACAACCTTTGATGGAGTCATAAGGTTAATACGCTTTTTTTGGCAATCAATTACGTACCCGTAATTGAATAACCAATCCATTCCCAAAATAACGCCAAATTCCCAAGTCGAATAGGATAAGATCTACGCTCATGATATTACCCTTAATATCCACTCTACGCTTCTTAAACACGCATTTAACAGAATTATCTCCTATTCACAATTTCTATATTCATGGATATTCCAACTCATCCATAAGCAAATCTAAACTATTAGCAAAGTCTTCTGATATAAAGGAACAAGTAGCACCCGAATCAAATAAAACATAAGCATTAATTTCATTGATCTAATGATACCGACACCACATCACGAGATCGGATTGCATCCTACACCGACCATATATTGAAAGTCCCAAGGCATTGTTGTCTGGTTGTTATGCGATTGGTCCGGTGATGGTTAAGGCATTTCCACCGTTATTTCCTGGCTTCCTCCTAATCCTAACCCTCCCGATCCCTTCTTGGGACAATCTCGCCAGATGGTCATTCAACCACAAGTAAAACAAGCACCCTTCTTTGGTTTGATATTTGGTGCTATGTGGCCTTCCCCGTCCCACAATTGTAGCACACTCTTTTTCCTTTCATACAAACTCCCATATGGGCTTTCCCCGCAAGCTCGGCATGCTTCGATTCTTTTCTTCCTACTACCTTGCCGATTCCCCGATGATGAGTCATCGTTGCTCCACCTTTTCTTCTCGATTAAAATTTCCACCTCCCGTGCTACTTCCACCGACCTTTGTTATTTCCTTCACCTTCACTCTTCTTCTTCTTTGATCTTAATTGTACTTGGTCACCGTGATCGCTTCCTCCTTCAAATGAGGATGGCCTTTTCCAAAGACTCCAAAGAACGTGTTTAGTCAAAACATCGATACCTTTCATTGTACACCCAAGGCTTTAGTCCTCGCTTTCAAACCGCCTCGCCTTCCTCTCATCCGTGAACTTGATACGGCAAACCTCGCCAATTCGCTGAATTTAGCCGCATAGTCAGCACGCTTATATTTCCTCGCTTCAACTCTAGAAATTGAACCTCCATCCGATTCTCGTGAACTAGTTGGGAAATACATTTCAAAAACATCTCTTTAAATCTCTCCCACGTAATTATACCTTCACCTCCTCGCACTTTGTTTGCTTGCCACCAATAGCTAGCCTCGTACTTCAACATAAACATTGCAAAAGCGGTCTTCCGGTCTTCTAACACTAGCAACGCCAAAAATCTTCTCCATTTCCATAACCCACGCTTGAGCCTCGATCGGGTTCATGGAACCTTTGAACTCTAGCGGTCCCACCGCCAAGTCTTTAAACGTTGTGTTCGGTGGAGCTTCGAGGTTGATTATTCATGGCTCCAAATAAGAAGTTCACCAACCGCCGAATCGGGATTAGCGCTGCATTATTGTTATTATTGGTCGATTTTCCCGAGCCGTGTGACGTTGTTGTTTCTCCTCATGCGGCATTTTCTCGTTAAATAAACACTTATTAGAACTTTATTTATTTCTCTAAATAGTTAAGGCATTACTTAACAATTTAACATATCATTTAACACATCATCTCAAACAACTTGATATATTTTCATTCAAATCAAAAGTTTTAACATTAAACGATAGAATAACTGCTATTTACATCAACTATCCTGGAATAAAGAATCCACAGGATTAAAACATTCAAATATTCTTTCGTTCATAAACACGCTAATTTACATCTAAAAACTAATTAAGTTCTTTACATAATTAAGAAAATCATATCAATGCTTAAGTTAAGGTGTCAATAGCCTTTCTACGCTCCTCTTCTAAGATGCGATACATCGTCCTGCGATCCATCGTGTACAATGGTAGTCCTTCGAACTAGATTGGGTACCTCAAAACTAGATCTTGGGTTTCATTCATTTCCTTGTTAAGTGTAGAGTACGTTTCCCCAATCTTCACTTTCTTTGCACGACTATCATCCTCTCATCATCGATCACCGACGCGATTCTCTTACCCACCTTCCTCCTCGCTATGTTCAACCTTTCTGAGGTTTCCTTCAGCCTTCTTCGCTTATCTCTCCTCGCCTTATCTTCGGGCTTGACCTTTCTCATGGACCAAATCCCATTCTACATTTGCTACCGAGAGTGAAGAGTCGAAATCTCCTCTCCTTCTCCTCTGAGAGTAATATGTCAATAACCGCCGCTCACAAATCTCGACTCGCCTCAGAACTCCACGCTACTTGGTCAGATAACGTGTCATACATCTCAAAGATCAACGGTGTACCGTGGTAACTCCTCTTCTTCCTCTTCATCTTCCTCAACAAATTCCTCCTCAGATCCTCCTCAGATCGGGCCTGCCTCATGCTCCCGACCAACAACGGTGATCAATGGAGACGACTCCTCTGCATACCACCGCTTCCCTAACGACATGAATGTCTCTTGGGGTTCCTCCTCCGCTTTCAAGCACTATAGGTACACTCGGTTCTTCCTCCCAACTTTGACTAGCTTCTCCAACATTCGACATCCTGACACAAAATTCTATGTTTTAGTTACTAAGTCGTATCATCTAATGCATACTTTAACACATAAACACATAAGGCCTTTCATTATCTTCAATGAATTACATAAATTCATTTCTTATAACTCGATAAGAGTTTTCCATCACTATCTTCTTTCTATAAGGCTACTACCTAAGGTTGTTCCCCACCTAAGGTTCATAACCTACAACTTTGATACCAACTTGTGACACCCCAAAACCGCACTTCAATTCCACGGATTTGATGTTCATCAGATAAATATCATCTATCTATCTACCCATAATAAATGCAAACCATGCAATAGATAGAAATAATAATAAATCTCCCCTTAAGGGTTATATCAACTACATAATAAATACAATCCCAAAGTTACTCTAACCTTAAACATCTCGTATGAATCATAAACAATTAAGTCTTAAACAACATCATTAACTTAAGTCTAACCTAAATACATCATCAAATAAAATAACAAGTCTTTAACACTTGCTAACTTTGCCCTCGCTTTTACTAGTGGAAGGTTCGCTTCTTTTCGTTTTAACTACAATGTTATTATTAAGCAAGAGTGAGCACTAATGCCCACAAGTATAATAATGAAATAACAAAGATAATAACATGCGAGTAAATCAAAGACATCTAATAAAAGCTCAACTTTTGAATCAAGAATGAATAACAAGAAACAAAAGAATTCTCGAGGGTCATAAGACTTGAACTATGTCCTAGGTTATCAAGGGTTATACTTGAAACCTTTAATAGTCATAAGACTATGGACCTTTCTACTGCATTTAGGGGATCACCCTTAGTACAATATCTTTATAATATCTTAATGCTAACGATAAGTAAATCCTTTCGGTTGTTGTTCATCTCGGGCTGACATTCAAGTCCACACCAAAGGAAGTTTGGTTTGGACAATTCATCAAGGGTTCAAAATTTAGAACGCTTATCAACTATGGACTAGTCGAATCAATAAGGGTTCGCTAGTCTAATAAGGTTCAATAATAATGATATTCAAATTGAATAATAATCTCGTGAAGTATACAATAGGACAATTATTGTATAACCTAATCATGCTTTGAAAAGATAATCAATCTTTAATATAACATTTGAACATGAATAATAATAATGATAATTTACTCGAGGTAATTAATAAACTTGAACAATAATGACAAGTAGGTTAGAAAATTTGCTCTCGTATGTAGCTAAACGATTACTACTACGCTCACCACAAATCCTACACACATACCATATGTAGTCACGACATTCATTAGTTACATTTTCACTTAATTATTTAATATAAACTCCACTTTATTTAATAAATCATTACCCTTCTAATTTAATTACTTAATTAAATTAGAATATTTTCATTCTCTTACTATTATTACACTCGAATAAATTATTTCATAATAATTTCCATCGAATATTTAATTTATTCCATAATATCTCAATTAAAATATTTAATTTATTTTATAAATATTTTAATAATAATTTTCATCGAATATTTATTTTATTCCATAATATCTCAATTAAAATATTTAATTTATTTTATAAATATTTTAATAATAATTTTCATCGAATATTTATTTTATTCCATAATATCTCAATTAAAATATTTAATTTATTTTATAAATATTTTAATAATAATTTTCATCGAATATTTATTTTATTTCATAAATATCTCAATTAAAATATTTAATTTATTTTATAAATATTTTAATAATAATTTTCATCAAATATTTATTTATTTATTTATTAATTTTTATTTATTTATTTATTTATTTTGACCGCCGGGGCGGGGTAATTTAGTTTGGTAACGCCCGCCGGGGGCGGGGTTACCCAGGCTCATTTTCTACAGTTTCTGCAGTTCGCGAACATAACAAGGCCAAATTAGGCCAAAATCAATCACACGTAAAATTATACATGAATATGGCCATAACTTCCAATTAGTTATTTTTTTTACACGAATTTAGACTTACCCAATCATTGTAATACATATATAATCATTACTTAACCCATCTAGCATGATTTTTAACAAGTTACAACACATAATTTGCAAAATCAACACATTTACTTTCACCGTTTTCTTGATGTTCTCAAGGTTTTGAAAATAAAACATGAAAATTGTCACTACGGATTCAAGTTATAACAATCAATCCGCTTATTTAAATTTTGGTCTCTTCAGATCAACATGCATAACAACATACAAGTGTAAAATTTAGGATAATATACGATCAATACATAAAATACCACGATAAGGCCATATGGCCAAAACCCAAACTCAGAATTTTGAAATAAAGAAGTCATCGATTATGAAACTTATGATATGGTTTACAAAATATATATAATTAAATAAGATGTGATGTGCCATAACACACAAAACTCATAATCATTACTCCTATCTCAATTACAGAGGGCTTTACAAGATGAATGAAAGCCATTTTCATAAAACTCAAATAACGTAAAAATAGAATTTGGTTTGGAGAAATTACCCAGAGTATAGATTAAAAAGAGGTGATCCAAGATGATCCTTTCACAATTACCTGATGATTACACACTCACAATATCTCTAATTCTCACAAATTTTCTCTGATAAATTCTCAATCTCTCTCCTCTCTCGCTTCTTCCGCACTTAGAATAATAAAAGAAAAAAAAGAGAACGTCAGATTATAAGAACTCGATCGACGCTGAATAATGGTCATTAACTCACCATGGGTAATCGCTAGTAATCCCCACTAAGGCCATGTTTGGCTAGCATAATAGATTTCAAAACTCCTTTAATTTAATAAAGCTTTATCATATAGTTTAATTCACATCACACCCACTGCACAATAATTCATATATCTTATTTAATATAAATAAAATATAATAACTTCTCATAAATTCACATAGTCATATATTTAATTTTCTCATTAATTAATTATATTAAATTATTAAATCTCTAATTAATAAATAAATTAATTAGAATACCATCATGCTTAATTAAATAATTCATTTAATTCAATAAGTCGATATAATTACATACTTGATAATAAAAACTCTACATTAATTTAATAAATGTAACACATATAATTAAATTAATCTACCACAATCAAGGCTAATTAATTATTTAATCTAATAATTAAATCATCAAAAAATATTTATTTAATTCAATAAATATTAAAATTAATTACAAAATTCTCGTCATCACATTCCCCGACTAGTCCCGGCTACGTTCTCATTTCCTGAAGATAACAATGAAAGCAAAAGGGTGATCTTAACTAGCCCAGTAAGAAATATTATGACTAAGATAATGCAGAATAATTTACCGTTAGCCTTCAAGTTCATCTATGCACTACAGGCCACAGATGACTTTCAACATAATATAAACATGAGGATGATGATAATGATATAAGAACTCAACAAAACAAGTTCAAGGATAAATTTTTAAAGATTTATAATTTAATTTATCCAGAAATCAATAACGTCCAAATTGTCAACATGATAATGCTTTGTGGAGTAAAATTCAAGAAAAATATTATATCAAAATATATTTGGATGGAAAAGAAATCAATTTTTGTCATGAATAGTATCCCAGGTGAATAGTAACTTCGGGAAAAGTAACCCCGTGAATAGTACCCCAACATGAAAAAGTTAAAACTTATCAAGAATGCTCAGGATAATATTTTCATGAAAAGATATTGGATGAAGCGCAAATATCAAGGATATTCTACTAATTTCATGGAGTATAGAAGCCAAAACTTTAACAAAACGAGTATAGAATTCGAAATCTAAAACGAAATAATATTACTTACATACTACAGAGTATGAAAGAAAATATTATTTCAAGTGAATATTGAACAAAAATAACATCCCTTACAACTGTTGAACGAAAATAATATTCCAACGAATATTTAACGAAGATAATATTCCTACGAATATTGAACGAAAATAATACTCTTTATGAATATTGAACGAAAATAATATTTATACGAATACGAAAAATAATATCTCTTCAAAATATGAAATAAATAATAACCCTTACCTCAAAGAATAGTACTTCTGGCTGAATATCAGATATAACACTAAACGAAACTTGCACTGAATAGCAACTCTCAAAATATCAAAATAATCAGAAGGATACGCTCGATAACATAGAGAGAGAAGATTTCAGTTTCTGGTGTGATTTTCAATTCTAACCTAAGCACACTATTTATAGGAAAATACTTAGAACACCAAAGCAAAAAATTTAATAAAATATTAATCTAATTAAAAAAAATCACGCTCACCTTAGACAAACTGATTTCAGCATGTTTACAAAGCCTGTGGGGCCCACCCAATTCCAAAAAATATTTTTTTTAAAATAAATAATTAAAACTTCAAAAATCAATTATCCCAGAACTTCAATAATTCATAATAAATAACCCTTTTATCAGAAAAATTCGAATCTTCTGTCCTTCCATAGAAAATTCAATTCTCTACAATTTTGTAAATATAAGTTTTTCCAAATTCCAAACAAAAATTTACCGAAATCCATATACGGACGATTTTACAGGCTATACTTAAATTTCAGTCAAAAATAGGGTCCTCCAACACACAAAACATGTGTTAAATATTTTTTGTAACAAAAAAACTCTTCCTCCTCATTTACTCATATATCACACACTCATTATAAAAATATCACCATTATTATATTATTATAATATAATAAATTATTTTATCAGAAAAGATAAAATATCAATTTTCAACAATTGACACTTTTCTAAAAATTCATCCATTTATATCCACATAAAATGAATATTTTCTTTATCATATAAATCAATAATTAATTATTTACAAATAATATTACAGAATCACAATATTGACAACCAGATTGTTTCCGGGAAAGAGGGGGCTTTCTGATAAGGATTTCTCCTTATTGGCGCGCAATTAGGTGATCAAACCTCTCCTTAGACAGAACTTTCTGGACATTGCCAATAATACTATCTAATAATATTATTTAAATAATATGAATTATTGATCTGATAATGGGAAATACTGTGCATTGACAATTATTGAAACAACAATAATATAAAATATCAACGCAACAATTATTGAATCAATAAAATAAAATATTGAACATTAATTATTGTAATAATTATTGAGAAGTGCCTTCTTACGTAAGAATCAATAATTGGTGCAATACCGCAGTGCATCTCAGCAAACAACACCGTACTACTACTGTGTTTTAACCAAATTGGTATTTCAACAAAGTGTTAATTGGAATAATTATGCCGTTATTTATAAAAACTCAAACTTGCTGCTTTTTTTCATCCGATCGCTTTTCACATGGGGCCCACAAATGGTTACGCTACGTCGCATTTAATATTCCCCGACGTAAACAATATTCCACGACCACCAAACGAATATTCCCCGACAACATGAATATTTTATAACCACTTTATTTTGCAAAATTTATAAATAGTACCCACAACTATAACATTATATCAAATTACTCCTTAATATTCAAAAATGATACTTATAGAAAATTCATCTTTATTCATAAAAGTTTGGGTCTTATAGAGAACATTTGTAATGCCCCCAAAATAGGTCCAATCCATCCAACCTATTCTGAGTCGCCAAATACATGGTACAGAAAACAACTAAAACTTTATTACTACAATTGTCATGCAAAATACAACAACACATATGTTGTGCGTTTTGATACAAATATATACCAATTGTCACTCTCATCCCAACCTTGGATAGCACGTCATAATGGCACCTTACATAAAGGTACAGTCAAAAACTATTTTAGAAATTAGAATCTTTGGAAAGTGCTCAAGGAAACCTTCGTTCATGGGAGGTCATGCGTCTAGGTTATGATAGATATCATATGTCCACAGAATTATCCTTGGTTGACCCAAAAGACCCCAAAGAAAAACGAGAAGATTACTATCATATTCTTTCCAATGGTGAGTCTTCTCTTGACATATCATTATCTCCACTGTCTCTAATTGAAAATTATACTTCAACAAAACACCAAGATTATATAGGTAGTGCTCAGTAGATATACTCAAAGAAGTGGATGTGCACAACCCATCTTTATGATAACACGAGGTTGTATGTCATTAGACATCTTGTACGATAGTGGAAAAACACCCTTCCAATGTTGGGTTCGCCTCACCCTATTTGATTTACCAAATAAAACTATTAAATGATGTATAAAATACAACACACTTTTCTAAACTGTTTAGGGAGAACTTCTATAGCTAAATATCACCGTTCTATTCTCCTGTTACCCCCTGCTCGACCCAGCTACACTCTTATTACCCGAAAGGAATTGTGAAGTAGAAGGGTGAGCATAACTAGCCCAGTAAATAATATCATGACTAAAGATAAATAAATTATCAATAGCCTTCATCAGTAATAAATCAGAGATTTAGAACATATGGTAGATGATAAAATTTTTCAACCATAGTTGCAGCGGAACGAGCAATGCTTTTGAAGAGTTAAATAGACCATAATGTCTATTATCTTTTCTATGTTAAAAGTCCACCAATAATATTTTATCCCTGTAACATCAATTGTGGTTCTAAATTCTTCTTCTCATCCAGATTTAAGATAATTTACATCACCGCCTTTATCCAAAACATCAAAGATCATGGTTATACCAAATCACAGCCTCGCTCATAATCATACTAATAAGTTCATCTTTGACTACGGGCCAAAGATATTCGCTGCCAGCTCATCTTTGCACCATCGCCAAAGATATTCAACAACAGTCATCTTCTTGCACTCACACCAAAAAGATATTCATCAACAGTTCATCTATGCACTACAGGCCAAAGATATTCATTAACATATCATATTTGCACCACATGCCAAATATATTAATATCGCAAAAAATATATAATCATTTCAGAATTTATATCAACAATAATTATAACCATGTTGATCAATTCACCTATGCACTTAAGCTAAAGATATTAAATTATAACTTCAATGGTCATCATCATACCAGTCAACAATTCAACATTGCACTACTGGCCAAAGAGAACCCATAGTCACGATCATGCCAATAATCTACCAATCTTTACACTCAAGTCAAACAGAAATTTCATCACCAGGATTATAAAAATGTGATATATGATAATAAAAACAATATGATCAACAACTGCATTTAATTTCAAGAGTAAGATTCATAAATCAACGATAATTTGGTCAGAAAAAAGAAACCAATTTTGTCGTGAATAGTAACTCGTGAATAGTAACTCATGAATAGTAACTCGTGAATAGTATCAGATTCGTATATAGATCAGATACGTAAATAATGTCATATACATAAATAGTGCCATATACATAAATAGTGTCGTATACGTGAATGTATACGTGAATAGTTCTGTATACGTGAATAGTAACCCTGACACAAAAAGGTAGAAATTCCATAATAAAATCCATACCAATATTTCGGTATAATGATATTGAAAGAATAACATCATTATGATGAAAATAACATCCCTTAGCTCAAAAGAATAGTACTTTTGACTGGAATATTGAATATGACGCTGAAGGAAACTTGCATTGAATAGCAACTCACAAAGTATCTAAATACTCACAAAATACGCTCGATAATATAGAGAGAGGAAGAGAGAAAACTTGTTTCTGGTGTGATTTTCAATTCTAACTCAGCACTCTATTTATAGGAAAATGTTAGAACGCCAAAGCAGACTTGACTTGCAACCTGATGGCTTTACCTGCTACTATTCCCACCCACCACTTTTGAAATAAAATTTGAGCACATTTCTTCACCAACCAAAGGTTGGGCCCACTCATTCTAGAATTTTCCACCAAAAATCATTTATAAACATAATTTCCGAATCAGTCACCTCTTAAAATTCATAACAAATCATATGTTAAGTTTTAACGGTTCAAAATTTGTGGACATGTACTTAACTTATATATGTATAACATATCCAAAAGTAACAACGATCCAACGGTCGGATTAAAAATTATAACTCACGCAATATATCTTAAGAACAGTGATTTTTCAAATTATGAGTCCTTCGGATCAGTTTCATTCAAACAGTCACCACGAAATATCCACAATTAATTTTTTCGTGATTCTAATTTCTACGGTTAGCTTACTTCCAGGGATTTCTTTTGATATATCACTTATCTCCTAAATCATTATACACAAAGAGTTATAGATTTTAAAAAATCAAGTAATAAACTATTTTTCTGAAAATTTCCAAATTTCGTTCTTCATTTCGACAAAATAATAATAAAACACCTCATCATTAATTCCTTCATTTATAACCACATAAATAAATCCATCATTTATATCTACATCAAATAAATATTTACGTATCATATAAATCAATAAATAATTATTCACAAATAATATTACAGAATCACAATAATGACAACCAGGTTGTTCCCAGGAAAGATGGGGCTATCCGATAAGGATTTCTCCTTACTGGCGCGTAATTAGGTGACCAAACCTCTCCTTGACAGAACTTTCTAGACATTGATAATAATGTTATCTAATAATATTATTCAAATAATATGAATTATTGATCTGATAATGGGAAATACTATGTCGTGACAATTATTGAACAACAATAATATAAAATATCAACGCAACAATTATTGAACCAATAAAATATTGAACAGTAATTACTATAACAATTATTGAGTAGTGCCTTCATACATAAGAATCAATAATTCCAAAAATATTGTGCAATACAGTGTGCTACTGTACAACCATGCGTATTACTGTATTTTAACCACCAAGTATTCCAACAGTGTTAATGGTAACAAATACGTCATTATTTATAAAAACTCAAACTTGTCATTTTCTTCATCCAATAGTTATTCTGTTATGGGGCCCACAAATGGTTGTGCCGTCGTATGAATATTCCCCGACAACAAGAATATTCCTTGACCAAACGAATATTCCCTGATAAAAATGAATATTTTATAACCACTTGCTTATTTTGCAAAATTTTCACATATCACCCTTAACTTTAACTTTTTATCAATTTAAATATTTACTAAATAGAAAAATTGAATACTTTTATTTCATAAAATTTGGGGTCTTACAATTTCCCCTCCTTATGAAATTTCGTCCCCGAAATTTACGTACCTGGTATTTCGAAGAGTTGAGAATACCTTACTTTCTTTTCAGATTCCATCTTCCCCACATCATGATTTCTCCATTGCTCATCTCCTGTATTTTAGATATCATTCTAGAATACAGCTTCAAAACAAAGGTTAATTGACATATCACAATTTGTCAATTTAAGAAAGAAAATTCAGCTTAGGTAGGACACATACTAGCGAAGGATATTACTCGTCTCTCCCTTCCTAGTTCTAATCCCGGATCTCTGCCAGAGATCATATCCCTAAGCTCTTATACCAAATGTAACGCCCCCAAAATACGTCCAATCCATCCAACCTATTCTGAGTCGCCAAATACATGGTACAGAAAACAACTACAACTTTATTATTACAATTGTCGTGCAAAAAACAACAACATATATGTTGTCAGTTTTGATACAAATATATACCAACTGTGAATCTCATCCCAACCTTGGATAGCATGCCACAATGGCACCTTACATAAAGGTACAGTCAAAAACTATTTTAGAAATTAGAATCTTTGGAAAGTGCTCAAGGAAACCTTCGTACATGGGAGGCCATGCGTCTAAGTTATGATAGATATCATATGTCCACAAAATTATCGTTTGTTGACCCAATAGACCCTAAAGATAAATGAGAAGATTACTATCATATTCTTTCCAATGGTGAGTCTTCTCTTGACATATCATTATCTCCACTGTCTCTAATTGAAAATTATACTTCAACCAAACACCAAGATTATATAGGTAGTGCTCGTAGATATACTCAGCAAGTGGATGTGCACAACCTTGTCTTATGATAACACGAGGTTGTATGTCATTAGACATCTTGTATGATAGTGGCAAAACACCCTTCCAACGTTGGGTTTGTCTCACCCTATTTGATTCACCAAATATAACTACTAAATGATGAATAAAATACAACACACTTTTCTATACTGTTTAGGGAGAACCTCCACAACTAAAGACCACCATTTTATTCTTCTGTTACCCCCGCTCGACCCAGCTACACTCTTATTACATGAAAGGAATTGTGAAGCAGAAGGGTGAGCATAACTAGCCCAGTAAATAATATCATGACTAAAGATAAATAAATTATCAATAGCCATCATTAGTAATAAATCAGAGATTTAGAATATATGGTATATAATAAAAATTTTCAACCATAGTTGCAGCGGAACGAGCAATCCATTAGAAGATTCAAATAGACCATAAAGTCAATTATTTTCTCCATGTTAAAAGTCCACCAAGAATGTTTTATCACTGTAACATCAATCAACAGTTCCTGTCCACAATCATATGAATAACACATAATCATAATTGTGGTTCTAAATTCCTCTTCTCATCAAGGACGAAGATAATTTACATCACTTGTCTTTACCTGAAACATCAAAGATCATGGTTATACCAAATCACAGTTCCTTCTCTTAATCATACTAATAACTTCATCTTTGCACTATGGGCCAAAGATATTCGTCAATAGTTTATCTTTGCACTACTAGCCAAAGATATTCAACAACAGGTCATCATTGCACTACGGGCCAAAGATATTCATCAATAGTTCATCTTTGCACTACAGGCCAAAGATATTCATCAACATATCATATTTGCACCACATGCCAAATATATTAATATCTCAAAGAAATATATAATCATTTCCGAATTTATATCAACAATAATTATAACCATGTTGATCAATTCACCTTTGCACTTAAGCTAAAGATATTCAATTATAACTTTAACAGTCATGATCATACCAGTCAACAATTCAACTTTGCACTACAGGCCAAAGAGAACCCATAGTCACGATCATATCAATAATCTACCCATCTTTACACTCAAGTCAAAGAGAAATTTTATCACCAGGATTATAAAAATATTATATATGATAATAAAAATAATATGATCAACAACTGCATTTAATTTCAAGAGTAAGATTCATAAATCAAAGATAATTTGGTCAGAAAAAGAAACCAATTTTGTCGTGAATAGTTCTCATGAATAGTAACTCATGAATAGTACTCCGTATTCGTACATAGTACCGTATACGTAAATATTGTCATATACGTAAATAGTGCAATATACATTAATAGTGTCATATACGTGAATAGTGTCATATACGTGAATAGTGTCATATACGTGAATAGTGTCATATACGTGAATAGTAACTCCGACACAAAAAGGTATAAATTCCACAATAAAATCTATACCAATATTTCGGTATAATGATATTGAAAGAATAACATCATTATGAAGAAAATAACATCCCTTACCTCAATAGAACAGTACTTCTGACTGGAATATCGAATATGACGCTGAAGGAAACTTGCACTGAATAGAAACTCACAAAGTATCTAAATAATCACAAAATACGCTCGATAATATAGAAGGAGAAAGAGAGAAAACTTGTTTCTGATGTGATTTTCAATTCTAACTCAGCACTCTATTTTATAGGAAAATGTTAGAATGCCAAAGCAGACTTGACCTTCAACCTGATGGCTTTACCTTATACTATTCCCAACCACCACTTTTGAAATAAAATTTGAGCACATTTCTTCACCAACCAAAGGTGGGGCCCACTCATTCTAGAATTTTCACCAAAAATCATTTATAAACATAATTTCTGAATCAGTCACCTCTTAAAATTCATAACAAAGCATACGTAAATTTTTAACGGTTCAAAATTTGTGGACATGTACTAAACTTATATATGTATAACATATCCTAAAATAACAACGATCCAACGGTTAGACTAAAAATTATAACTCACGCAATATATCTCAAGAACACTGATTTTTCGAATTATGAGTCCTTCGCACCAGTTTCATTCAAACAGTCACCACGAAAAATCCATAATGAATGTTTTGGTGATTCCAATTTCTACGGTTAGCTTACTTCGAGGGATTTCTTTTGATATATGGCTCATCTCCTAACTCATTATACACAAAGAGTTATAGATTTTACAAAATCAAGTAATAAACTAATTTTCTTAAAATTTCCAAATTTCGTTCTTCATTTCGAAAAAATACTAATAAAACACCTCAGCATTAACTCCTTCATTTATAACCACATAAATAAATCCATCATTTATATCCACATAATATAAATATTTACTTTTCATATAAATCAATAAATAATTATTCACAAATAGTATTACAGAATCACAATAATGTCAACCAGCCGCCTCCTGTGAAAGAGGGGCTTTCGATAAAGATTTCTCTCATCGCAATTAGGTGACCAAACCTCTCCTCGATGTAAACTTTCTAGACAATGCCAATAATTTTATCTAATAATATTATTCAAATAATATGAATTATTGATCTGATAATGGGAAATACTGTGTCGTGACAATTATTGAACAACAATAATATAAAATATCAACGCAACAATTATTGAACAAATAAAATATTGAACAGTAATTACTATAACAATTATTGAGTAGTTCTTTCATACGTAAGAATCAATAATTCCAAAATACTGCGGCAATACCGTGCTACTCGCATAAACCACGCCAGACATCATCGTATTTTAACCACCAGGTATTCCAACAGTGTTAATGGTAACAAATATGTCGTTATTTGTAAAAACTAAAACTTGTCGTTTCTTTCATCCAATAGTTATTCTGTTATGGGGCCCACAAATGGTTGTGCCGTCATATGAATATTTCCCGACAACAAGAATATTCCACGACCAAACGAATATTCCCCGATAAAAATGAATATTTTATAACCACTTGCTTATTTTGCAAAATTTTCACATATTACCCTTAACTTTAACTTTTTATCTATTTAACTATTTACTAAATAGAAAAATTGAATACTTTTATTTCATAAAATTCGGGGTCTTACAACATTGATATACTTGTGTAGCTTACATACAAGGCAAGTTTCTTATCCTAAACTTTTATTGAGCAAGTATCCCTAACCTATGTTACTTAATTATTCAACAAGGTTTACTTATCGTTGTTATGTTATACTTATGCAAGTTTTCTATTCCTAAGTTATCGTTGTATAAGTTCCTAATTTTTATGTTGAAATTGAGCAAACATAATCTATCTTGCATATGTTTGTACAAGCTCTTATAACCTAATTCGTTACCTCGAGCGAGTTTTACTTTTCTAAATCTTGATATTATTATTCAAAGCATATATTGTTCTAATACATCGATTCAAATGAGATTGTTCTAACTCTTTTGGATATAGCACTTTGAATGTACACCATGTTTATTCAATTATACATTGTTGTTATTCGGTCTTTGACTTTGATAACCTTGTTCAATTCTATATTGATTATATTAAACCTCCAAGTAGTAAGCAAACTCTTATTAATTGAACTAGTCTATTTATGAATGGTGTTCTAAAATTCTAGAACCCCTGATAAGTTAGTTCCTAGCTAAACTCCCTTTAGTGCAGAAATTCTAAATTCAAACTAAGACGAACAACCCTAACATAGGGGATTTTGTATGTGTTAACATTTAGATGTTTGTGCACAATACATGGTACAAAAGGCTGATCCCCCTAAGTACGTTAAGAAGGGTCTGTATAGTCTAATTGACTGTTAAGATTGTGGTAGTAATACCTAATCACTGTGGACATTGTTCGTGGTCTTAAGACCCTCAGATATTAAAGTTCGAACTATTTTTTATTTTTGATTCGTAGAGAAAGTTCATTATTGTTCAGCATTCGTTGCTCATTCTCATATGGTTATTATTACTACTCTTTATATCAGTGAGCAATTATTTGCTCACTCTTGCAATTAACACTGCAGCTACAGTTAAAAGAGGCGATGATCCATCTACTAACAAAGGAAAGGGCAAGATGTCCAAGTGTTGAAGAATTATTATAATTTATTTAAATGCATTATGTTATAAGACTTGTTTTCTTTTATGATTTATTCTGCAAACTTATGTAATAATTTGAAGGTTAGATTATCGAGGATTGTTTATGAGATGATGTAACCCTTTAATGGGGAAGATTATTGTTTAAATTAATTGATGTTTTTATCCTTTATTATAGGTAGTCAGATGTAATTATTTTGATAGTGAGCACAAAATCCTATAGGAATGAAGTATCCGAATTTGGGGGTGTCACAGGTTGGTATCAAAGCCTTAGGTTATTAACCTTAGGTGGGGGAAACCTTAGGAAGAAACCTTTAAGGACTCAGGAAACATAGTGGTGTTTAACTCTTATCGGGTCTTAGGGAATGGATTAAGGCATCCACTGAAGGTAAACAATAAAAGAAAGTATGTGCTATGTGTTAATAACTTATGTGCTTGCGAGTATCGATAATGTTAAGTAAAACTTAAAATATTTTGTTGTCAGGATGTCTAACGAAGGAGGATCCAGTCCAGCTAGGGAAGTGATACCTCAGATACCTAGAGATGACGAACCCCTGGATATTCACGTTGTGCGGGAACGGTTGATTCAGAAAGATGAGCATGTGACAGATCCCGAGGAGGATAGTTCTGCAGAGATAGAGGAGGATGATGAGGAAGAGGATCCTGTGGATTTTCCACCAAACTCCATATCGGCTGAGATGTATGATGCTTTGTACGACCGTAATATAGAGTTATAGGATAATGTAGAGGAACTGAAGGAGTTGGTTGAGATGCATCACACTACGATGGAGTAGAAGGATGCAGAGATTCAGGAACTGGACTCAAAACTTGGAAACACGGAGTGGGACCTAGTTCATACTAAGGGTCAGCATAGGGATCTGTTGGCAGTAAACGAGAAGATGAAGACTAACATGGAGAATTTAAAAGATGAATTCAAAGAGGAATCAACTAAGCGTGCAAGAGCAGAGGAAGCTTGGATGAAGGCAATTCAACGTGCAGACCGTGCTGAGGCTAAAGTCCAAACGAAGAAAGCCAAAATGAACGAAATGGATCATACCTTTAATTCTGCGATCGATAGGGCCCAGGATCGAGTCTTTTATTACCCACCTCAATTTGAAGACTCGACGTGGTTCGTGATGGATCGTAAGACGACATATCATATTATGGAGGAAGAGCGTAGAGAAGCCTCTTGACGTCTTAATATGCATAGATAGAAAATAAGAGTGATAATAATATGTGATTATTTATGTGAATAAATAAAATTTAAAATCCCTTATTTTGAGATGAATAAAGGGGTAGTATGT
Source organism: Panax quinquefolius (assembly GCA_020205615.1). Taxonomy (NCBI): domain Eukaryota; kingdom Viridiplantae; phylum Streptophyta; class Magnoliopsida; order Apiales; family Araliaceae; genus Panax; species Panax quinquefolius. The sequence goes on from CM035162.1 coordinate 81,270,167, forward strand.
GTATGTAATCCTGAAACTTGTTTAGTTCAGGAAAGTGGATGTTAATAGCAGATATGCTATCTTTTATATGTTTTAAAGCATTATGAATGAATAAAATAACAAAGTTATTTGAAATGTTATATGTTATAGCTTTAATCTTAGAATGTATAAAGTAAAACTTTAAAATATTCAAGGAATTGAATAAATGAACTAATAAGCATATATTTTAACAGAAAATGCCTCATAGAAGAAGACATTCACGTCAACAACCACCTCTCGAGGGGTCTACTAACAATAACATTGAGGCCAATGCTAACCCGGTTCAGCAGTTGGTGACTTTGTTGACGGGTGCACTTACAAATCAACCGCAAGCTCAAGTCACGACCTTCAAGGAATTCAAAGCGGTTGGACCGCCAGAGTTTCAAGGGTCTATGAATCTAGTGGAAGCCCAAACCTAGATCATGGAAATGGAGAAAGTGTTTGATGTTGCTAGAGTTAACACAGATTAGAAGAATGCGTTAGCGACATTCATGCTGAAGTCCGAAGCTAGCTACTGGTGGCAAGCAATTAAGGTTTGTGGGGGACAAGGAGTGATAACGTGGGATAAATTTAAGGAGATGTTTTTCAAAATGTACATTCCAGCGAGTTCTCGGAATCAGTTGAAGGTGCAATTTTTGGAGCTGAAATAAGGAACCGTGATGGTGCCAGAATATGCTGTGAAGTTTAACGAGTTGGCAAGGTTTGCCACTTATCAAATCAATACGGATGAGCGTAAGGCGAGAAGGTTCGAACAAGGATTGAAACCATGGCAATATAACAAGGTTTCAATTTTCCAATTAAATACATTTGCGGTTGTACTAGAAAAGGCAATTATCGCAGAAAGTGGAAGCGATGCCTTGACCAAGTACAATCAAGAACAAAAGAAGAGGAAGAATTAGAATTAAAATAAGGCTGGTGGAAGTAACGTTGGAAGTAATAATCAGAAGAGGAAGTGGAGCGAGATTTTGGATCACCGGAGGACAAATAGAAGTCGCCAGAAGAAAAGTTTGAAGCTTGTGCTACTTGTGGAAAGAACCATACTGGGGTATGATTGAAGGGAAAGCGGGTGTGTTTCAACTGTGGTCAGGAGGGACACAATCCACCGAACTATTTTAGCCCAAAGAAAGGAGCATGTTTTGTAACGCCCGAGAATTTCGAATTTCAATAAATTAAATTTTTATTTGATTATGTGGATTAAATGAATTTAATTGAGTAATTATGTGAGTAAGATGTTCGAAGGTCATTTTATGACCTAGAATGTGCAGATGTGGTTAGTATTATGGCTTTGTGCTCGAATTAATTATTGTGAATTATCAAGACGAAAACGAAGGTTTTTCGAGAATGTTTGCGTAAAAACACTATTCATCTGATTTCGTTCGGAGCTAGGGTTTGAGATTCTGAGAAACGTGTAATGATAGAATACGAAGATAGTATGGAATATTTAATAATAATTATGTTATGGCAAACGAAGTTTTCGCATGCGGACTTAAAACCTAAGGGTTGAGTATATTGATTTCCGAGAAGGAAATGAAACGCGTGGAAGTAATTTCATTAGGGTTAAGGCATGTGTTATACAATTAAGATACTATCTAGTATCTATGTATAATATGATGAGTTAATACGGAGTACAATACGATTATCTTACTAGTATTATACGGAAAGAATACGTGAATTATACGTAGGGAATACGAGTTGTATTCTAGAATTTAGTTAAGACTTAATGTTAATTCATTTGGGTTGGATTATGTTTAGTCTAATCAATTGAATGAGCAAGCCCAAGGGATTAAGTAATAAGCCCAAGTCAAGGACCAATATTAGATTGGTTAAGCCCAATGCAAGAAAACCGAACCGTGGATCGAACTGGTGGGTCACCGAATGGGTAAAATCCATGGGGCAACCCATTAGGATGACCCATGGGCATGGTGGGCCGGCCACTTGGTGTGCAAGATAAGCATATCACTTGGTCACCATGTACTTTACTTGGTGACAAAGTGGTAAATAAGTAAGGAGGTGGAGAATTGGACCATTTTGCCCTCATTTGGTTTTCTATAAATAGAAAGCTAGAGTTGGATTTTTGTTGTTTTACAAAGCTTGTCCAAATATAGTGAGAGAGAGAAAGAGCTAGAAATATTAAATCCTTCTACTTCCAAGTAAACCAATAGGCGTTCATCAAGAACGTGAATTACTTCAAAGGTAAATTCTTATAAATCATAATCTTCATCTTTTTTTATTTCTTTCTCGTAGAAGAATCGTAGATGAGTGGAGTGTGTTTATTAAGGAGATATAAGGATGCCTATTAATGATCAAATCATTGATAGGTCATGACCAAATAGAAATCGTAAGTGTTTACACGAGTTAAAAACCATAAGCGTCTTGAACGTTAACTTAGTTATTAACTAACATTTTGAAAACTGTTATAGCTAAGGAATATGCCTATTGTTTGATTAGGATGACTATGATGAATCAATGGAGTTTTCCATGTGATTTGGCGTAGAGAACATTAGTAATGAAGTTATGGCGAATTGTACGAAAATAGACGTTAAATGTCGAAAACGTAGAAAGCCCGAATTAAAGGTCAAAAGTTGATGTGGGACTTGAAAACGTTGGTTTCCAATGTCAACACGTGAGATAAGGAAATTAAAAGTCGTTAGCGAAAGAATTGTCGCATTCCGACTTATAACGAAGAAAACGAGTATTGGACGGACGAAAACGTTAAACGAACGCTTAAAATGAACTTAAAGGTGAATTCTGAGTTAACGAATTCAGAAATATAAAATTCTTATACGAACACGTAAATGATGTAATTCTTGACTTGTAGGCTTTCGAATTGGTCAATTTGGATGTAAAACGAACAAATTAGGAAGCCGGGAGTTTCGCTAGGAAACCAAACTATTTTGGCCAATCGGTGCATTGTGTTCTACAATATAATACTAAACCCAAGAGTTTTCGCCACGCCAAAAGACTATGCATGGCTGAGAGAAAATGAAAACATCTGGAGACTTGCTCCGCAGCGCGAGAGTTTGTAAATAGACTCTCCCCGCAGCATCGAGTCTTGGCAAAACCTTTGGAGAGTGACGCCGCAACACCACTATAATACATAGGATGCCGCACCGCAGCGCCGGCAGTAGAAAAAGGTTGACCAAGTTAGTTTTTGTTCCATTTTGAATGAAGACTTAAAGCAAGACAATGAAGGTACTTAATGTACATGATACTTACCTTAAATCACTTATAAGGTGTTGATGTAAGAAGATCTAGTAAGGTTTAATAGAAATTAAACGAAGAACATAAAGACGTAATAATTGAACCATGAATGACGTTCAAAGTTGTTAGTTAACCAATAATAATTGAATGTCGGTTAAGGACGTAAGAACGTTAATGAAATGTAATGAAGTATAGAAAGTTGAATCGACTTTAATAACGAACTTAATTCAAATAAAACATAGAAGAGAAAGAAGTTGGTTAGAACCGTAAAGTTAGTTTATTTGATAACTAATTACAGTGTGCTATGTGAATGTATCATGTAGATCCTGTAAAGACTGAGAATAGTTGAATTATAAATTCAAAGACGCTTGAAGGCAAGTCTTTCTTAACGTTTGCCTAACCTTCGTGTTAGCCAAGTTTTTACGTGATACATGATAAATAATGCATGAATGGTATTAAGGAAAGAGTCGATGCCTGTTTTATCCTGGCTAGACAAGTATTGAAGAATAGATTGAATTGTTTAAAAGTTTGTTGATATAGAACTGTTAACGTTATCCTATGCCAAGTATTTGGTACGGATGTAAAGGTAAGTTTGTCAATGTACAAACAAAAGTATTTTTCATCGATTATTCGATGGGCACGCGAGGTTGACATATGTTGAACGTAAATACGTTTAACGTAAGAGTGTTGATCAACATAGAGTACAATAGGCTGATCACCTAGAAGTGCTCGTAAGTAAAGACGGGTGGATGGTCATAGTGCCGGATATCCTTTTCAAGTATGAAAACGAAAAGAGTATGTTTATGGTCTATTGACCGGTTCATCATTCCTAAGCTATTTTATATACTTTGGAATGGTTGTTATTATATGAGAAGTATTAGTCAAATGCTTCATAGATAATTGTTCAGTTATAGAATTAAAGCATGTATTTGTTGAGGTGATATTCATATGATTCGTTGTTAAGACTTCCTGAGCTGGTTATGCTCATTCTTGCTTGAACCATATGTTTGCAGCTAAAGTCGAACGAACTGAGAGTTCTAAGAGAGATAAAGGCAAGGCTAAGATGGACAATTAATCATCCTGTAATAGACTAGTGTATTTGTATGTAATATACTTATGACGAACAATGAATGTATTCGGTTATGAACCTGGGAAAGGAATTATTACAAATGTAATACAAAGATAGTAATTACACTCATTTTGTTGTTATTTCAATAGAATGATTGATTGAAATGTAGTATCGTGGAACACCATCTTTCGGGTTGGAAGATACCCGGATTTGGGGGCGTCACATGTTTTACATGCGGTTCGAAGGATCACATGGCTCGTGATTGCCCTAAAAAACCAGTGGGGAGTGCAAGTGGAGGAAAGGGAAACAAAAACGGTGGTGGTGCATTTACTATCACTAGACCAGCACAGTCAAGCTGACCTACTGCGAGAACCTTCAATATGACCGTGTAGGATGCTGTTCAGTTTAAGGATGTGGTGTCATGTATCATTCTGATTAATGGTATTAATGCTTATATACTGTTTGATTCGGGTGCTACTTGTTCATTTATATCTGATGAATTTGCTCAGAACTTAGATTTGCGTCAGGAAGAATTAGATTATCCTTTGAGCATAGAAATTGCAAATAGGGAAGTGATTCCTGTTAGATTCATATATAAGAATTGTAGAGTGGTTATAAATGGTCAAGAAATTATGGTAGACTTGATACCAATTAGAGTGGGTGAGTTTGATATTATCCTGGGAATGGATTGGTTATTCAATCACGGAGCAGTAATTGATTGCCAAAGAAAATATGTTAACCTTATGACTTCGTCTAAGGTTGTGTACTATGGTAGTAAGTCACCTCGACAAGCAAGTTGTCTAATGGTGATGCAAGCCAAGAAGTTGTTAAAACAAGGATGTGTAGGATACTTAGCCTACATAGTTGATTCACAAAAGAAAAGTGCGAAGTTAGAAGAGATATCGATCATAAGAGATTTTGCAGACGTATTTCCAGACGATTTGCTGGGTCTTCTGCCAGATCGACAAATCGAGTTCGTGATTGATTTAGTACCATGAACGGGCACGATATCTAAGGCACCATATAGAATGGCCCCGGTAGAGATGAAAGTGTTTATGGTGGAATTGCAAGAGTTGCTCGACAAGAAGTATATCCAGCCGAGTGTATCGCCACGTGGAGCACCAGTATTGTTTGTTAAGAAGAAAGATGGATCGATGCGGCTCTGCATTTATTATAGAGATTTGAATAAGGTCACGATTAAAAATAAGTATCCGTTACCGAGAATTGATGACCTGTTTGATCAACTGAAGGGTGCGAGGTATTTTTCAAAGATAGACTTGAGGAGTGGTTATCATCAGCTAAAGGTGAGGCCATAAGACGTACCGAAGATGACATTCAGAACTCGATATGGTCATTATGAGTTTCTGGTTATGTCATTTGGTTTAACCAATGCACCTACAACATTCATGGATTTGATGAACAAGGTGTTTAAACCATTCTTAGATAAATTTGTGGTGGTGTTTATTGATGATATCCTGGTGTATTCTAAGACCAAGGAGGAACATGTTGAACACTTAAGAGTGACGTTGGAGACATCGAGAAAAGAGAAGTTGTACGCAAGATTTTCAAAATGTGGGTTTTGGTTGGAACGCGTACAGTTTCTTGGACACGTTTTTGATAAAGATGGAATTTCGGTAGATCCATCAAAAGTTGAAGCTATAGTAAACTGGGATCAGCCGAAGACACCGTCAGAGATAAGGAGTTTCTTAGGTTGGCAGGTTATTATAGGCGTTTTATTCAAGACTTTTCTAAGATCGCGACCCCGTTGACGAATTTGACCAAGAAGGCGGTTAAGTTTGTTTGGACGGAGAAGTGTGAGGAAAGTTTTCACAAATTGAATAATAGGTTGAGTACGACACCTGTGTTGTTATTGCCTGATGATACATGGAATTTTGTGGTTTATAGTGACGCATCGCATAAAGGACTAGGTTGTGTGCTTATGCGGAACGGCAAAGTTATTGTGTATGCATCACGTCAATTAAAAGATTACGAGAAATGGTATCCAACTCATGACATTGAGTTGGCTGCGGTGGTGTTTTTCGTGAAGATTTGGAGACATTATCTTTATGGGGAGAAATGCAAAATATATACTGACCATAAAAGTCTGAAGTATATCTTTACACAAAAAGACTTGAATATGAGGCAGAGAAGAGCTGATCAAAGACTATGACTGCGATATTTTCTATCATCCCGGAAAGGCGAATGTTGTTACGGATGCTTCAAGTAGGAAGGGACGGGAAAAGTTAATGATGTTGACAGCTAATGAGTAGTTAGTGTCGGAAATGGCTAAGATGGAATTGGAAATTAAATATCCGACAAAATCCGATGAAAAGTTGTTCCAAATAAGAAACGGTTCAACGTTGGTAGATAAAGTGAAGAATGCACAACTTCACGATGAAGACTGCGAAAAGATAAAACAGAAAGTATCTGAAGGGGAGGAAAGAAAATTCAAAATCAATTCAGAAGGTGTGACGCCCCCAAAATAGGTATACATCTCCCATCTTGGATCGCCAGAAAATACACTACTGACAACTCCATTTATACAATTGTCATGCAAAATACGACCACAGTTAAACTATGAGTTTTAATACAAATATATGTAACTCTCATGGTGCCTCGACCACAACACCTTACAATGGTACCTTACATAAAGGTACAGTCAATAACTGTTTTAGAAATTAAAATCTTTGGAAAATGCTCAAGGAAACCTTCGTATATAGGAGACCATACGTCTAAGTTATACTAGATATCATATGTCTACAGAGTTATCCTTGGTTGAACCAATAGTCCTAAAAGAAAAATAAGAACATTACTGTCATGTTCTTCCCAATGGTGAGTCTTCTCTTGACATATAATTATTTCCATTGTCTCCAATTAAGAATTATATTTCAACCAAACTCTAAGATTATATAGGTAGTGCTCATAGATATAATCAGCAAGTGCATGTGCACAACCTTATCTTATGATGACACGAAGTCGTCTGTCATTAGACATCTTGTATGATAGAGGAAAAACACCCTTCCAAAGTTGGGCTCGCCTCACCTTATTTGATTCACCAAATATAACTATTAAATAACGTATAAAATACAACACGCTTATCAAAAGTTCTCAATAAAATTATTTCCATACTGTTTAGGGAGAACCTCAACAGCTATAGACCACCGTTCTAATCCCTTGTTACCCCCGGTCGACCCAGCTACACTTTTATTACCTGAAAGGAATTGTGAAGCAAAAGGGTGAGCACAACTAGCCCAGTAAAGAATATCATGACTAAAGATAATTAAATTATCAATATCCTTCGTCAGTAATAAATCAGAGAGTTAGAACCTATGGTAGATGACAAAACTTTTCAACCATAGTTGCAGCGGAACGAGCAATCCATTAGAAGAGTCAAATAGACCATAACGTCTATTATCTTCTCCATGTTAAAAGTCCACCATCAATGTTTTATCCCTGTAACATCAATTAGTAATTCTTGTCCACAATCATGTGAATAACTCATAATCATAATTGTGGTTCTAAATTCCTCTTCTCATCTAAGAAGAAGATAATTTACATCACCTGTTCATCTTTGCACTACAGGTCAAAGACATGCAACTGTATTTTAGAAGAGTTAAGTAGAGCATGATATCTACTGTCTTCTACGATTTAAAAGTTTACCATCAATTTTATCGCCGAGACTCAGCTTAATAATTAATTCACATCACCAAATTATCCATGCACTATGGGCCAAGGATATTCGTGTTTTCACCAATGGTCATGAACACGCCAATCAACAATTCATCTTTGCACCCTTGGCCGAAGAGAACGCATGGTCATGAACATACCAATAACTATCGCTGAGACTCAGCTTAATAATTAGTATCACAACCACGAATTATCCATGCCATACGGGCCAAGGATATTCATGTAATCATCAATGGTCATGACTATACCGAATAATCCCTGGTTATAATAATACCAACAACTGTACATCAATGCACTACAGGCCACTTAGGACATTTACCACATCATTTGTAACATTATGGGTCATGATTATACCGAATGATCCCTGATCATAATCATACCAATCAATAGTCCATCTATACACGTGCCCCAAAGATGACTTTCATCACAATATAAGCATGAGGATGATGACAATGATATAAGAATTAATCAAATGAAATCAAGGATAAATATTAAAGATTTTTAATTTATCCAGAGTTTAAAAATATCCAAATTATCAACATGATACTGCTTTGTGGAATAAAATTCAAGAATAATATTCATGTATTAAAAATAATTTAGACAGAAAAGAAATATATTTTTCAGGTGAATAGTACCATGTGAATAGTACTTTGGGAATAATGCCTCGTGAATAGTATTTTGGGAATAGTATTTGTGAATAGTACTTCGTGAATAGTACTTTGTGAATAGTACCCATGAATAGTAACTCGTATTCGTAAATAGTACCATATACGTGAATAGTACCCATGAAAAGTACTCCGTGAATAGTACTCATAAAAGGAAAATACAAAAGAAAACGATATTCCATGGCGAGTAAAAAAGAAATGATATCTCATACGAATATAATAGAATATACGAAACTACAAATGGATTTGCACCCGCTATGCGGTAATCCACATAGATAGATCATTTCCATAATTTAATAAAGAATGAATACGAAGGGTCATTCACCATGCACGCGGTAGTCCGTGTAGACAGTTTATTCTAACAGAATAATAAAGAATGGAATAACAGAAGAATTTCACCATGCGGTAGTCCGCGTAGAGAGGTTATTCCAACAGAATAATAAGGAATGGAATAACATAAGAATTTCACCATGCATGCGGTAGTCCACGTAGACATGTTATTCCAACAGAATAATAAAGAATGGAGTAACAACCCTTACGAGTATTGAAAGAAAATAACTCTCTACATGAATACGAAAGAAATAATAGTGTTTACGAATATTGAACATAAATAATATTCATACGAATATGAAAAATAATATCTCTTAATAATATGAATTAAATAATACCCCTTACGAATACAACAAATAATATCACTTACCTCAGAAGAAGACTGGATACTTGAATAGTGAAGTAGCAGACTTTTCTTCTTCTATCTCTCTATAGCTTCTCTCTCTATAATTGCTCTTGTAAGTCTTAGTGAATTGGTGAGAATGAAGGAAGAATGAGCTTCTATTTATAGGAAAAATATAGTTTCGGTAATTGCACGTTTTAGGGCTTGAAATATTATAGTATAATACATTCATCTTTTCCTTCATTTTCAATTTAGTCCTGCAAGTATTATCAAACTTGCACCACCTCCCCTAATAGTATATCATGTGAATCAATAGTACAATCATGTGAAAAAAATAATTACAGTATAATACCTTCATCTATACCTCCATTTTTAATTTAGTCATGCGAGTATTATCAATCTTGAACCACCTCTCCCAATAGTATATGCATGTGAATAAATAGTACACGCATGTGAACAAATAGTTATAAACATGTTAATTAATAGCAATTAATTGCTCATTTATGTGATTAAATACTTGATTGGTCAATATAACCTCCAGAAGTCAATTATTATCGAAATAAAAGTCGATTTCCACTAACACTAATAATCCCAACACAATGGAAATATCAATTTTATCTTTAATCAACACGAACTTATTCATCATTAATATTATAATTTACAATATTTAACAACCAGATTATTCTCAGGAAAGAGGGGGCTTTCCGATAAAGATTTCTCCATATTGGAGCGTAATTAAATAACCTAACTCTTTTCCTCGACAGAACTTTCTAGACATCGTCAATAATGCAAATAATAATATGAACAACTTGTCATCTCAATTATTGATTTAATAATATAAAATATTATGCAGATGATACTGTGACAATAATTGAATCAATAATATGAGAGATATAATGCACCAATTAGTGTAGCAATACTTGAGTATAACTGAGTGACTTCTCACATAAGCATCAATAATCAATATCGTGTGCTACTATGCAACCGCACGTATTACTGTACTTTTATCACCGATTATTTTATGACAACTTGCTTACTTTGAAATTTTTTCACATATCACTCTTACTTTAATTTTTTATCAATTTAACTATTTACTAAATAGAATAATAATTATAGGAAAATTGAATATTTTTATTTCATAAAATTCGGAATCTCACGGAAGGGTTACTTCGATTCGAAAGGAGAATTTGGGTTCCGCCAGTACCGAAAGTTAAAGAGGAAATTTTAAGTGAAGCTCACAACTCAAGATATTCGATTCACCCTGTAAGTACGAAAATGTACCAGGATCTTAGACATCATTTTTGGTGGCCAAATATGAAAAAGGATGTGGCTGAGTGTGTGGCGAAATGTTTAACGTGTCAGAAAGTTAAAGCTGAACACCAAAGGCCAAGCGGATTATTACAACCGTTGGAAATACTAGAATGGAAATGGGAGTATATCGAAATGGATTTTGCGGTAGATCTTCCAACGACTCAACAAGGTTATGACATCGTTTGGGTGATTGTTGATTGATTGACGAAGTCGACACACTTCTTACCAATCAAGATTAGATTTAACCTAGATCGGTTGGCAAAACTTTATGTGAAGGAAATTGTGTCAAGACACGGTGTACCTGTGTCCATTGTATCAGACAAAGATCCGCGTTTCACATCTAATTTCTAGAAACGATTACATGAATGTTTGGGAACTCAGTTGAGAATGAGCACAACGTACCATCCTCAAACAGACGGACAGAGTGAGAGAACCATCCAGACACTAGAGGATATACGCAGAGCATATATTGTGGATTTGAAGGAAAGTTGGGACTATCATTTACCGTTGGTTGAATTTTCCTATAATAATAGTTATCACGCGAGTATTGGCATGTCACCTTATGAAGCGTTATACGACAGGAAATGCGGAACTAAGTTATGCTGGGATGAGGTAGGTGAACATCAACTATTGGGTCCAGAGTTGGTATAACAAACTGTCGAAATCATCAAGGTCATTCGAACAAGATTGATAGTTCCACGGGATAGACAGAAGAAATATGCCGATCAACACAGACAAAATCAGGAATTCAATGTTGGTAGTTATGTGTTCTTGAAAGTATCTCCTTGGAAGGGGAAAATTCATTTTGGCAAGAAGGGGAAATTAAGCCCTAGGTTTATAGGACCTTTTGAAGTGCTTTGACACGTGGGTGAAGTGGCATACGAGGTAGCTTTACCTCCACAATTGGTGCATATCCATAATATTTTCCTTGTCTAGGTGTTGAGACCATATAAGCATGACTATAAACACGTTATAGAATATGAGCCCTTACATTTTGAGAAAGATTTGTCCTATGAAGAAGTCCATGTTCAAATCATCGACAGGAAAGACCAAGTACTAAGGAATAAAGTGATACTTTCTGTTAAGGTAATCTGGAGGAACCACAATGTTGAGGAAGCTACGTGGGAACTTGAGGATGTTATGATGAGAAATTATCCTCAGTTATTTGCTTAATCTTGTATGATGATTCTGGGGACAGAATCCTGTTAAAGAGGGAAGAATGTGATGAATGAATTTATCGAGTTGTGACTCTGGGGACAGAATCCTTTTAAGGAGGGAATGATGTAACGATTGAGAAATTTGTAATTTAATTTAAATATTTATTGATTAAATAAATATTTTAAATAATTTATTTATTGGGGAAAAAATATATATTTGATTAATTGTGATGTAATAATTTAGTTGAGTGTGTATGTTATCTAAATTAATGAATAGTAATTTTATTATTTGAGGATTTAATTTAATGAAAATAATTAAATTAAATGAAGTGTTTAATATTTGAAAAAATAAGTAAATTAAATAAAGTAAGGTTTTAGTCTAATTTATTAATTAAATTAGAAATATAATTATTTATTAATCATAAATATAATTATAATAAAAATTATCATAATTACTATTTTAAGTTATTTAAATTAACTAAACTAAAGTTATTTAAATTAACTAAAGTGTGACACATGAAATCATATAATATAATATTATTAAAATAATCTAGTTTGGGGGAATAGGTGGTAGCCAAACAAGGCCTTGTGGCCTTTGGTTTATTATAACTGATACCTATTGGTTTTTGTTAACTGATATCGACGATTATCAGTTGGCTAATTTTATTTCACGTATTCTTCTAAAGCCTAAGAGCAGAGAAAGAGAATGATTCTCTGTATATTTTGCTAAGGAGTTGGAGTATCAAGTTTCTTATTATTCTTCTTCCCAAATAATCAAGGATTTAAGGTATAAATTTCTTCTAATGTCTAGGTTTAGATTTCTTAGTGAGTATCCACTATAAATTGATAGTTATATTGGAATTATACATGTATATATCTTGTTATAATTTGTTAATCATCATTTTTGAGTGTTATTTGATGATTAAATACATGAAATTTGGGTTTGTAGGGAGAAAAGTAAATAACATTGTATGTTTATGAAAAATGGCTTAATAAAGTACAAAATTTCATGTTTAATATGTATGATAATATGTAGATTGATGTTGGATTATGTTAGTATGCTAAGAAACGAAAGCGGCGTAGTTCGAATCGTGTCAATTGATTAAAAAATGAATTTGTGGAGATCGAATTCGCTAAAAGTGTCAAAATTGAAGAAATTTAGAAATTTGTGATTTCGATTCTTCAAATTCATGTATATGTGATGTTTATGCGGTTAAAATAGTGTATAACAAGCTTAACTATGTTATTATAGAGTTTTAGATGTTTAGGTTTATGAATTTTTGTGGTTTTGGGTTGAATTGGGTGTCTCATCATATAGTATCGCTATCATGAAGTTTCTTCGTCATATGCGAGAAGCATAGCCAAGGCTGCTTACACATACCTTGTAAACGACGCAATTGCTATTATAGCCTTCTGAAATCTATTAGTGAGAAGACAACCACTACGGTGATGTGATAATGCTGTCAGTTTCTCGAGCCTAAGCGTTGGATCACGCCTATTTGTAGGTCATGATTAATGGACTTAATCTTGTTTAGCAAGCATGTTAATGATGTTAAGACATAACATAGACTACAACAACAGATTGTAATGTGTTATAATACAAAGTGTGAAGATTTGTAAGTGTTTGTTAATTAAGTTATGTAATGAATCAAAAAGTGATGTTATGAAAGTTAAAAATAAATGATGAGGTTTATGTTAGTTTATAATGTAATTTCAGATTTGTTAAAGGTGTTAATCAACATAGTTAAATGTTAAGTTAAGGTTATGACTTAAATGATGGGTTAACCCATAAAGCTAATATTAATACAACTAATTGTTATTGTGATTCCAATGATATGTGTAGGGTAATTGGAGAACATTGTTATACTTGTGTTGTTTACATACAAGGGAAGTTTCTTATCCTAAACTATTATTGAGCAAGTATCCCTAACCTATGCTACTTAATTATTCAGCAAGGTTTAGTTATCGTTGTTATGTTATACTTATGCAAGTTTTCTATTCCTAAGTTATCGTTGTATAAGTTCCTAATTTTTATGTTGAAATTGAGCAAACATAATCTATCTTGCGTATGTTTGTACAAGCTCTTATAACCTAATTCGTTACCTCGAGCGATTTTTAGTTTTCTAAAGCTTGATATTATTATCCAAAGCATATATTGTTCTAATACATCGATTCAAATGAGATTGTTCTAACTCTTTTGGATATAGCACTTTGCAGGTACACCATGTTTATTCAGTTATACATTGTTGTTATTCGGTCTTTGACTTTGATAACCTTGTTCAATTCTATATTGATTATATTAAACCTCCAAGTAGTAAGCAAACCCTAATTGATTGAACTAGTCTATTATGAATGGTTTTCTAAAATTCTAGAACCACTGATAAGTTTGTTCCAAGCTAAACTCTCTTTACTGCGGAAATTCTAAATTTAAACTGAGACGAGCAACCCTAACATAGGGGATTTTGTACGTTTTAACGTTTAGATGTGTGTGCACAGTACATGGTATAAAGGGTTGATCCCCCTAAGTACGTTAAGAAGGGTCTGTATAGTCTAATTGACTGTTAAGGTTGGGGTAGTAATACCTAATCACCGTGGACATAGTTTGTGGTCTTAAGACCCTCGGATATTAAAGTTCGAACTTGTTTTCTATTTTTGATTCGTAGAGAAAGTTCATCATTGTTCAGTATTCGTTGTTCATTCTCATATTGTTATTATTACTACTCTTTATATCAGTGATTAATTGTTTGTTCACTCTTGCAATTAACACTGCAGCTAAAGTCGAAAGAGGAGATGAGCCATCTACTAGCAAAGGAAATGGCAAGATGTCCAAGTGTTGAAGAATTATTAGAATTTATTTAAATGAATTATGTTATAAGACTTGTTTTCTTTTATGATTTATTTCGCAAACTTATATAATAATTTAAGGTTAGATTACCTGGGATTGTTTATGAGATGATGTAACCCTTTATTGGGGAAGATTATTGTTTAAATTAATTGACATTTTTATCCTTTATTATGGGTAGTCAGATGTAATTATTTTGATAGTGAGCACTAAATTCTATGGGAATGAAGTACCCGGATTTGGGGGTGTCACAATAACCATAATCTGGTGGTATCCTGCGAAGCAATCCGCAAAGGAGTACATGCCGTATTGAGCAGTATTGTCAATGAGAATGTGGATAAATGGCACCGGGAAACTATCTTTAAGGAAATCTTTGTACAGATCCCGGTAATCCATGCAAACTCGCACCTTTCCTCCAGGTTTAGGTACGGGGACTATGTTGGATATCCACTCAGGATATGTGGACACCATGATAATGTCAGCTTAAAATTGTTTCACAATGTCTTCTTTCACCTTTAAACTCCACTCAGGTTTCAATCGCCTGAGCTTTTACTTGACTGGCTTGAATACTTCTTTAATGGAAAGGCGATGAAGAATAATGTCAGTGGACAAACCCACCATGTCTTTGTGAGACCATGAAAACACATCCTGGAATTGAGTTAGTAGCGTAACCATGTCATTCCTCTTGTTTGGGGTAAGGTCTGAACGAATCTGGATTAACTTAGGGCTTTCTAAGGTTCCGAGATTGAAGGAAGTGGTTTTATCAAGGTTGGGTTTAGGTTTATCTTCGACCCATTCTTTGATCTCCTGAGGCACCTCAATGTTCCCGTGTATTTCCATCAAAGCTGAATCTAACTTTACATCAAAGTTACAATCCTTGTGGAGAAGAGACATCTTATCAGCAAGTACAGGCACATCTAAATTCAGAATCCTAAAATAAAATATGCTTTCACTTAGTATATATGAAATGGTTTAATCATACAAAGTGTTAGCATGTACTGACAAAACAACTTCTAATATTGTACAGAAAAGTAAGCAGTTATGATATCTACATAGCAGAAAGAGTTCATGCCCATTTTACCCTCGTGGACCAATGTAAGGAGTGCTGCTCGAATTTTCGAGGGCAAAGTCCTGGTGGACTGCAGTGATGGAGGGGATGTCATCGTCCTCCTTCTCCCGAATGATGACCATTACGTCTGGGCAATCCTTGGCTTTGGGTGTATCTGTTTGTATGTTCATCATGGACAATGATGCGTATGCCTGACATTATTATGACGATGTCTTGTTTAATTCTTCATTCCTCTTCTTCCACTTTGGGATCTAGAACAAAGACTTCTTTCTCCTTTACCGGTATCGGCTTGGGAAATAACATAGCCATTACGCTGGCTGGCACCTTTACTGGAGGTTGTGTGGACTAAGGATTTGTAGGTTGAGACAATTGTAAGAACCCTAATTTTTAGAAATTATTAAAATAAGAATTTAGTAAATAAAATTCTTAAGGCATGAAAAGGGTTCGAATAAGAATTTATATGTGTTGTGAGGTATCTGGAATGGTGTTGCATGGGGTAATATAAACTATGCAATAAGTGATTTATGTGTTTAATAAATATATCATTATTATATATTTATTATGAATTGTAAAGATAAATTAGTAAGAAGATGGATAAAAATTATCTATTGATATTAAATAATTTATGTTAAATTATTTTATAATAGTAAGTTGGTGACATTAAATATCTGTGATAATCACCAATTTCTTGAGTATTGGTACAAGTATCAAGTCTAAGGCAGTGCAACCTTACTCTTTAATGGTGGATGTATAGGAGCTGGGCTAAACGATTCCTTCAGAGAGCGGAGGTATATACGATTTAGTAACCGATCTAACTCACTGTGAAAACAGTGTAGACGAGACGGAAACAAATTTGTTGGTTGTTTGTGGGAAACCACTCAGTGTACTATATTGAATACTATTAAAGACTCGATGAGTGCTAGGTTTAGACTTGTATATATGTATGTTGTTGACGAGAGAAGAAAATCGATATAGCATTAAAGTGGTTAGAGAATTATTGAGTAATTTGGTACACGGCGAGAAGGGAAGATTAAAGGAATGTATATGTGTTATATATATACCTTGAATTATGTGATTTGGTGGAAGAGAAATAATTATAGTATATTTCTACTAAAGGATATTAAAATAAATTCTAGCATTTGATTATTTTAATAAAAGGGAGAATATTATTTTGATATTACATTATATAGCCTTGTACGAGGTAATGTGTGTGAGTAAGTAATATGGTAAATATATTAAAACATATTTGCTATATAAGTTGAGGGAAACAATTTATCATGATAGAAATAAACTTATTTTCTATATATATAGTGTGTATGTGTGTCGTATGTAAATATTTTAATAATACAAAGATATTAGATTAAGAATAATATCTTGCGTAAATGAGTAAATCGTGTTATTATGATTAGTTCTTATATTTAGAGAAAACATGATAAAAACATCTTATGTTATGGAGAAGTACATAATTTTGATTAAAGTAGTGTGGTGGGAAATGAATAAGTAATGAGAATAAGTAATAAGCTTAATGTAAGCTTGTGTGATATGCCTAGTGTGGCAAAGTGATAGAATAAGCATTCATTAAATAATTTAATGAATGAATAATTGAAGGAATTAAATTTGTATGTGCAATGGTTTTATATTATATAGTAGCTACATCTATATGATATGAAATGAAGTAGAACACTTCAATGGTAACTATATAATAGAGGAAGTATTTGAATATATATGTATAAAGGCTTGTATGTTAGCATTATGTACAAGTGAGATAATAAAGTGTAACATGGTGCAATAGACCACTTCCATGATCATGTTATAAGATGTAATATTGAGAATAATATTATTTTGTGAGATTATATTATTATAAGCTTGTGGACTATTAATTACTAAGTTCATATAATCATGTCTTGTGTGGCATAACTAGTGAAGTTAAATTAAACGGAGATTTAATGGGAAGTATTAAGAGAAAATAAATGAGGAGTTATTAAATAATTGATATTAATTATCATTATAATTATTAAGTTGAGATGATAACTTTTATGGAAAATGATGGATTGAGAATATCCAAGTATTTTATAATTAGCCCAATTAAAATATTGTTTGGAATAATCAAATGTACATGGATTATATAATTCTATGTGAGTGGGTGTATATGTATGCACATTTGGAGGAAAATATCAAATAAACCATATATGCTATTAATAATATGAAGTGTTGAGTATTAGAAGGGAGTGTCCCAAATTGTGTGTCATTTTTCTCATTCACGTGAAAATGAAAAAGGCTAGTAGCTAGCTTGCTTCTTCTTCTCCAAAATCTATAGCTTCCAAATGATGAAGAGGGGAGTGGGTTGATTTGATTTTCCACCAAACTCCTTCAATCCAATAGCTTCTTCCGTCTTCCTTTGGTTTCATTCATGGAGCAAAACCCAAACTTGGTCCATGGTTCTTCTATAAATAGAGACCCTCTTCTTCATTCTTCCTATTTGAAATTCTAAGAATTCTAGTGAGTGAGTGGTTGAGAATTTGGGAGAAGTCAGAAGTTAAGATTCAAGGTTGTCAACTTAGCTTCAAGAGGTATAATTCTCAAACTATGTTCTTAAGTTCAAGTTTTACAAAGTTCTTAGAAAAAGTAGCTTTTGAGACATAAAATTGATGGGTAAGGATTGTTATAATCCATGAATTGATGCTAGACATCGTTAATATAATCAAATATGAAATCAACGGAAGTTAAACGAATCAATTTGGTTAAGAAACGAATTCGTAGTGAACGAATTTACTAAATTGTCAAAACATGAACATTTGCATGAATATGAGTTATAGATTCATTTTTGGGTTAATTAATGTTTATGTTAGTTGATGGGTATTATGATATGTTGTATTTCTATGAATTACGAATCCATAGAATCGAAAACGGACTAATTTGGACATGTATAACTCAAATTATGAAGGTTAGAAGGTAGTTTGGCTTGTTATTTTGTAGCGAGCATTCGTGCACTTTACGGTAGCTATGCCCGAAAAAATTTTCAAAAACATGTTTTGGTAAAAATCGACAGAACATGTTTTGGTAAAACGACCATAACGTTTTCATACGAACTCCGATTGAGAAGATTCAAGATGATCCGGAACGAGAACGAATATACCTACAAGTTTTGTTCTTTAAGTTTTTCAATTTGAGGTCATTAGGAATGGTGTAAATAGTTATCTTTGTGACTATTACGTAATCGAAGGCCATCGGAGGGCGTCGAGCGAGCACATACGCAAGTATAGTGCTCCTGACGATGGAATATGTTGTTCTAAGTGATGTAACATGAAAATGCATAGACATGAGATATAACATTACCTTACTCATTATAGAATGCTTTAGCATGGGTTAGTATGTGTTTTGAAAAGAAACTTGGAGTTTTGAAAAACGAATATTGACGAACCTTGAGTCTTTGAAGTATAATATTTTAACACATACTTCTTGTTGAGTTATGAATATACTTAAGAATGAGAAGTGATTTAAAGTTACTTTACTTATTATCAACTTACAATAGCTTAGTTGAAAATGATTTCTAAAGAAAACTTGAAACTTTAAGAATGAACTTAAAGTAATTTGTGTACTTAAAGTTCTAAACATGAGAACATATATTCATGGATTAGTTAGCTATGAAATGAGATTAAAAGTTGAACCTAGTTGCTTTACCTTGGCCTAGAATGACTTTTAAAAGTGAACTTGAATGCCTTATGCCCCTAAACATGACGATTATGTTCATCTTTTAGCTAAGCATTAATTGGACGTTTCAAGTGTGGTTTTAAATATGTCTTCGAATAATGAACTATGCTATATCTATGTGAAGCATACTAGTAGAGGATTATTAGTACCAATATATGGTTTAAAATTTTATAACATCGAATCTTGTTAAAGTAAGTTGTTAAGCTTTATTGACTGAAATAAATCATTATGGAACTAAGTAGTTTGAATATGAACGACGTAGATCACATATCTATAAACTTTAAATATGTGTCGAACACATAGCGAGTCAAGTATGTGATAAATGTATATGAATGTTGATGTCAAGTACGGATGGTGAAGTATACATATACATACCTAGCTATTCTAAGAGTATGATGAGAAAGTGAAATGAAGGTTTTACAAACCTAGTTAAGAAACGATATAATATTTATTGTTATATTAAGAACATATGAAATGTATGACTAATGGATATGAATCCATGATTATATAATTGTGTAGGGATATACGAAGTGCAATTAGCGATACGCAGTTAAGTTGTAGTTCATAAACTACGAATCAGGCAAGTTTTTCAGTTCCTATTTGTTATATGAATTTGATAACTGTTAGTTGAGCTATATTATGCGATGCAAATGTTGATGTATATATATGAAATGCATATGAGATATGTATATGAAATGTGAAAGTTCATCTTTGATGATATGTTTGTGATATAAACCTCTATGCTTGTTATGTGAGAAGTAACATGTGTACTAAATATTAATTGATTATGAATGCATGAACTGAATATGCTATTATATGCTATGTGCTGCATGAAAACTGTTAGAATTGCTGGGCTGTCGAGCTCACCCTTGCAAATAACCACTTTTGCATGTTAAAGACTCACGGTAAAGATTTCGTGCTTCTTGGTTGACAAAGTAGATAGTTTACGACGAAGGATACTATTTAGATTATTACTTGAACCATGTTTAGGTTCTAGGAGTGTACTTGATATATACTTACGATGTTTAATACTTGTTGTATTGAAAGGATGTATTAGTTAATACATAGAGGATATCGAATCAAGATGTAAAATCTTATACAATAAATTCCAATAAATTTGAACCATATATATATAGTTGATTCAAGAATTGTAATTGGTTCAAAGTTATGAAATCAATAAAAGATTTTATTAAGGAGATTGAAAAAGTTTAAATTATTCTGCATATTTATATTATATCAAATGTAATATCAAACAGGAATAGTAAATGACCAAGTTGTGAAACTTATAAAAGTTTGGGGTCATTACATAGATCCTGGAAATGGAAAGAAATTATATCCTAAATTGTAAAAAGTAAAGTTTTATTCATTAAGTTATGCATGAAAAATATAAATAGTTTGACGATAGTAGTATCGTGGCGGACCAGATCCGAGGTTCGAAGGGACCTGGATTTGGGGGCGTCACAACAATTGTCGTGTAACTGAAGCTGGAGGAATCCGATGATGCTTATGTGGCTTCCTGTGATTGGAACTGGAAGAATAGCCCAGTCCAGCTGTCCCAGTTTGACTAATCACTTGAATCGTGTGCTTAATACCTTGATGACTTTTACCCAGCCCTTGTTGTGACAACCCGAGAATTTAGAAATTTTTTAAAATTTTAACTAATTGATTTAAGGTTCAAAATTAGAACCTAGACATAAAATAAGTGTATGTGTTTGATATTTTTGAGAAGGAATTTTGAGGATTTCAAAATTCTGTTAAGGATTTAAGTGAATTTTTCAGGATTAAGGGAATAAGTGAATATGTTATGTGAATATGGTTATGTAAGTGTACAGTATGTGGTTACGGGTCAAGGGTTGACCAGATAAATGATATCTATAACAAACCTTTGGTATATATTAAGAACGTCAACGTTCGGTCAGAAAATCCTAGAGAATTATAAGAAACCCTAATTTCGGTTCTGAAAACCCTAATTTCAGTTTCGGGAATCCAAAACCCTAATTCAGATATTAAAAACCCTAATTCGGGAATTTAAATGCTATGAATAAGTTTAAATGTCATTAATTATAAATTTATTAGTGAAAACCTTAATGAATTACTCGAAACCCTAACTGATTATTAGAAAACCCTAATACCAGATTTGGAAACCCTAATTTTAGATTCCAGATATTTGAAACCCTAATCTAGGAACTTAAAGGATAATTATAATGCTTAAGTGCTATTAATTATAATATTAATTTTGGTAAAGCTTAATTAATTAGCAAATCCTAATGTCAAAATTTTAAACCCTAATTTATGGATTTGAAACCTTAATTTAAAATTTAGGGAAACCTAATTGTTAATTTAATAATTTTAATGTTAATTAGAAAATAAAATCATAATTTTCAAGTTATGAGTAATTAGAAAATCCTAATCTAATTACGAAAATCTAATTTCTAAATTATAAAATTATTTTCTATTAGAAACCCTAATTTTGGGTTGTAAACCCTAATCCATGATTTTGTTTAATTAGGAAATACTAATCCTAATTAGCATGATTTAAATTATGAATAAGAAATTTTAATATAATTAGAAAATTCTAATTATAATTTAGAAATATTAATTTTCTATTTTAAAAACCTAATTTGGAAATTCTAGAATTTATTTTTAAAACCTAAGGGTTTAAACCCTAAACCCTAAGGGTTAGAACAATTGACAAGTATGCCATTAAAATAAAAAGGAAAATGACCAAAATGCCCTTTGTTGCATTACTGAAAGTTACTTGTATATCTTGCCATATTTGGAGTGGGTGACCTATTATTGACCAGCCATGTGACTGATATCTCTAGCAAAATCCGCCAACATACATTACATACAAGAATTATATAGATTAAAGTGAGAGAAAGTTCACTTTACTCACCATATTAGTCAACCTCCTTCTCTCTCTAAAAATTCCAGATTTGAAAATGAAGGAGAGTGATAAGATAGGTTATGATCATATTCTAGATTACCAATAACAGATCATCAAAGTCAGATTCCAAGATCCAAGCTAGAAAGGTATAAAACTTCAAAATTTGAAATCTTTAGATTTTATGTTCAATATTGTTGTTTGATGTTTAAAGTTGTGTTAAGAGATGTTATGTATTGATCCAAGGTATAACATCAAGGATCCATAACATCTAGAAGCCAGAAAATCAAATTTTCAAACTGACTTAGAACCCTAATTTTGTTGTCTCACAAGCAAATGTCAGACATCATAGATCGGTGTCCGTTAATTGTTTTTGTGTTTTAAATGTTTGAATGTGTAGTATGTTATGTCTTCTTTGCTCTGCGACTTGAATCAAGTCTAGAACATGTGTAGATTTAAAGTTATAAGCAATCAAAACCCTTTGACCAACCACAAAATCTGGAATCTGGGCAACCCAGATTTGCCCAGATTTCGTCTGACAAGCTTTTACAGGCTCTTAATCTTGCTGTGTTTGGTTATTTTGGACAAGTTGTGATTTTGATCTGGTAGACTGGTATAAGTACTACACGATCATGCCTTTATACTGCTCATGTCATAAACAGAAACGAATTTAAGCACGGTCAAACATAGGTTAACCAACTGTTTGAGTTCCATTTCTGAAAAACGTAGAAAGTCAAGAACTGTTTCTTGACAGGTACTTTGACTGGCTGGAATATTCATTTTGTGTTGATGTTATAATGTTATGAGGTAATAGAAATGTACCCTAACATGTATTCTACAAGATGTGAACTTTAGAACATACTGAGCAAACATGTAACGCGAGTTATAGAGATCTTAAGTGACCACCATGAACTGTTCTTCATTTCTGGAAAACCCAGAAATGAAGAACAGTCTCTGACATGTTTTGTGTGGCTAATATCTCTTTGATGTGTTGTTATTTGTACCTGAAATTGGTTTATTAGTGTAATATTACATTGATACTACATGTGTAACACATCAAACGACCCAGAATTATGAACAACAAAGTTTTAGACTTGGTCAAACTAGGCACCTGCAAACTGGCGATGAAGGCTCAAAAACAGGCCAAGAACACTATTAGCGACGGATTCGTCGCCTAAGGCCTCTATAGCGACAGTTAATTTCAAAAATTAATTATTTTAATTAATAAATTGAATAAAATGGGTTTTAATTATTAAAAATACAAAATAAATTCTGATAAATTATTTTAAAGTCTGAAAATTAGTTTTTAATTATTTTGAGTATATTTCATAAATATTTAATATTTTTGAAATATAAATGTTATTTAATTTATTTAATTATAATATTAAATAAATTATTTAAAAATGATTTTTATACATGAAAAATCATGAAAAATAATATTATGGTATAAGAAAATATTTAAAGTTATTTTCAGGTGACTTTTAATATTTTATGATGAAATTTATTAATTAATTAATATTAATGATAATTAGTTTATTTAATAAATATATTAAATAAATTATGAAAAAATAGAATTAATGATTTATAAATCCTATAAAAATGATTTAAGTGTTATAAAATATTTAAAGTTATAAAATATAACTTTTGATATTTTGTCATGAAAATATTAATATTTTAATATTAAAAACAATTATCTGGATAAGAATTTAATTGTTTAAAAATCATATAAAAGTGATTTTAAAGTATTAAAATACTTTGTAATATTATAAATATATTATAATATTATGTGATAATTTTCAATAATATTTAATATTAAATAAATATTAATGATAAAGAGAATAATGTGGTATTTATATTAATAATGAGTTATTGAATAATGTTTTAATTACTTTAAAAACATTTAAAGGAATTAATAAAGTATTAAAAATACTTTGATATATTATAAGTATATTATAATATTATGACATGTATTTCATTAATATTTGATAATAAATAAATATTAATTATAAAGGAATTATGTGGTATTTAATTCGTATAAATACGGTATTAATGATTTAAAAATAATGATAAATGGTAATAATTACTTAAAAATTATTACGAGTTTATGAAAATTATTTTGACTAATGTTAATGTTATCTGAGATAATTGTTAAGTCTTAGGCAGAGTTTAATTGAACTTAGACTCGATAAAAGTACGACTAAACCGTCGGGATGTCAGATTTGTGTCGGGTTCAACTCAGACTGCAATAGTTTGACTTGATACCGATTCTTATATGTGTTATAGACTGATAAGGTTATGTGTTATGTGTTTAGGTTATTCTATGTATGCCTATATATATAATAGTATTATATTGTGATGATATTATTCTACTATTGGAGATCTATATTACTAATATCAGGTCTTCGGATAAAGCATTTTAAATTGCGTAGCGGTAATCAATGGTTCAAGCAAGTTTGTTTTTACTTAACTCTACTAAGAGTTGTTTCATTAAGATATGCTTATGGATAATCATTGATGATTACCATTGTAGAATTGTACTTTGTACATATTGCATGTATAAGTCAGTTATGAAAGGTTGATCACCTTCATTACCCTTCGGTCCAGATATAATTGTTCATGTTATATACTTGTTCAGTCAAAACTTTGTTCGTGCTAGTTCGCAATTATATTGTTGAATTATAGCCAGCTTATTATTCAAATCCTTTCAATCATGATATATCATTAAATTATTGAACTTAAACTTGTTGGGCAATCTTATGCTCACCCTTGCTATATCATGATAAACATTGCAGATTAAGACGAATACGTCGGATACAAGGAAAGGTTAAAGACATTTTTAGCTTAAAGTTAATATGTGTGATTAGATTTGTAATAGTATTGTATATTAATGTTATTGTAAGTTAAGTAAGTTATGTATTGTGTATAAATTAAGGTTACTCGACCTTGAGGAATAGTGTGTAAAATGTATTGTATAAATAATTTATGTTTATATCTTTCGCAAATAAGTAATAGTTGTATAGAATGATCGAACCGCATCCGCGGTGATTCGGGACCTCGGATTTGGGGCCCTCACACTTATCTCGACTGATGACCCAAAGACATCATTTCTTGGGTAGCTGCCATCACTTCGGTAGAAATCTTGGGTGTAAGAGGTGGCGACCCAATAGGGTGGTAGTTAGTGTTGCTCACCTCCTAGGCATGAAAACTGATTGGCTCAACTTCTGAATTGAAGCTGATGAATGGTATATATTTCAGTTACTGATGAAGAGTGGAGGGGACAGCCCTAGCCATATGAATCCATGGTCTTCCCAATAACAGGTTGTATTCTAAATCTATTTTGAGCACGTGAAAAGATACGCAAAATGTGTGGGGACCAATCTCGATTGACAGCTCAATCTCTCTGACTGAATTTCGGCGGGATTCGTCGAAAGCTTTAATAACCGCATGGCTGCTTCGGATCCGTTTGAGATTGACATTTATTTTAAGCAATGTAGCGTAAGGACAGATATTCAGAGATGAACCTTCATCTATCAAGACTCCAGCTAGCATGTATCCAGAGGACAAAACCGTAATGTGCAACGGCTTGAATTGACCGGTCCCTTCGGGCGGTATGTCATTAGCAGTGAAGGATATCACATTGTTGTTAAAAATGTGATCAACCAAATGTTAAAATTTTTCCACATCCATTGATTTCGACAAGTAGGCTTCTTCCAAAACCTTCAGTAAGATCTTCCTGTGATCCTCGGAAGTTAAAACCAAGTCCAGTATTCAAATTTGATGTGGAGCTTCTCTTAAGCTTAAAACCATCTTGGCTTCATTATGACCCATAGTACGGAGGAATTTTTCAATCTTCTCCATGGGTATTTTCCCCTTTGATTTGATGGTAGGCTTCATCACCCGTTGGAGAAGATACAGTGGATTTTCCTTTGACACTGCAGCAGTTGTATGAGAGGTGGATCCTTCAGCTTCTCCATAATTCTATGGGACTTTTTGTAAGCTGATAAAAGGATATTGTGGTTTGAATGGAAAATTGATTGGCTTTGGAACAGCCACTTTCAAAGGATTGTCAATTCTGTTGAGTTGAATTGCTTGTATTATGAAAGGTTTAACAGTCCCATCAGCCTCAGTGGATATAACTGCTACCAATCCCTTCCATTTTGTAGGATAAGTATTCTCACTCTCAAATAGCATAGTATCGTCGTCTTCTAGTTGCAGGACACTGCTGTTAATTAGATTTTGAATGAGGTGGCGTAGTGGCCAGCATTCTTCTGTGCTGTGACCACGAGAATTGGTGTGATATTGACATACTCCATCAAAATTAAAATGTCCTGAATGGGGATTAATTGGAGGCAGAAGGGAAGTGATCCTTCCTTCATTGATCAACATCTGAAGTATCTCCTCCATAGGTTGGCCCAGGTATATAAATTTCCTTCTATTGGCAAAATCTCGACAGGCTTTGGCACTTGCTCTTTTCGTCACTTTGTCTTCCAGTGTTTCTTTCTCTGAAGATGACAAGGGAGTGTTAATAAAAAATGGGAAGAGACCATCATGCTTCAGGCTAACTAATTGGCGTGTTACTTGATGCTGATAGGTCACCAGTTCTGCCAATTGCTCAATCTGCTTATAGAGCTTTTATCTTTCATTCCATGACGAACTGGAACTTTGCATAATTCCATTTGTCAACACCGTCTTTGATGGTCTGGGATGATTCACCGTTAAAATTGGAACTCTGTCCACTACTCTAATTAATCATGTTGACCTCTTCCTTTTTGGGTTGAGGAAGAAGGTTGTCTTGTACGTGAGGTTGATCTGGTTTGGTGACCACGATCTCACCGGTGTCTATTAAATCTTGTATCTTGTGTTTCAAGGCCCAACAATCTTGAGTATCATGTCCAGGTGCCCCGGCATGATAAGCACATTTCCGAGCAGCATTGAAACCCCTCCCATTAGGGTTGGCTGGTGGAAGAAGATGCGTGATTTTCTTTTGAGTCGTCAAAAAAATGAGAATGTTCTCGAGTGAGTCCACTAAGGGTGTGAACACTCGAGGGCATTTGACTTCTCCACCTTTTGGCAATGGAGGGTTTGAAGACTGTGCTTGAAAGGAAATGTAATTTCTCCTCTAGATAGGCATATTCTGATTGCCTTTTTAACCTTGTAGTATCAAGGAAACATCCTCCACTTTCTTCTTATGGACCCTCCGGGGGTTGTTTCCATAAGTTCCAGATTGGATGTGCTCAACAACAGATTTAAGGGCAGCTAGGTTTTGAATCTTTCCTGACTTCAATCCCATCTCAGCCATCTCCCCATGTTTAATCATTTCAGAAAAATTGTTTACCAATGCCAGCTAAGACTCTTTCATAGAAAGGAGCTTCTTGTATGTCTATGAAGTTCATGGCCATTTCTGACTCCGTCATGGAAGGAATAACTTGAGCAACAAGGCGCCTCCACCTTTGAGCATACTCTCTTAAAGACTCATTGGACTGTTTCTTGACCTTGGTAATCTGATACCGGTCAGGAGCCATCTGAGACTGGAAGCTGTATTGACCGAGGATGGTGTGAGCTAGCTCTTCCCAACTATGGATCTTTGCATTATCTAATCTGGTATACTACGAACGGGCTTCTCCAGTCAGACTCTTTTGGAACAGCTGCATCCTAAGTTTCTCGTCCTCTGCATAAGATCCAAGTTCTCCAATGAACACCTTCAAATGTGTGTAAGGATCTCCTAACCCATCATACTTTTCGAAGTCAAGAGTTTTGAACTTTTCTAGATAATGAACACCAAGGAATATACAAAGGTCAGCATATGAGACACTTCCGTGTGCTCCAATTCTTTTGATTGCACGAAGAGTTTCATGCATTTGAAGGACTTTTTTCCTGATGTCACCGGTGTCTGGATCTCCTTTGAGATGGGTGATATCATGAATTTTGTTGGTCATATCCAACTGAAGTTCAAGTACTATAATGGATTTATTAGGACCTTGGGTTCCTCCTTATGTAGAGGATTTAGCATGTACGGGTATCCTTGTACCCTGAGTAGACTGGTGTAGTTCTTTAACCAGAAAATCAAATCTGTGATTTGTTTACTTAATCTGTCAAATTTTTTGCCCGAAAGTGGATTAAGGTCATTCTTGTCTGATGACGACATAATTGATTGTAGGCCCATGGCCTTTTTGGATTTTGATCGGGTAATAGGTCTGATTGCTTCCCTATAAAAGACTTGCGTAGTTTAGTCTTTAGGGAATGTGTAAATGTTTACATGCTATGTGATGTATCTGTTCTACGAATATTATCATGCAAGGCGGATGTTAGCTGTTCGTAATAAAGGATAGCATGTAAATTTATGTATGTACACATATTTCTTTATATTTCTCATTACATGGAGATGAATATGGAATTAAATTACAAGTACTTAACTTTTATGAGTAATTTGAAATGAGAAAGCATGAAGAGACTTCTCTTCGCGTTTGGTTTATCAGAGGCTAACCTATCTTAGGTTTCTCTCGCGGCTTTTTGGCATGAAGGTTCCCAAATCATCGCAATTTACTTAACGGGAAGTTAATCCGGACTTTCAACTGGAGCGAATTTGGGTGGTGCCCTTCCTGAGTCTCGTTGGAATTAGTCTTCTTACGAGTCCAGTAATCAAACATCGACAAGATAGCATCCTGGCGGAGGAACCACACAACATACATTCAAATACAACGTGTCTCACCATTTATGAAAATGATGACATGTGCGAAGCACTAATATCACAGATAGATATAGTGTAAAGCATTAAACGCAGTAAGATATATGCATTCGTACACATTCATCATAAATGCAAATGCAACATTCACACACAAGCATATAACAATTATGAAAAGATTGCAATATCGGCTTAAGTCCTCTTACTGGAGTCCTCAGCAAAGTCACCACCTATCGACGTCGAGATTTTTATTTGTCCTTTTCCGTTACTTATTCTTTGGTATTCTCATGTTAGGTGAGATTTGTTTGAAAAAACAAGTGAAAATGGTCCGACATGTACTATGTCGACGATGGACTGTTAAGAGTCGTCAGCTGGTTTTTTATATGGTTGTACCAACACAACCGAGAAAAGGTTTGCACATTGACCTAGTGATGTGACACTGCTAAACGGGTCGGTGAAACCGAGATTCATTAGGGTCCGGGGACATGATTATGCAGAGGGAAGGTGTTAGGCACCCCCCAACATCCGTGTTACCATGGTGACCACCACTTTTCAAGAAACTGTTATATGAATGTGTGTGTGTGTGGGTCAATGTACTATTATTTGGAAGTAATGCGAGGCCACATTCGCACCTATATATACAAGGTTTGAATTTGTGTAAAAATTCAATTTAAAATAAGATATGGTAGTGATGTTTTATAAAAGAGGTTTTTCAAACCCTTGTGCTCAATAGTAATTGAGACCTTTTACACTTCCATTTTTATTAAGTGTTCGACTAATTGCTTTTAATTTTTGAGATGCGAAACATCTTCGAGAAAATAATGTACAAAGCAGTGCCGAATTCCTCGTGGGCATGAAAACCATCTAAGGAAATCCAAACACTTGGGCATCTAAGGAAACCCTCCAGTCTTCAAGCTTCAAATTCTGTCCGTTATCCTGTGTAATAGTCACTCGGGATTGGACCTCCTTGGTTCTTGTAGGACATTGTTGTTTAGAAATGTATATATGAAATGTTGAGATGATGCGATGTGGCATCAAGGTGGCAAGATAACGACTTTGCTCCTCATCGGGGTTATCTCCGGTTTGGGCTGATAAAGCAGACGTTACTCAGGGTTATCTTTAAGATTGAACTGCTGCAAGTGTTGAAGTTTCTCAGTGCCATCTCTGAGGTGTGCATGTCTTCCCAGTGTTATCTCCGGGTCTTGTACTGAGTGCCTCGGTGTAAGTGTAAAGGTTGAAGCTGATTGCATGCATTTGAAACAAGTATTTCCTGGGTTATCTCCATAACTGCACTCCTTGGGGTTATCTCCAAGGTTGGTAACTGCTACTCCCAGTGTTGGGAGACTGAATATCTCGGGGTTATCTCTAAGATGAATAGACCTTCTCCAATGGAATTTCTGGTATTGGAACTGCATGCCTCGGAGTTATCTCCGAGGTTGGAACTGATACTCCAGGTGTGTGTTTCGGGGTTGAGACTGAACTTCTGGTAGTATCGGGACTGGATATGAGCTGTCTTCTAGGGTTATCTCTAAAAGACGAATCTGCCCTCCTGCAATGTCAGTGACAGGTGTGCAAAAAATTTTTGAGTGTCTACAATAATATTGAAATGTTATTCATTACTCTCGTCACTCAACGTCTAAGGAATCACAATCATAGCAATCCCCCACGTTCGTTCTATCGTGACTACGGTCCCCGGATATCAATTTCGTAACCCGCGTCTACATTCTTTGTCGTTTAATATCGTTAAATCTTTTCATTCAACCTTTACTAAAGGTTTAACTCACTTTATTAAGTGTTACATTTGAGGAACTATATGTTCTTTAGCTTTCAGTACACTTCCCCCAGGTTTTGAACAATTAAAAGCTCATTACTGGCTTTTCCCTGCACCGGCGCTGCAGCGCCGGTCCCCTTCCCTTTCTCTCGTGTCGTGGCACGAGTCTCCAGTACCATCTCCCGATTTGCAGCGTCGCGGTGCCATGTCCTAATTCTTGAATTTTTTGTCTAAGTGTTAGATCGTTCTGAGACGCTTATTTCACGCTTCCATAACTTATTCGTTATTACTCAGAACGAGGTCGTTCCAAAGACATTTTATTCGTTATCTTACGTACTTCAATACCCCTCGGACAGAACTTCGTTCTGAATTCGTTAACATGCCATTCGATTGGCTTGATCTTCACCCTTCGTTCATTTTTACTTTTTTAACGTTCTTCGTTCGCTCGTCCGTAATTCGGTCATCCGAACTCGAAAGTCGTTCGTTCTTGAGTCCACGACTCACGTTTTCTATGTTCTCTTACTTTCTTATGAAACCCTACACGTTCGGGTTCATTTACTAACTTTGTAAATCTCATTAAATCGCTTATTTAAATTTTAATATAACTTCGCTTATAGCTTCGGTTTAATCCGTTCTTCATGAACGTTTCTATGACAACCCAAATTTTTATAAATTATTAAAATAAGAATTTAATAATTAAAATTCTTATTATGAGATGTTTTGAGTTTGAGTATGTATATATATATATATATATATATATATATTTATATGTTGAAATATATGATCGGGTGTAAAGAGAAATATATATTCATATATTGGAGAAGGTGAGGTTTAATAGTTAAGTTAACTATTGAAGGAATTGTATGAATTTTGGGGTCGTTATAGTTGGTATCAAAGCTGTATGTTATAAACCTTAGGTAAGAGTACCCTAGGCTATAACCTTAGAGAATAAAAGAGAAGATGATAAAGAAGTTAAGAATATAAAGTTATATTTAAGTATGGTACAATTGTACTCTTTAATTGTTGATGTATGGTATCTAGGGTAAACGATTCCTTTATAGAGCAGAGGTATATACGAACTAGCAACTTGTAACCTAGTTTGTTGGTTGTTTGTGGGAAACCACTCAGCGTACCATATTGAAACTATTAGAGACTCGATGTGTACCAAGTATAGAAAATGGATACGTATGATGAAAATGTTGAACTCAAATGAAATGTTGGCAATATAAATGAAATTAGAAATTCTTAAAGGAAGAATTGTTATATAAATAAGAAAATTCAAAGAAGAATCTTAAAGAGATATAAAGATAAGAAATGAGAGTTGCCTAACTCCAATAGCCAATATAACGAATAATGTCATAAATGATGAAAAAGGGAAAGAAAGAGGATCGTAAAACAAAACGATCACGAGTTAAGACAAGAATTTTAAGGGAGATGAATATAGAATAAGATAACAACATGATCTATTAAGTTATAAGAGAGAGATGATTTGTAATGTTTGAATAATTATAGCTTGATGCTATGAAGGTAATGTACTATGATATAGTATGAGGTAAACTCATGAGGAGTTGTAGATAATGTGATACGAGGAATTCGTATCGAGCAAAGAGAAAGTTCAGAGTAAGATAGAGTTAGGTGGGATTTCAATTGAGGACTCATGTGATGGCTGAGTTGTACAAATCTTTGTATGGGTGAGGGTTTTGTGCTTGCGCTTAGTTTATCACATTGATAATCATTGGAATGTTGGTGTCGCACTATCAATGTATATGTGGCAAAAAGGTGATTCTTTTCTCATGTGTATATTTGATAGTTAGGAACTATTAAGATTAGTTAGATATTATTAGGATTGGGTGCGGTTCTTTAAACTAATGCATATGGTAAGTTCGTGACTCATAATAATATGGTATGTTTTGAACCCCTCAACGAATTGACGCCTATGGTCGACTAGGACAAATTCTTAAACTCATATTATTGTGGCAAGTTCCTGGATTTCCAATGTGTAGTAAGTTTGATGAACTATTTTGGGTAGAAAACGGTCATAGTATAGAGTGCATTGATGAAGTTGAAGATTGATAGAATGATTACGTAATGAAGTAATGAAGTAAAGAAGTAAAGATTGAAGTTTATGGATACTTGGATATTCTAAATCTACTAGCTATGCTAGACTTTCGAAATTTATTGACTTCGTGCTGATGTTTGCAATTCTATTTTCTTGAAAAACATTGGATCAAATGATGAAACCAATGAGTTTTAAAAACAATTCTGTTATTCGTATGTCTATGCTAATTGTTTCGGCTAGAAAAAAATGATTTGAAATATATCAAAATGTATTTTTTTTATATCATCATGCAACCTGGTGCAGAGATGATAAAAACGATGGAGTCATCAATGCAATATTACTTAGTGTTGGATGTGATCTAAGGATCATCAGCCCACTATGGTATCATGTAGTATGATAAAATCACAAAATGACGGAATCCTCAAACGGACTGTAAATACAGTTCGGTATCATGACGTCATAAAAAGGATTTTTGAGGTTTCATTAAGATATAATAATATATATATGTATATTTATGTTTAGATTGATGTTCGAATTGTTGTAGAAGTCTATGCTATTTGATTCAGCTAAACGATTATTGAAACATGTTCATGAAATTCAAGCGTTTCTTGAAAAATTATGCCAAACCAAATTGTTTTGGTGCGGATTTAGATGTTGAAAAGCTGAGATGAACAACCCTTTTATAGGGGATTACGCGGAGGCGTTTAGATGCTTGTGCACAATACATTATACGAAGGGCTGATCACCCTAAGTACGAGGAGTCCCTATAGTCTTATGATTGTTAAAGTTTAAGTTGAATGATTACTTATAACTATGGACATACGCATAGCGTTTAAATGTTTGTGCAAAATACATCGTACGAAGGTCTTAACACCCTAAGTACGGGAGTCCCTATAGTCTAATGATTGTTAAGGTTTAAGTTGAAAGAGTACTTATAACCGTGGACGTAGTTCAAGGTCTTATGACCCCTCAGCATGATTTGGAATCTTTTAAATTTTTGTTACTCATATCGCTTCCAAATTATTGAGCAATTATGGAAGATTCGTATTATTCTGAAAGGTGAAAGTGGAAAGGATGAGAAAATTAAGCAAAAAACATAATAATTTCAAGAAAGAATTGAAACTTCAGAAAGAAGATAAATGTGAAATTCTTAGAAGGTGAAGAGGTGAGGAATATGACGATCTTAGAAAGATCCTTAGAGAAAGAATTTGGTTGTAGAATCCAATGAATGAATAAAGTATTAATGCAAAAATCTATTTTAATAGATTGAATGAGTAAAGATTAATAAATAAAATTTCGAGGATGAAATTCTTAGAAGAATGGGTCAATGTAATATCCCGAGTGTTCATGATAACGATCCTTAGAGAGGGAAATGAACTGGTTAAAGAATATGTAATACTCAAATATATTTGAGTCTAAGTAAAGGTTATGAAATAAAACTTACAAGAATTTATTATGAAGAATGGTTGGAGTGGTAATAAATAAAACCTATATTAAGGTAATGTGTTGAAGATATTCAACGGTAAATTTTAAAAAGAGATTTGATGAAAACCTGAGTAAGGTACGGTTTCGGTGATCCGAGGACGGAATCCTTATAAGGGGGGAATGATGTGACAACCCAATTTTTATAAATTATTAAAATTAGAATTTAATAATTAAAATTCTTATTATGAGATGTTTTGAGTTTGAGTATGTATATATACATTCTACATATGTTGAAATATATGATTGGGTGTGAAGAGAAATATATATTCATATATTGGGGAAAGTGAGGTTTAATATTTAAATTAACTATTAAAGGAATTGTATGAATTTTGAGGTCGTTACAGTAGGTATCAAAGCTGTAGGTTATAAACCTTAGGTAAGAATACCCTAGGCTATAACCTTAGAGAATAAAGGAGAAGATGATAAAGAAGTTAAGAATAGAAAGTTATATTTAAGTATGGTATAATTTTACTCTTTAATAGTTGATGTATGGTATTTGGGCTAAACGATTCCTTCATAAAGCGGAGGTATATACGAACTAGCAGCTCGGAACCTAGTTTGTTGGTTGTTTGTGGGAAACCACTCAGCGTACCATATTAAAACTATTAGAGACTCGATGTGTACCAAGTATAGAAAATGGATACGTATGATGAAAATATGGAACTCAAATGATATGTTGAGCAATATAAATGAAATTATAAATTCTTAAAGAAAAAATTGTTATATAAACAAGAAAATTCAAAGAAGAATCTTAAAGAGATATAAAGATAAGTAATGGGAGTTTCCTAACTCCAATTGCCAATATAACAAATAATGTCATAAATGATGAAAAAGGGAAAGAAAGAGGATCGGAAAACAAAACGAATAGGAGTTAAGAAAAGAATTTTAAGGGAGATGAATATAGAATAAGATAACGACGTGATCTGTTTAAGTTATAAGTGAAAGTTGGCATGTAATGTTTGAATAATTATAGCTTGATGCTATGAAGGTAATGTACTATGATATAGTACAAGGTAAACTCATGAGGAGTTGTAGATAATGTGATACGAGGAATTCATATTGAGCAAAGAGCAAGTTAAAAGTAAGATAGAGTTAGGTGGGATTTCAATTGAGGACTCATGTGATTGATGAGTTGTACAAATCTTTGTATGGGCGAGGGTTTTGTGCTTGCGCTTAGTTTATCACATTGATAATTATTGGAATGTTGGTATCGCGCTATCAATGTATATGTGGCGAAAAGGTGATTCTTTTCTCATGTGTATATTTGATAGTTAGAAACTATTAAGATTAGTCAGATATTATTAGGATTAGGTGCAGATATTATAACTAATGCATATGGCAAGTTCGTGACTCATAATAATATGGTATGTTTTGAATCCCTCAGCGAATGGACGCCTATGGTCTGAGTAGGACAAGTTCTTAAACTCATATTATTGTGGCAAGTTCCAGGATTTCCAATGTGTAGTAAGTTTGATGAACTATTTTGGGTAGAAAATGGTTATAGTATAGAGAGCATTTAGGAAGCTGAAGATTGATAGAATGATTAAGTAATGAAGTAAAGATTGAAGTTGATGGATACTTGGATATTCTAAATCTACTAGCTATGCTAGACTTTCGAAATTTATTGACTTCGTGCTGATGTTTGTAATTCTATTTTCTTGAAAAACATTGGATCAAATGATGAATCAAATGAGTTTTATAAACAATACTGTTATTCGTATGTCTATGCTAATTGCTTCGGCAAGACAAAAATAATTTGAAATATATCCAAATGTATTTTTTTTATATCATCATGCAACCTGATGCAGAGATGATAAAAACGATGGAGTCATCAATGTAGTATTACTTAGTGTTGGATGTGATCTAAGGATCATCAGCCCACTATGGTATGATGTAGTATGATAAAATCACACAATGGCGGAATCCTCAAACGAACTGTAAATACAGTGCGGTATCATGACGTCATAAAAAGGATTTTTGAGATTTATTTAAGATATAAGAATATATATATATACATATATATATATATATATATATATATGTATATTTAGATTGATGTTCAAATTTTTGTAGAAGTCTATGTTATTTGATTCAGCTAAACGATTATTGAAAGATGTTCATGAAATTCAAGCGTTTCTTGAAAAGTTATGTCAAACCAAATTGTTTTGGTGCGGATTCAGATGTTGAAAAGCTGAGATGAACAACCCTTTTATAGGTGATTACGCGGAGGCGTTTAGATGTTTGTGCACAATACATTGTACGAAGGGCTGATCACCCTAAGTACGAGGAGTCCCTATAGTCTTATGACTGTTAAAGTTTAAGTTGAAATATTACTTATAACTATGGACATACGCATAGCGTTTAAATATTTGTGCACAATACATCGTACGAAGGGCTTAACACCCTAAGTACGAGAGTCTCTATAGTCTAATGATTGTTAAGGTTTAAGTTGAAAGAGTACTTATAACCGTGGACGTAGTTCAAGGTCTTATGACCCCTCAACATGATTTGAAATCATTTAAATTTCTGTTATTCATATCGCTTCCAAATTATTGAGCAATTGTGGAAGATTCTTATTATTCTTACAGGTGAAAGTGGAAAGGATGAGAAAATTAAGAAAAACATAATAATTTCAAGAAAGAATTGAAACCCCAGAAAGAAGAGAAATGTTAAACTCTTAGAAGAGGAAGAGGTGAGGAATATGATGATCTTGGAAAGATCCTTAGAGAAAGAATTTGGTTGTAGAATCCAATGAATGAATAAAGTATTAAAGCAAAAATCTATTTTAATAGATTGAATGAATAAAGATTAATAAATAAAATTTCGAGGACGAAATTCTTAGAAGAATGGGTGAATGTAATATCTCGAGTGTTCATGATAAAGATCCTTAGAGAGGGAAATGAACGGGTTAAAGAATATGTAATACTCAAATATATTTGAGTCTAAGTAAGGTTATGAAATAAAACTAACAAGAATTTATTGTGAAGAATGGTTGGAGTGGTAATAAATAAAACCTATATTAAGGTAATGTGATGAAGATATTCAACGATAAATTTTGAAAAGAGATTTGATGAAAACCTGAGTAAGGTAGTGTTTCGGTGATTTCGAGGACAGAATCCTTATAAGGGTGGGAAAGATGTAACAATCCGAATTTTATAAATTATTAAAATAAGAATTTAATAATTAAAATTCTTATTATGGGATGTTTTGAGTTTGAGGATGTATATATACGTGCTATATATGTTGAAATGTATGATCGGGTGTGAAGAGAAATATATATTCATATATTGGGGAAAATGAGGTTTAATAGTTAAGTTAACTATTGAAGGAATTGTATGAATTTTGGGGTCGTTACAGTTGGTATCAAAGTTGTAGGTTATAAACCTTAGGTAAGAGTACCCTAGGTTATAACCTTAGAGAATAAAGGAGAAGATGCTAAAGAAGTTAAGAATAGAAAGTTATATTTAAGTATGGTACAATTGTACTCTTTAATAGTTGATGTATGGTATCTGGGCTAAACGATTCCTTCATAGAGAAGAGGTATATACGAACTAGCAACTCGGAACCAAGTTTGTTGGTTGTTTGTGGGAAAGCTATCAGCATACCATATTGAAACTATTAGAGACTCGATGTGTACCAACTATAGAAAATGGATACGTATGATGAAAATGTGGAACTCAAATGAAATGTTGAGCAATATAAGTGAAATTAGAAATTCTTAAAGGAAGAATTGTTATATAAACAAGAAAATTCAAAGAAGAATCTTAAAGACATATAAAGATAAGAAATGGTAGTTGCCTAACTCCAATAGCCAATATAACGAATAATGTCATAAATGATGAAAAAGGGAAAGAAAGATGATCGTAAAACAAAACGATCACGAGTTAAGAAAATAATTTTAAGGGAGATGAATATAGAATAAGATAACGATGTGATCTGTTTAAGTTATAAAAGAAAGATGGTTTGTAATGTTTGAATAATTATAGCTTGATGCTATGAAGGTAATGTACTATGATATAGTACGAGGTAAACTCTAGAGCAGTTATAGATAATGTGATACGAGGAATTCGTATCGAGCAAAGAGCAAGTTAAGAGTAAGATAGAGTTAGGTGGGATTTCAATTGAGGACTCATGTGATGGCTGAGTTGTACAAATCTTTGTATGGGCGAGGGTTTTATGCTTGCGCTTAGTTTATCACATTGATAATCATTGGAATGTTGGTGTCGCGCTATCGATGTATATGTGGCGAAAAGGTGATTCTTTTCTCATGTGTATATTTGATAGGTAGAAACTATTAAGATTAGTCATATATTATTAGGATTAGGTGCGGTTCTTAAAACTAATGCATATG
Source organism: Panax quinquefolius (assembly GCA_020205615.1). Taxonomy (NCBI): domain Eukaryota; kingdom Viridiplantae; phylum Streptophyta; class Magnoliopsida; order Apiales; family Araliaceae; genus Panax; species Panax quinquefolius. The sequence goes on from CM035162.1 coordinate 81,308,802, forward strand.
GTAAGTTTGTGACTCATAATAATATGGTATGTTTTGAACCCCTCAGTGAATGGACGCCTATGGTCTGACTAGGACAAGTTCTTAAACTCATATTATTGTTGCAAGTTCCTGGATTTCCAATGTTTAGTAAGTTTGATGAACAATTTTTGGTAGAAAACGGTTATAGTACAGAGAGCATTGATGAAGTTGAAGATTGATAGAATGATTAAGTAATGAAGTAATGAAGTAAAGATTGAAGTTGATGGATACTTGGATATTCTAAATCTATTAGCTATGCTAGACTTTTAAAATTTATTGACTTCGTGCTGATGTTTGCAATTCTATTTTCTTGAAAAACATTGGATTAAATGATGAAACAAATGAGTTTTAAAACCAATACTATTATTCGTATGGATATGCTAATTACTTCGGCTAGACAAAAATGATTTGAAATATATCAAAATGTATTTATTTTATATCATCACGCAACCTGGTGCAGAGATGATAAAAACGATGGAGTCATCAATGCAGTATTACTTAGTGTTAGATGTGATCTAAGGATCGTCAGCCCACTATGGTATGATGTAGTATGATAAAATCACCAAATGACGGAATCCTCAAACAGATTGTAAATACAGTGCGGTATCATGATGTCATAAAAAGGATTTTTGAGATTTCTGTAAGATATAAGAATATATATGTATATATACATATATATATATATATGTATATTTAGATTGAAGTTAAAATTTTAGTAGAAGTCTATGTTATTTGATTCAGCTAAACGATTATTGAAACATGCTCATGAAATTCAAGCGTTTCTTGAAAAGTTATGTCAAACCAAATTGTTTTGGTGCGGATTCAGATGTTGAAAAGCTGAGATGAACAACCCTTTTATAGGGGATTACGCAGCGGCGTTTAGATGTTTGTGCACAATACATTATACGAAGGGCTGATCACCCTAAGTACGAGGAGTCCCTATAGTCTTATGACTGTTAAAGTTTAAGTTGAAATATTACTTATAACTATGGACATACGCATAACGTTTAAATGTTTGTGCACAATACATTGTACGAAGGGCTTAACACCCTAAGTACGGGAGTCTCTATAGTCTAATGACTGTTAAGGTTTAAGTTGAAAGATTACTTATAACCGTGGACGTAGTTCAAGGTCTTATGACCCCTCAACATGATTTGAAATCTTTTAAATTTCTGTTATTCATATCGCTTCCAAATTATTGAGCAATTGTGGATGATTCTTATTATTCTAAAAGGTGAAAGTGGAAAGGATGAGAAAATTAAGCAAAACATAATAATTTCAAGAAAGAATTGAAACTCCAAAAGAAGAGAAATGTGAAACTCTTAGAAGAGGAAGAGGTGAGGAATATGATGATCTTAGAAAGATCCTTAGAGAAAGAATTTGGTTGTAGAATCCAATGAATGAATAAAGTATTAACGTAAAAATCAATTTTAATAGATTGAATGAATAAAGATTAATGAATAAAATTTTGAGGACGAAATTCTTAGAAGAATGGGGGAATGTAATATCCCGAATGTTCATGATAACGATCCTTAGAGAGGGAAATGAACGGGTTAAAGAATATGTAATACTCAAATATATTTGAGTCTAAGTAAAGGTTATGAAATAAAACTTACAAGAATTTATTGTGAAGAATGGTTGGAGTGGTAATAAATAAAACCTATATTACAGTAATGTGTTGAAGATATTCAACGGTAAATTTAGAAAAGAGATTTGATGAAAACCTGAGTAAGATAAGGTTTCGGTGATTCCGAGGACGGAATTCTTATAAGGGGGGAAAGATGTGACAACCCGAATTATTATAAATTATTAAAATAAGAATTTAATAATTAAAATTCTTATTATGGGATGTTTTGAGTTTGCGTATGTATATATACGTGCTATATATGTTGAAATATATGATCAGGTGTGAAGAGAAATATATATTCATATATTTGGGAAAGTGAGGTTTAATAGTTAAATTAACTATTGAAGGAATTTTATGAATTTTGGGGTCGTTACAGTTGGTATCAAAGTTGTAGGTTATAAACCTCAGGTAAGAGTACCCTAGGCTATAACCTTAGAGAATAAAGGAGAAGATGATAAAGAAGTTAAGAATAGAAAGTTATATTTAAATATGGTACAATTGTACTCTTTAATAGTTGATGTATGGTATCTAGGCTAAACAATTCCTTCATAGAGCGGAGGTATATACTAACTAGCAACTCGGAACCTAGTTTGTTGGTTGTTTGTGGGAAAGCTATCAGCATACCATATTGAAACTATTAGAGACTCGATGTGTACCAGTATAGAAAATGGATACGTATGATGAAAATGTGGAACTCAAATGAAATGTTGAGCAATATAAGTGAAATTAGAAATTCTTAAAGGAAGAATTGTTATATAAACAAGAAAATTTAAAGAAGAAACTTAAAGAGATATAAAGATAAGAAATGGGAGTTGCCTAACTCCAATAGCCAATATAACGAATAATGTCATAAATGATGAAAAAGGGAAAGAAAGAGGATAGTAAAACAAAACGATCACGAGTTAAGAAAATAATTTTAAGGGAGATGAATATAGAATAAGATAACGATGTGATCTGTTTAAGTTATAAGAGAAAGATGGTTTGTAATGTTTGAATAATTATAACTTGATGCTATGAAGGTAATGTACTCTTATATAGTACGAGGTAAACTCATAAGGAGTTATAGATAATGTGATACGAGGAATTCGTATCGAGCAAAGAGAAAGTTAATAGTAAGATAGAGTTAGGTGGGATTTCAATTGAGGACTCATCTGATGGCTGAGTTGTACAAATCTCTGTATGGGAGAGGGTTTTTTGCTTGTGCTTAGTTTATCACATTGATAATCATTGGAATGTTGGTGTCGCGCTATCAGTGTATATGTGGCGAAAAGGTGATTCTTTTCTCATGTGTATATTTGATAGTTAGAAACTATTAAGATTAGTCAGATATTATTAGGATTTGGTGCGGTTCTTAAAACTAATGCATATTGTAAGTTCGTGACTCATAATAATATGGTATGTTTTGAACCCCTCAGCGAATGGACGCCTATGGTCTGACTAGGACGAGTTCTTAAACTCATATTATTGTTGCAAGTTCCTGAATTTCCAATGTGTAGTATGTTTGATGATTTATTTTGGGTAGAAAACGGTTATAGTATAGAGAGCATTGATGAAGTTAAAGATTGATTGAATGATTAAGTAATGAAGTAATGAAGTAAAGATTGAAGTTGATGGATACTTGGATATTCTAAATCTACTAGTTATGCTAGACTTTCGAAATTTATTGACTTCGTGTTGATGTTTCCAATTCTATTTTCTTGAAAAACATTGGATCAAATGATGAAACAAATGAGTTTTAAAACCAATACTATTATTCGTATGTCTATGCTAATTTTTTCGGCTAGACAAAAATGATTTGAAATATATCAAAATGTATTTTTTTTATATCATCATGCAACCTGGTGCAGAGATGATAAAAATGATGCAGTCATCAATGCAGTATTACTTAATGTTGGATGTGATCTAAGGATCGTCAGCCCACTATGGTTTGATGTAGTATGATAAAATCACCAAATGACGAAATCCTCAAACTCCGTAAATACAGTGTGGTATCATGACGTCATAAAAAGGATTTTTGAGATTTCTTTAAGATATAAGAATACATATATATATATATATATATATATATGTATATTTAGATTGATGTTCGAATTATTGTAGAAGTCTATGCTATTTGATTCAGCTAAACGATTATTGAAAGTTGTTCATGAAATTCAAGCATTTCTTGAAAAGTTATGCCAAACCAAATTGTTTTGGTACGGATTCAGATGTTGAAAAGATGAGATGAACAACCCTTTTATAGGTGATTATGCAGAGGCATTTAGATATTTGTACACAATACATTGTACGAAGGGCTGATCACCCTAAGTACGAGGAGTCCCTATAGTCTTATGACTGTTAAAATTTAAGTTGAAAGATTACTTATAACTATGGACACACGCATAGCATTTAAATGTTTGTGCACAATACATCGTACGAAGGGCTTAACACCCTAAGTACGGGAGTCCCTATAGTCTAATGACTGTTAGGTTTAAGTTGAAAGAATACTTATAACCGTGGACGTAGTTCAAGGTCTTATGACCCCTCAGCATGATTTGGAATCTTCTAAATTTCTTTAATTTATATCGCTTCCAAATTATTGAGCAATTGTGGAAGATTCTTATTATTCTGAAAGGTGAAAGTGGAAAGGATGAGAAAATTAAGCAAAACATAATAATTTCAGGAACGAATTGAAACTCCAGAAAACAAGAGAAATGTGAAACTCTTAGAAGAGGAAGAGGTGAGGAATATGATGATCTTAGAAATATCCTTAGAGAAAGAATTTGGTTGTAGAATCCAATGAATGAATAAAGTATTAACGCAAAAATCTATTTTAATAGATTGAATGAATAAAGATTAATAAATAAAATTTCGAGGACGAAATTCATAGAAGAATGGGTGAATGTAATATCCCGAGTGTTCATGATAACGATCCTTAGAGAGGGAAATGAACGGGTTAAAGAATATGTAATACTCAAATATATTTGAGTCTAAGTAAAGGTTATGAAATAAAACTTACAAGAATTTATTATGAAGAATGGTTGGAGTGGTAATAAATAAAACCTATATTAAGGTAATGTGTTGATGATATTCAACGGTAAATTTTGAAAAGAGATTTGAGGAAAACCTGAGTAAGGTAGGGTTTTGGTGATTCCGAGGATGGAATCCTTATAAGGGGGGAAAGATGTGACAACCCGAAGTTTTATAAATGATTAAAATAAGAATTTAATAATTAAAATTCTTATTATGAGATGTTTTGAGTTTGAGTATGTATATATACGTGCTATATATGTTGAAATATATGATCGGGTGTGAAGAGAAATATATATTCATATATTGGGGAAAGTGAGGTTTAATAGTTAAGTTAACTATTGAAGGAATTGTATGAATTTTTGGGTCGTTACAGTTTTTACCATTCCTAACCAAGAAATACACATCTAACTTATACGCGATGGTTTTAAACTTGTCCATCAACAAAAATTATTCTATGATGGTTTTAAATTTGTCCATCAATAACGTTCTTTGCGTGTTCATCGTGTTCTTAGTTCGTTCTTCATATTTAATCGATATTTTGGATTACGATTTCACTTTTTCTTGGAATATTATGTTATAGAATATAATTCCTTACTTATTTCACCTACTCATTCATTTAATCCACTCAGAACATTCAAATTCATTACGAATCTTATACTTCCTTAAGAAATTTATAAAATAAACTTCTAATTCTTATTTCTGTATTTCCTCAAGATTTCAACCATATGAAATCATTTTTAACATCTTTTACTCCTTATTCTTATTAAGCTATGTTTTTGAACCTAAAAACTTAAAAAAATTATACGAGATAAGGTTTCGGATTACCTTTCTCCTTTAATCTCTTTAAGTCAGACAAAGGTTGCTCACGAGCAAGCTTTTCCTCTTCCTCTTCCTCTCCCTCTTCTTTCTCCCATCCGAACTATCTCTCTCTCTGTGACGCCCCCAAAATAGGTATACATTACCAATTCTGAGTCGCCAAATACATGGTAAAGAAATAAACTTACCTTCAGTAATACAATTGTCATGCAAAATATGACAACACATATATTGTGAGTTTGAATACAAATATTGTCTAATAGACAATATACAAACTCAAAAGGAGTCCTCATTACAATTATTGATACACTATTTTACAAAATAGTGAGGTCTACTAAAACTGAAAGTAGTATGCACACAAGCCAATCATGTTTGATGATAAAGCATATACTTTGTAACAATCTTATTCATTTAATTAATAAAAGTATTAATTTATTAAAGGCTTTTAATTATCTACATGATGCTGTTTTATAATATGTGATAAACCCATAGTTTTAAGCAATGCTTTTAGAATAATGATGATGATCATTCTAATGAGATCTAAATTCTTAGAAAGCTTAAAACTAAAATAGTTCCCAATCATTGGATTACTAAATTGGGGATTAGTGAATCCGGATAGATTGGTACATACGTTGCTTGCTCATTGGATGAGGATGATTGATCTCATGATCATTTGTGTGGAGACACTAAAGCAAGTATGTAGGTGCTTATTAGAGAATAAGTTCAATGAGCATTGGCTCGCTAAGGAATACCTAATGGAGTTTTATTTGCTGTCAATAGGAATTCCTGTAGTGATAGTAGTACAAGTAATCCTTGGACTTGAGATCATCATAGTATCTTGTGTATGATGAGTTATACTTTGACTTATTCCTTAAGACCATTAGGGTATATCAAAGGGTATGCTTGGGTATAATAAGTTGTACATGGAGATAATGTATGATCAATAAAGAATCTACCACTTCTAATAAAAGAAGAGAAATGTCCTATGTGATTCGATAAATGACAACCCAAAGAGTCCTTGGCATAAGGCGTAATGAAATTAGAAAGGAGTTTCTAATTTGCATTATTTGGAGTTGTGCATTCAAGAGTCGAAATACATATAATTAAATAAAATAAGACTTGACAAAGTAATTTCATGTCTTATATTTAATTGGGATATTGTATGGTGGAAGGATTGAATTGATGCGGTAACTATTTACTCAAAGGTTCTTTAATGATTAATGTTGAAATCTATATTATCCGGAAAAGTCGTTGATCGCTAGGAGGCTTATCCTCATTGTAGAATAAATATTATTTATTTAAATAAATTAATTGTTTAATTTATTTATTTAAATAAGATTAGAATTGTTCTAATTGATTTATTCACAACCGGTTTAATATGGAGAACCTAAAGGGTCACACCATAAAAGGGAAAATAATTATTTAAGAAGTTAATGGCATAATCGTAATAATATATTAAGTATATTTAATTTAATCTATGGTGATAGAATAAATTAAATAGCTTAATATTTATTATTTAATATTTTAAAAATATTAAATATAAATTAATAAGAGGAGTCTTATTAATATTATTACAATTATTATTATTTTAATTTCTAAAAGAGTTTAGGAATTAATTTAATATAAGTACTCTCATTTATTCCTAATTGGATTAGGAAGGAAAATTAATTAAAAGAGTTTAATTAATTATCCCTAATAAGATTAGGAGCCTAATTAATTAAAAGAATTTAATTAATTAAATAAAACCCAATTTCTTAATTGTTAAGGAGGTTGCCTACATCAATAAATAAGAGGAGTCTTATTATGGGTGGTGGGAGTTGTTGACTTTTTCAACATACGACATAATTCCAATTTGTTGGAGAGTGCGCCTTTTTTCTATGAGATAGGAAAAACTAGGGTTTGAGCCAATACCCCTTCTTCTTGAATTTTCTTCTTCCTTGGTGGATCACCTCTAGAGGCCAAACATTTGGGTGGCTAACGTTGATCAAAGGAAGGAACCAAACCCGGTGGATTCAAGATTGAACGCGAAAGAATTTGGAGGTGAACTTGTACCTGAGGAAGCTCGTTTCTACAAGGGTATGATTTCATAATTTCTTATTCTTCGTTTAATTAATAATTGTGCATAAAGGGTGATCCGGGTATATGGTTTGTAATTTTTTTTTAAACTCTGATTTTACACGCTTCCGCATTAATTTTGCAATTTGATTGCGTTATGAATATTACAAACCTAACAGTGGCATCAGAGCCAAACCTTTATGCAAATTATTAATTGTTCAGATTTGATATGTATATTGATATGTGTTTAGAACAATTTAATTGGACATAATTTTATGGTATAAAATTTATAATAAAAAATAAAAAAAGGCAATCCGTAAAAAAAAAAAATAAATAAAATTAAAAAAAAAAAAAAGCATCCGTGCACGGAAATCAAGTTCAAAAGGCCACGGTTTTATTTATTTTTTTTATGAAAAGCACGGAAATCGAGGAATCTTATCCCAGGATTCTTGTTATGCGTTTTTTTTTTGAAAAAAGTAAGCAACTTGGAACATTATATATATATTACGGATATATATATATTCTTAATTATTATATAATTAAAATAAAAGTTTATTTTAATTTTAAAATAAAAGGTTTATTTTAATATTAAAATATAAAGTTTTATTTTAATTTTAAATAATTTTATAATTAAAATAAAAGGTTTATTTTAATCTTAAAATAAAAGGTTTGTTTTAATATTAAAATAAAAGATTTATTTTAATTTTAAAATTAAATTTCATGCTAACTAATTAGAGTTGGAATTGGATTCCATGATAACTAATTGGAGTTGAAATTGGATTTTATTTTCTAAAATAAAGGAGTTTATTTGTGAATAGGAAGTAAATCCATCTTTCCTTAAATAAAGGAGTTTGTTTAGATATGAAATAAGATTACATATTATTCAAAATAAAAGAGTTTATTTGTGAATAGGAAAGAGAATCCATGTTTCCTTAAATAAAGGAGTTTATTTAAATATGAAATAAGATTTCATATTATTCAAAATAAAGGAGTTTATTTGTGAATAGGAAAGATAATCCGTGTTTCCTTTAATATTTTTTTTTACATGGAATTGGATTCTATAATTAATTAAAATAAAAGAGTTTATTTTAATTAAAGATTTTTTTATTATTACATGGAATTGGATTCCATAATTAATTAAAATAAAGGAGTTTATTTTGATTAAAATTTTGATTAAAATAAAATAGTTTATTTTATTCAAAAATTAGATAAATTAAAATAAAATAGTTTTATTTTGATTTAAATTTGGATTAAAATAAAGGAGTTTATTTTGATTCAAAAATAGATTTTATACTAACTAAATTTGCCCATTAAATGATATCAATATATATATTAAATGTTTATTATTCATGAGATGAATGTTATTTATTGATGCATATAGTGATGTGTATGATAATAAATGGGATTGATTATGGACTATTGACCAATGCGATTGGATTTATTTTAGTTGGATGCATGAATGTATGGGTTTTATTAAATGGGGTCTCACAGTACTCGCCTTCTCTAATTTTTTCTTAATGTAAATTCTAACTCCCTCCTATGTACTTCCCCTTGACTGCTGATCAAGGTTTCTATTTATTTTAAAATAGTTATGTAATAGGAATAGTTAGAATTATTTTTTTTGAAAAATTGGAGATCAAGGAGCAAGGAGCGCTTGAAGACCCGTTTGTAATGAAGCCCGGATTTAAATGTAATAGTTATATTTAAATATTATTTCTTGCACCCCTAGGGTTTGACCTTTTGGTTCACTTGGTGGCTCTAGTGAACCAAACTAAAATAAAAGTCCATAATCAATCCGAGTAGAATATAGTATTCTATATGTGCATGCTTATACTATATATATTATATATTATGCAAACATGCTTCGCATGTTCATTAATATGACGCGTATTTTATATATATATGTGCATGCGCGCTAAACAAGATGAGACAAATTAATAACAAACCCCTCAATTTTTATATTAAGTCCTAAGCGTTCAAAGATATTTAGAATATCGAACGTCGCCTTCTAGCATGATAAAATTAATAGAGTATTAAATATTTAATATGAGTTTGTTGTGTCACCACAAGGCAAGTAATAAGTATTTAAGATGTTAATTTATCACATTTGATGCTTATAAAGAAAATTGAACAATATTGTTTTGTTGTGTCACCACAAGGATGATATTTTTCTTTTTTGAATATATGGAGTGCTAGGTTGGACTTAACTTGGATAATTTTGATTCGGATGTGCCACCACTTGATCAAAATAATCTAAGAGGCAAAAGAAAAGGAGTTGCATAGTTGATGTAATTGACAAAAGTTGTCTACCTATTTATTTATATATAGTTTGTTGTGTCACCACAAGGCTATATACATTTGAAATGGGATCCTTATTGTCACTAGCAAATCTTTAATCGATTTTGCTTAGAACTATATAAGTGAGGGTAATATAGTTTGAAGAAAATAGTGGGAGATACCAATTTAAAACAAGACCTAAATTATTTTGGTAATTAATAAAAGAATGTATGTTAAAATGTTGTTAATTACAAATTCATTTAAAGAATTTTACAATGTCTAAAATTACTATCACTAAGAAGCATATTAAATGCTAAATTAACCAGACCGAATTAAACGGATTGGTTAAGGAATTTGAGAATAGTTCTCATAGCTGAAAAGCTATCTTATGTCCTTAATACGCCTATCCCTGCAATGGTTGCAGATAATGCCTCTGAGGAAGAGATTGCTACTTTTAGAAAGTGGCAAGATGATGCACAGTTGGCTCAATGCATCATGCTCGCGCATCCATGAGTAACGAGCTTGATAATCGACTTGAAACTATGGATGCTCCTACTATATTCTTGCACATCAAGTAGTTGATGGTGAGGAAAGTGGGGTCGATAAATATCGAGATATCTAAGGAGCTCTTCCGATCTAGAATGGCCAATGGCACTATAATCATGCGGAAAAAAGTTCTTAACATAATCAATTTGATTGATCAATTAGGACAACTGGTTTTGTCATGGATGGAGAGTTGAGCCAAGATTTGATCTTGCACTCACTCTCGGACTCCTTTCACAATTGTTGTGAATTTTTCATATAAACAAGCTAGATATCAGCTTCGTTGATTTGCTTAACATGTTGAAAAATGATGAGAGTCACTTTCCAACCAAGAAAGATCAAGTCTTACTGGTAGGGGCCAAAGGATCTTCTCGAAAAGAAGAACGATTCAAAGAAGGTAAAATGTAAAGGCGTAAACAAAGGATAATAAGAACAAAATCGATACGGATAGCAAAGGAGTTTGCTTCCACCGCAATAAGCCCGGACACTTTGGAAAGAAATCATGAGAAGCATCTTGCGAGGCTAACCAAAGAAGCTTAGTGAAGTTTATTATAAATACAAATTTGTTCATGATTTAAAATAAAAAAAAAAATTTAAGTCAAGGTTCTACATGGGTATTGGATACCGACTTTGGTTATCATAAATATAGATTTATGAAGGGACCAAGCAGTAAGTAGAAAGCTAAACAAATATAAGTAATCCTATGTGCGGAAATGTAGCAAAGGTTGCCATATTAGCCATAGAAACTTATAGTTTAGTAATGCTACGCAAATCTATTAAGTCAATAAGTTGTTATTGTATTCCAGTTCTTGTTAAAATATTATTTCCATTTTATTGTTGAACAATGAAATCTTTGGTATTATAATTAAGAACAATTGTTGTTCTATTTATAATAATAATGTTTTGTATAGAACCGAATATTACTTAATAAATTTTATATACTTGACTTACATGAAAATAATTTTGCATATTGAACAAATTAGTATAAGAAAAGGAGATGATCATTCAAAGAGTTGAATGTGTGTATTTGCTGAAATACAAATGTGAATTATTTGAAAGGTTCAAAGAATTTAAAAGTGAAACAAATTGGCAATGTATTAAGATTCTTTGATTAGATCAAGGAATAAATACTTGTGCAATAAGTTTCTTGATCATCTCAAATTGTTTTCTCATAATGGACGCCTCCTGGTATGTAATAAATGATTTATGTATCTGAAAGGAAAAATCGTACCTTGTTGGACATGGTGCGGTCCATAATGATTTTACCAACATTCCAGTATCCTTCTAGTATCATGTCCTAGAAATGGCTGCATATCTACGAAAGGGTAACCTCAAAATCCAGCCCCAAGACTCCATAAAAGTTATGAACAGGGAGGATTCCTAATCTTAAGTATGTTAAGATAAGGGGTTGTCCAACTTATGTGAAAAGGTTTCAAAGGATAAGCTTGGGACAAGATTTGACAAGTACAATTTGTGGAAATCCTAAAGTAAGTTTAGGGCATATGTTCTATAATCCTACTTACAAAAGGTGTTTGTTGCGAAACACGCTTCCTTCTAAGATAAAGGTGTTTATCATTGAAAGGGCTAGTGGGAGGATAATAGATCTTGAAGAGTTCAATAACCACATAACACTATAAGTCAAATAAGAGGAACCTATAGATGAACTGTTGCACCACAAATCGAATCAGAAATCGAATAGTACATCAAGATACCTAAGAGGTATGGATTCATCATGGATGATGATGATGAGGTACACATCATAGAAGATGAAGATCCAGATACATACGATGAGGTAAGTGTTGTAGACACTCAGAGAAATAGATTGAAGCAAGTTTCTCAAATATGGAACATTCGTTTTGATGAGGCAATCAAAAGAGTTTGATTTTATCAAAATAAGAATGAACCTAGTGTGTACAAAAAGGTCATTGGGAGCATCGTGACATTCCTAGTCCTATATATGTTGATATACTACGGATAAGGAATGACATACCAATGCTATCATCAAGAAGATAAAGTTGTCTAAACATTCCTCCATGAATGATTTAGAAGAGTATCTTAATTGGGGATATAAATCTATATAGATAGATTTAAGAGGATGCTAGACTTAACCCAAGGAACGATATTCATTTGATGCTAAAGTCGCTTAGCATGGCAAACTCCAAGAGATGTCTCATGTCGATGAGCTATGGAGTGTATCTCTTTAATAGTCCCCACAGACTCTCTAAAAGAGAGGTCGCATGAGTGACTATCATGTATGCAATGAAATATACGAGACCCGATGTTGATCGGTCCATATTCGGAGAAGTTCACTATGAGTCGCTGAAAACATCTTAAAGTGCTTAACCGACACTAAGGATGTGATCATATTCATGGTGGGTCTAAATTAAAACTAGAGGGCTTAATGCACTCAAGTTTTTCGAGATGCACCAAGATGATGAAAAAATCCACTTTAAGGTAAAGGGTTACCTTGAAGCGATTAGTGCGATGAATTGGAAAGGTTCCAAATAGCAAAGAGTTGCTGGTTTAGTGATAAAGACAAAGTATATAGCTATAAATGAAGCTGCAAGTTGATTGTTTGGATTAAAAGTTTATTACAGAACTAGGAATAGTTCATAAGTCTCATCTTGGATCTAAACATGTGTTGTGGCACTTTCATTTGATTATTAGAATCATTGAAAGATGGGAAATCACTATAGAGATAGTGGACTCTCATGAACAACATTACATATCCATTAACTAAAGCTTATCCAACAGTAGGATTATCGTCACTTAGAGAAGAAAAGTATGAGTTACCATGACGATTGGCTTTAGTGCAAGTGGGAGATTGAAAGTAGTATGCACATAAGCCAATCATGTTTGATGATAAAGCATATACTTTGTAACAATCTTATTCATTTAATTAATAAAATTATTAATTTATTAAAGGCTTTTAATTATCTACATGATGCTGTTTTAAAATATGTGATAAACCCATAGTTTTAAGCAATGCTTTTAGAATAATGATGATGATCATTCTAATGAGATCTAAATTCTTAGAAAGCTTAAAACTAAAATAGTTCCCAATCATTGGATTACTAAATTGGGGATTAGTGAATCCGGATAGATTGGTACATATGTTGCTTGCTCATTGGATGAGGATGATTGATCTCATGATCATTTGTGTGGAGACACTAAAGTAAGTATGTAGGTGCTTATTAGAGAATAAGTTCACCGAAGCGTTGGCTCGCTAAGGAATACCTAATGGAGTTTTATTTGCTCGTCAATAGAAATTCCTGTAGTGATAGTAGTACAAGTAATCCTTGGACTTGAGATCATCATAGTATCTTGTGTATGATGAGTTATACTTTGACTTATTCCTTAAGACCCTTAGGGTATATCAAAGGGTATGCTTGGGTATAATAAGTTGTACATGGAGATAATGTATGATCAATAAAGAATCTACCACTTCTAATAAAAGAAGAGAAATGTCCTATGTGATTCGATAAATGACAACCCAAAGAGTCCTTGGCGGCGCGTAATGAAATTAGAAAGGAGTTTCTAATTTGCATTATTTGGAGTTATGCATTTAAGAGTCGAAATACATATAATTAAATAAAATAAGACTTGACAGTAATTCCATGTCTTATATTTAATTGGGACATTGTATGGTGGAAGGATTGAATTGTACGGTAACTATTTACTCAAAGGTTCTTTAATGATTAATGTTGAAATCTATATTATCTGGAAAGTCGTTGATCGCTAGGGAGGCTTATCCCTATTGTAGAATAAATATTATTTATTTAAATAAATTAATTGTTTAATTTATTTTTTTAAATAAGATTAGAATTGTTCTAATTGATTTATTCACAACCGGTTTAATATGGAGAACCTAAAGGGTCACACCATAAAAGGAAAAATAATTATTTAAGAAGTTAATGGCATAATCGTAATAATATATTAAGTATATTTAATTTAATCTATGGTGATAGAATAAATTAAATAGCTTAATATTTATTATTTAATATTTTAAAAATATTAAATATAAATTAATAAGAGGAGTCTTATTAATATTATTACAATTATTATTATTTTAATTTCTAAAAGAGTTTAGGAATTAATTTAATATAAGTACTCTCATTTATTCCTAATTGGATTAGGAAGGAAAATTAATTAAAAGAGTTTAATTAATTATCCCTAATAAGATTAGGGAGCCTAATTAATTAAAAGAATTTAATTAATTAAATAAAACCCAATTTCTTAATTGTTAAGGAGGGTTGCCCACATCAATAAATAAGAGGAGTCTTATTATGGGTGGTGGGAGTTGTTGACTTTTTCAACATACGACATAATTCCAATTTGTTGGAGAGTACGCCCTTTTTCTATAGAGATAGGAAAAACTAGGGTTTGAGCCAATACCCCTTCTTCTTGAATTTTCTTCTTCCTTGGTGGATCACCTCTAGAGGCCAAACATTTGGGTGGCTAACGTTGATCAAAGGAAGGAACCAAACCCGGTGGATTCAAGATTGAACGCGAAAGGATTTGGAGGTGAACTTGTACCTGAGGAAGCTCGTTTCTACAAGGGTATGATTTCATAATTTCTTATTCTTCGTTTAATTAATAATTGTGCATAAAGGGTGATCCGGGTATATGGTTTGTGATTTTTTTTTAAACTCTGATTTTACACGCTTCCGCATTAATTTTGCAATTTGATTGCGTTATGAATATTACAAACCTAACAAAAACAACTATCTTGAACCATCACTCAATACCCCGGCTAGTTCCTGCTATGTTCTCACCTCTTGAGAAGAAAAATGGAACAAAAAGGAAAAGAGTGAGATCAACTAGCCCAGTAAGAATATTATGACTTAAGATAATATATAATAAATTATCATTAGTCTTCAACAGGGAAAAATCTGATAGATCATAATAGATAACAAGTTTTAGATTAACAACTGCAGCGGAAACAACAATTCATTAGAAGAGTCAAGTAGAGAATGAATTCTACTATCTTCTAATATTTAAAAGTTCATCAACAATATTTCATCCCTGTAACATCAATCAATATGCATCTTGAATCAGATATTCATCTTTGCACTACAAGCCAAATATATTCATTTGTATCACCAGTTAGTCATGTTCATCTTAACACCTGTTCATCTTTGCACTACGGGCCAAAGATATTCATCAGTTAATCATTCATCTTTGCACTACAGGCCAACAATATTCAGTAATATCATCCTTTATGACTGAGGATGATGAAAAATATCTTAAAGAAAATGAATTCAGTGAGACAAAAGATCAAAGATTAAGGATTTGTACTTTAGTTTATCCAAGTTCAAAAATACCTTATAATAATCAATTATGGAGCAAAATTCAAGAATAAATATCAAAACATGGATACAATCAAAGATACTAACCATAATAGACAACTTGGACAAAGAATAGAACATTTCATTTTTTCCGTGAATAGTGTCGTATTCGTGAATAGTGCCGTATACGTGAATAGTAACCCCGACATGAAAAAGGTGAAATTCCACAATAAAATTTATACTAATATTTCGGTATAATGATATTAAAAGAATAAAATCATTATGAAGAAAATAACATCCCTTACCTCAAAAGAACGGTGCATTCAAATAAATATCGTATAAAAGTGAAGGAAAACTTGCACTGATGAATAGCAACTCACAAAGTATCTAAATACTCACAAAATACGCTCGATAATATAGAGAGAGAAAACTTTTTTCTGGTGTGATTTTCAATTCTAACTAAGCACCTTATTTATAGGAAAATGCTTAGAACGGCATAGCAGACTAACCTGTTACCTGATGGCTTTACCTGCTACTATTCACTCCCGCAACTTTTGAAAATAAATTCGAGCACATTTTATTTCTCACCAACCAAAAGTGGGGCCCACCCATTATATTTATTTCCGAAACTTCAATAATTCATAATAAATAGCCATTTTATCAGAAAAATACGAATTTTATGTCCATTCCATAGGAAATTAAATTCTCTACAACTTTGTAGAAGAAAGTTTTTCCAAATTCCAATCAGAAAATATCTGAAATCCACATATGGACGATTTTTAATACCTTCATTCTAACAAAATAATGATAAAATACCTCAACATTAATTCCATCATTTATAACCACAATAAATATATCCATCATTTATATCAACATAAAATAAATATTTTCTTATCATATAAATCAATAATTAATTTTTCACAAATAAAATTACAGAATCACAATTATGACAATCATGTCGTTCCCAGGAACGAGGGGGCTTTCCGATAAGAATTTCTCCTTATTGGCGAGCAATTAGGTGACCAAACCCCTTTCTTAGACAGAACTTCCTTAGACATTACCAATAATGCTATCTAATAATATTATTCAAATAATATGAATTATTGATCTGATAATGGAGATACTATACAATGACAATTAGTGAAACAACAATAATATAAAATATCAACGAAGTAATTATTGAATCAATAAAATAAAATATTGAATAGAAATTACTGTAACAATTATTGAGTAGTGTCTTCTTACGTAAGAATCAATAATTCAAAAATACCGTGTGCTACTGTGCAACCATGCGTATTACTGTATTTTAAACACCAGGTAATCCAACAGTGTTAACGGTAACAATTACGTCGTTATTTATAAAAACTCAAACTTGTCATTTTTTCATCCGATAATTATCCATTATGGGGCCCATAAATGGCTGCACGGTCGTACAAATATTTCCCGATAACAAGAATATTCCACGACCAAACGAATATTCCTCGACAAAATGAATATTTTATAACCCCTTGTTTATTTTGCAAAATTTGCACATTTCACCCATAACCAAAGTATTTTATCAAATTAACACCATATTAATTCAAAATAATGAATAGAGGAAATTCAGTTTTATTTATAAAAAGTTGGGGTCTTACAACCTTCCCTTCTTATGGAAATTCGTCCTCGAAATTGACGTACGTACCTGGTGTTTTGAAAAGGTGAGGATACCTCGCTTTCATTTTTGATTCCAACTCCTAGGTCATTTCTTCAATAGCATGGTTCCTCCATAAAACCTTAACTTGTGGTATAACCTTTGTGCGTAGGACATGCTCTTTTCTATCCAAGATCTTAACAGGTACATTGTGACAACCCGAAAATTTGGACAATTTTATAAAATCTTAAAAGATAGAGTAAAGGTTAAATAATAAATCTAGACATAAAATAAGTGTATGGATTGGACGTTTCTGTAAAGGAATTTTAAGGATTTCAAAATTTTTGGAGAAAAATTTGAATGATTTGATAAACTATAAGTGATAGTCTGATAATGAGGTATATTTAGTGTATGAGTTCATAAGATTATGTGTATATGGTTCTAGTATTTTAATTATATACTAGTGACCTAATCTATGAATTGTGGACCATGTCTCAATTTATTAAATTATTTTGTATGAATATTGGAGTGTTTAATTAAGAATTAAGTTATGTGAACTAATATATATATATATTAGGTGTGATAATTAAATAACCTAAGAGGTTATAATATGGGAGAATATTAGTATATAAATATATATACTAAGTCTAAGAGATTTAATTTATATATCGCAATTAATTAATTTTATAACCTAATTAAAGCAAGTCTAATTAGGTTAAGGAAATAAGTGTGTATGAGTAAGAAATTAACTTACTAATGTGTGTAAGGGAACCCTAATTAAATAATGGGGAATGAATAAAAATTAATAAGTATAGAACTAATTTGATATTTAAGGCTCAAAGAATTAATTTGTAGCTCAAGTGTTTATTTAAGCATGAGACTGGTAGTTAATTAATTTAAGAACAATTAAATTATTGAGCTAGCCCAATATTTAATATAAAGGGCAAGTTTAGTGATGACCCAATTTATTTGGTGGAGGAGCTCAAGCTCATTTTAATTAGTAGACAGAGGAATAAGAAGGTGCAAGCCCAAAAAGAAATAAAAAGGGAGCCCGAGCTTGGCCCAATTAAAGTTCACTTAAGGAGGGGCATTATGGTCATTAATTAAGCTAGCTAATATCAACCAAATTGGTGAATGAAGAGGACATGTTGCCAAAAATTAGAGGAGTAGAAAAAGGAATGGAATGTAATGATTAGGTAGCTTTAGTAGGTAAACAAACTCCATGAGTTGTCATCTTTTTATTTGGACAACACTTTAGATGTTGCTTGCAAGTTACATCTTGAAGAATGAGAGAGAGAAGAGCAAGATATGGAAAGATATGATGAGATACACTCTAATCACTTTAATTTTTCTAGCAAACTTAGTAGTTCATGTGAGCTCTCATTTTTTTCTCACGTAAATATAGAGAGAGAAAGTGTGAGGGGGCGGCAACCCTTCATGGGAAATAGGAGAGAAGAATCTCCATGGTAGAAAAAGAAGAAGAATTTCCAATGAATGTCTAATGCTTAACTTTGGGAGTGAATGTTAGACAAGTTAATATAAGATGATGAGTTTATAAGTAAGTAAATGAATATGGTGTTAAGATTATCTAATATTTGACTATGTGATTAAGTGTTAGATAGTATTATGAAATAAGGTATGTTATACTAATTAAAAGATAAATCTTATAATTGATAGGTCTTTCATAAGAGATTACATTATATTACTTAGCGGTAATCAGCGGTTCAGGTAAGTTTCCTTAACTCAAACTTGAGTTGTATTTTCAAAGCATGTTAGTGAATGATTATTGTTGATTATTCACGTCTATACTGGTTAATGATTCGCATGTTGTGCATGTTGTAAATGTTAATCAGGTATCAAAAGCTGATCACCTTCATTACCATTTGGTTCAGTTAATCTGTTCATGTTCATTATTGACCATTCATTTTTATTGACTTGGTCGTTCAGCTAAGAAAATTTGTTCATGCTCTTTCACAATGTTTATATTGTTGAAAGTTAGCTAGCTTATTGTTTAATTCTTTCAATCATGATATATCCTTTATTAAACTTATGCTTGCGGGCAAATTTGTTGATCACCCTTGCTATATCATGATAAAATTTTTAGATTTAGAGGAAAGCTCGAGTAAAGACAGAAGCAAAGGCAAAGTTCAAGATTTAATTATAGTGCAGTTAGATTTATTAAATTTCTGACGAAAATAGTATTGTAAACCTTTTCAGATATTGAAGGTATGTATTTAGTTAAGGTTGTAGACCTTTGGAATGATGTGTAAAAGTTTATTGTATAAAAAAATTATGTTTATATCTTCCGCAATAATTATAGAATTAGTACACCAGATTCGTGGTAAAAAGTACCCGGATTTGGGGATGTCACAATTGGTATCAAAGCCGTAGGTTAGAACCCTTAGGTAGGTGTACCTTAGGCTATAACCGCGGAAATGATGATAAGGAATAAACTCAAATCGAATTTAAGTGATAAGAAATGTGTTTAAAAAATTCATTATTAAGTAAAGAAGAAGATTCAAAGAAGAATCTTTAGAGTTATAAGGATAAGAATCTGGAGTTACCTGACTCCAGTAATAAGAATGAAAAGTGATAATAAATAGACAAAGTCTATAAGATGAAAAGTGTAAAATCATAATATTATATGATTAAAGGAAAAGAAGATCGTAAAATAAAACGATCATAATACTAAGATAATATGAGATCACAACGTGATCTCGATAAAATCATATAATAGAGAGAAGGATCAATCAAATGATTGAAAACTTTATAATGTAATTGTTGTGCGATAGTTGTACTATGAAATGGTACTATGTAAACTCGTAAAAGAGTGGCAAATGTTAAGATACGGATTAAAGAAAATTCGTATTAAGAAAAGAGAAAGTTAGAATTGTGTAGGATTTCAATTGAGGACTCAGGTCAGCAGCTGAGTTGTATGATTCCTTGTATGGGCGGGGAAATTGTACTTGGTTTTAGAATCACTTAGCTTCCTGGTCGATATAGTGGTTAGGTTGACCAATTCTTTGTATGGGCGGGGAATTGTGCGCTTAGCTTCCTATGTTAATTAGTGGCCGAGTTTGGTTTGATAACCACTTAGTTTCTAGTACTGATAATCATTGAAATGTCTTTGTCGCGTTATTTTCTATATATTTGTTGAGAAGGTGATTCTTTTCTCAGGTGTATAACAGATAGGTAGGGTATAGTTAGAGAATGTAAGGTTAAGTATAAGTTCTTAAAACTCATACTTATGGTACGTTTGTGACTCATAATTATATGAAATGTTAATAAACCCCTCAGTGAATGGACGCCAAAGGTCTGACTAGGATAAGTTCTTAAACTCATATGATTGTGAAAAGTTCCTGAACTCATAATGTGTGGTAAGTTTGACGAACTGGGTATAGTTATGTGTGAATGGAGAATTGAAAATGATAGAAATAGATAGATTTATTAAGAAATGGATCAGTAGAGAAATTGAAGTTGATGATGGAAGTATAGGTATTCCAAATCTTCTAGTTATGCTAGACTTCGAAGTTTTTGACATCAAGCTAAATTCGCAGTGATGTGCCTTTCGAGATAAAATGAATTTTTGTTATCAGCAACACATGGTGACAAGTGTGTATTTGTGAACTTCGGGACACTGACACATCATTACCAGTTACGTCATAATAGCATAAAAATGATTTTTGATGATTTTGAGTTGTTTAAGTAAAAGTCTATGCTAATTTGTTTCGGATAGACAAAAATGATTTGAGATGTCAAAATGTATTTTATATATCATCAATGTATCATGGAACCTGATGCAGAATGATAAAAATGATGGAGTCATCAATGCAGTATTACTTAGTGTGGAATATGATCTAAAGATCGTCAGCCCACTATATTATGATGTAGTATGACAAAGTCACAAAATGACGAAATCCTCAAACCTGATCAGTAAATACATCATTGCAGTATCATGACGTCATAAAATGATTTTAAGAATTTTTAAGGTAATTTATTGCCAACTGAATTTGGCTAGCAATGTTTCGATTGAAATTTGAAATTATTGATATGCGTCTAAGCTATTTGATTCAGCTAGACAAATGTTTATGAAAAATTCAAAGTATTTTTGAGAATTTATCCCAAACCAAATTGATTTGGTGCGGAACCTTATGATAAGACTGAGGTGAACTATGTTGTTTGGATAAAATAATCCAATCTAGTAGCGTAAATATTCGCTAGACATGATTGATACGTTATGCATGACGTAAAAGTACGATAGGCATATTACCTAAAGTACTAGCAACGGTAGTTTACCTTCTTTGTGATTCTAAACATACTAATAATTTACTGTTTTGCGATATAAATATCGTTAAAACTACGTGTTCATGGTCTATATGACCCCTCAGCATTATTTGAAAAGTTTTAACTCCTTAGACTGAAGTCATGGAAGAATGTGATAGTAGCAGAGCTCTTCATATTAGGAAGAAAGTTGTACTATTAAATTGAGCATGAAATCAAGTAAGGGTTGATTTGAAACCCTAGTTTTGCTGCATAAAAGGAGTGGTGATTAGTGGACTGTAATTTCGGGGACGAAATTCTTAGAAGAAGGGGTGAATGTGACAACCCGAAAATTTGGACAATTTTATAAAATCTTAAAAGATTGAGTAAAGGTTAAATAATAAATCTAGACATAAAATAAGTGTATAGATTGGACGTTTATGTAAATTAATTTTAAGGATTTTAAAATTTTTGGAGAAGAATTTGAATGATTTGATAGACTATAAGTGATAGTCTGATAATGAGGTATATTTAGTGTATGAGTTCATAAGATTATGTGTATGTGGTTCTAGTATTTTAATTATATACTAGTGACCTAATCTATGAATTGTGGACCATGTCTCAATTTATTAAATTATTCTGTATGAATATGGGAGTAAGTGAATTAAGAATTAAGTTATGTGAACTAATATATATGTATTAGGTGTGATAAATAAATAACCTAAGAGGTTATAATATGGGAGAATATTAATATATAAATATATATACTAAGTCTAAGAGATTTAATTTATATATCCCAATTAATTAATTTTATAACCTAATTAAAGCAAGTCTAATTGGGTTAAGGAAATAAGTGTGTATGAGTAAGAAATTAACTTACTAATGTGTGTAAGGGAACCCTAATTAAATAATGGGGAATGAATAAAAATTAATAAGTATAGAACTAATTTGATTTTTAAGGCTCAAAGAATTAATTTGTAGCCCAAGTGTTTATTTAAGCATGAGACTGGTAGTTAATTAATTTAAGAACAATTAAATTATTGAGCTAGCCCAATATTTAATATAAAGGGCAAGTTTAGTGATGACCCAATTTATTTGGTGGAGGAGCCCAAGCTCATTTTAATTAGTAGACAAAGGAATAAGAAGGTGCAAGCCCAAAAAGAAATAAAAAGGGAGCCCAAGCTTGGACCAATTAAAGTACACTTAAGGAGGGGCATTATGGTCATTAATTAAGCTAGCTAATATCAACCAAATTGGTGAATGAAGAGGCCATGTGGCAAAAAATTAGAGGAGTAGAAAAAGGAGTGTAATGTAATGATTAGTTAGCTTTAGTAGGTAAACAAACTCCATGAGTTGTCATCTTTTTATTTGGACAACACTTTAGATGTTGCTTGCAAGTTACATCTTGAAGAATGAGAGAGAGAAGAGTAAGATATGGAAAGATATGATGAGATACAATCTAATCACTTTAATTTTTCTAGCAAACTTGGTAGTTCATGTGAGCTCTCATTTTTTTCTCACGTAAATATAGAGAGAGAAAGTGTGAGGGGGCGGCAACCCTTCATGGGAAATAGGAGAGAAGAATCTCCATGGTAGAAAAAGAAGAAGAAGAAGAAGAAGAAGAAGAAGAAGAAGAAGAAGAAAGGAAGAGGGCCTAAGCTCATGCAACCAAGATTTCTAACCTACTTTAGGTATAGAAGGAAGGAAGCTAAAAAGTCAAGGTACAAAAATTAATTTTAAGGATTTAATATCTTTTCTTTTTATGGATTTGATGGAGAAAAGGGTTTTGTGATTTGAAACTTAGGACCCTTTTATTTATGTGTTTTATGTAGATTGATGTATGAATCTAACTTGTTAAAGTATTTAAAGGTGGATCAAAAGGGGAGAAATGAAACTAGGTTTCTAGAAATGTAGAAAACCCTAATTTTTCCTTACCATGATTGTGTTTTGTTTTGTGTTTGATGATTGTTTGATGAAATAGATCATTCATCATGGTAGATCCATGGGTGTATGAGGTATTAGTAAGTATTATGATGTGCTATGTTGATTTTATGTGAAAATAGAAAAGTTTTCTTAAAAGACACCAAACCAAAGGTTAAAAATCAGATTTTTGTGAAAAAGGAACATGAGATTCAAATTACCATATCTCCTAATATATTTCGAATTTTTGAGTGTGGTCAAGTCCTAGAGTTAGATCTATAAGTTATCTAACATCTCCAAGTAGAATCACTGAAAAAGGAGTTGTAGATTTCCGTATGAACTATTTTTAGCAAAGGACTCCAAAGCTGCAAAATGACAAAAACAAGCTGCGAAGAACTTTCCAAGGCCTGTTTCGGCCACTTAGTGTGTGCGTTTCGGCCACTTATTGTGTGCAAAAAATTCCGGCCTTTTGGGAAATGAAAATATATGGTATAAGGTAGCTCTTGTTTAAAAATAAGCTCATTCCGAGTTAAATTGAGCAAGTTATGGCCATTTCAATATTTTGATTTTTCGGACGAAAATCGCTATACCCGGAGTTCTATAACTCCGATGGCAACGAAATTTAAACTGGAGGGTCACGTTAACATGTATAACATTATGCCAAGAGATGGGAATTTCTGGAGTTAAGCACGAGGTAGCTAATTTCTTAAGGAATTAACTAGAAATTGATTTTTGAAAAATACTTAAGGGAGTTGAAAAATTACAAAAAAATATTTTTTGTGTATGAAATACATGTATATATGATTGGCCAAAAGATAGAAAAATAATAAGTTGATTTGTTATTTTTGTGTAAAAGAATAGTGAATTTAGGTTACTGAAATTGAAGATTTTGAATTCAGGTTGCTGAAATTGAATTTAGTCTGCTAATCTGATTTTGGTTTGCTGAAATAGTGATTTCAGGATACTGAAATGTAATCCGGTTTACTGAAATGATATTTCAATTTACTGAAAGGTTGCCTAGATTACTAAGATAACATATAAAGGGATAACTTATGAGTATAAGTTATGACATAATGAAAAGATTATCAAAGTATAATGATAATACTCAGACTAAGGTGTAATGTCTAATGCTTAACTTTGGGAGTAAATGTTAGACAAGTTAATATAAGATGATGAGTTTATAAGTAAGTAAATGAATATGTTGTTAAGATTATCTAATATTTGACTATGTGATTAAGTGTTAAATAGTATTATGAAATAAGGTATGTTATACTAATTAAAAGATCAATCTTATAATTGAAAGGTCTTTCATAAGAGATTACATTATATTGCTTAGCGATAATCAGCGGTTCAGGCAAGTTTCCTTAACTCAAACTTGAGTTGTATTTTCAAAGCATGTTAGTGAATGATTATTGTTGATTATTCACGTCTATACTGGTTAATGATTCGCATGTTGTGCATGTTGTAAATGTTAATCAAGTATGAAAGGCTGATCACCTTCATTACCATTTGTTTCAGTTAATCTGTTCATGTTCATTATTAATAATTCATTTTTATTGACTTGGTCGTTCAGCTAAGAAAATTTATTCATGCTCTTTCGCTATGTTTCTATTGTTGAAAGTTAGCTAGCTTATTATTCAATTCTTTCAATCATGATATATCCTTAATTAAACTTATGCTTGCTGGGCAAATTTGTTGCTCACCCTTGCTATATCATGATAAAATTTTTAGATTTAGAGGAAAGCTCGAGTAAAGACAGAAGCAAAGGCAAAGTTCAAGATTTAATTATAGTGCAGTTAGATTTATTAAATTTCTGACAAAAATAGTATTGTAAACCTTTTCAGATATTGAAGGTATGTATTTAGTTAAGGTTGTAGACCTTGGGAATGATGTGTAAAAGTTTATTGTATAAACAAATTATGTTTATATCTTCCGCAATAATTATAGAATTAGTACACCAGATTCGTGGTAAAAAGTACCCGAATTTGGGGATGTCACATACATCCTCGTACGTTAAATCTTAGGCTATCTCGTATGTTTTCAACTCAATAATGTGGTTTGGGTCTTTCAGATATTTACGAAGCATAGATATGTGAAAAACATTATGAACACGAGACATGCTTGGAGGTAATACGAGTCTATAGGCCACATTTCCTATTCAGTCAAGAATCTCAAATGTACCAACAAATCTTCGATTGAGCTTTCCTCTCTTCCCAATTCTTGTAACTCCCTTCCATGGAGCAATACGTAACAATACATGATCCCCAATATTAAATTTCACGTCTTTTTGATAAAGATCAACATAACTCTTTTGTCGATCCTGTGCCATTTGTATACATTGTCGAATCGTTTGGATCTTTTCTGTAGTTATGCGTACCAAATCTGGTCCCAAAAATGTTGTTTCTCTCACCTCATCCCAGCATACTGGAGAGTGACACTTTCGTCCATACAATGCTTCAAATGGAGCCACACCTATACTTGCTTGATAACTGTTGTTGTAGGAGAATTCCAACAATGGTAAGTACTTATCCCAACTCCCTTTGAAATCTAGGACACATGGTCTTAATAGATCTTCAAGAGTTTGAATAGTGCTCTCTGATTGCCCGTCCGTTTGAGGATGGTATGCTGAACTGAGTCGTTAATCCGTGCCCATAGCTTTCTACAAGCTAACCCAAAATCATTAAATAAATCTTGGGTCACGATCCGAAACTATGGATACAGGCATGCCATGCAATCTCATAATCTCATTTACGTACATACGAGCAAGACATTCAAGGGAATAAGTCTCACGTATAGGCAAAAAATGAGCAGACTTGGTTAATCTATCAACAATGACCCAAATCGCATCTATGCCTTGAGAAACCTTGGGAAGACCCGTAACGAAATCCATAGTATTGTTTTCCCACTTCCATTTCTAAATCTCAAGTGGTTGCAATGGACTCTTTGGCACTTGATGCTTCGCCTTTACACGTTGACAAGTTAAACACCTCGAGATAAACTTCGCGATCTCTCTCTCTTCATATTATTCCACCAATATGTATGTCGAAGATCAAGATACATTTTGGTACTACCAAGATGGATTGCAAACGGTGTGTTGTGTGCCTCCATCATGATTCTATGCTTCAAGTCAGAATCATTAGGAACACAAAGTCTGGAGTTGACTCAAAGTATTCCTTCTTCGTCGATTCTTACTTCTGGAATAACACCTTCTTGCACTTTCTTCTTTATACGCATTACCTCCATGTCCGTAGCTTAAGTAGCTTTAACTTTATCGATTAAAGTCGATTCTACTCGTATGTTTGATAACATCACGTGGGTACTTGGAGCCTTTACCTTTATCTCCATCCTTTGCAAGTCATACAAAATGGGCCTTTGTGATAACAACATTGCACTCGTACCCGCATATGATCTTCTACTCAATGTGTCAGCTACCACGTTTATTTTTCTAGGATGATATTGGATGGTATGATCGTAATCTTTCAATAGTTCGAGCCAACGTCATTGTCGCATGTTGAGTTCCTTTTGGGTGAAGAAATATTTGAGGCTTTTATGATATCTATATAGATCTCCACTTTCTCCCCATACAAGTAGTGTCTCCAGATCTTCAACGCAAAAACAATTGCTCCCAACTCCAGATCATGAGTAGGATAATTCCTCTTATATTCTTTTAGTTTTCACGAGGCATAGGCTATGACATTCCCATGTTGCATGATAAGACATCCTAACCCTTTGCCCGAAGCATCGCTGTAGATAACAAATCCATCCGAACCAGATGGTATTGTCAGAACAGGTGCAGAAATGAGTCTCCTCTTGAGTTCTTGAAAACTCTTCTCATAATTCTCGCTCCAACTGAATTTGTATCTTAACGAGTCAACTGAGTTAACGGAGTAGCGATTCGAGAAAATCCTTCCACGAATCTCCGATAATAAACAGCTAAGCCCAGAAAGCTACGTACTTCGGTCACCGACTTCGGTTGCTCCCAACTTTGTATTGCTTCAATCTTCGCCGGGTCAACAAATACTCCATATTTTGACACCACATGCCTAAGGAATGCTACTTCCTCAAGCCAAAACTCACATTTCTTCAGCTTGGCATATAGCTTGTTATCGCGAAGCCTTTGAAGTACCAGCTTCAAATGGTGCTCATGATCTTCACGGCTTTTGGAATAGATGAGGATGTCATCAATAAAGACAACAACGAATTGATCTAAATATTCCTTAAATACTCGGTTCATCATATCCATGAAAGCAGCAGGAGAATTAGTCAATCCAAAAGACATGACTAAGAATTCATAATGCCCGTACCGAGTTCTGAAGGTAGTCTTCGGAATATCCTCAGTTTTAATCTTCAGCTAATGATATCCAGAATGAAGATCGATCTTTGAAAAGAATTGTGTTCCTTGCAACTGGTCAAACAAGTCATCTATGTGAGGTAGCGGATACCTATTCTTGATGGTGACATGGTTCAATTCCCGGTAGTCAATACAAAGTCGCATACTCCCATCTTTCTTCTTTACGAATAAAACAAGAGCACCCCAAGGAGATTTACTAGGACGAATGAAACCGATGTCCAACAACTCCTGTAGTTGGACCATTAACTCCTGAAGTTCATTAAGAGCCATTCGATAAGGGGTTTTAGAAATGTGCTTTATACCAGGTTCAAGGACAATAAAGAATTCAACTTCTTATTCTGGGGGTAGACCGAGAAGTTCTTCAAGAAATACGTCAGGAAATTCACTAAAAACAGAAATATTATTTAAATCTGACGTGTTTTTGTTCAAGTCCGTGAATTGGGCTAAGAAAGCTTAACATCCGTTTTTAAATAAATAAATAGCTTTATGGCTTGATATGACAGTGATTGACTTTAGAGGTTTGGTTATTTGAATTCGCATAACAGGTTGGTTAGGAATATGAAAACTAACAACCTTACGAAAATAATCAATTTTAGCATGATGAGTGGTTAACCAATCAATCCCTCAAATCACATCAAATGCAAGTATTTTCAACGAATAAGATCGACAGGTAATGTGATTATACCAACTTGAATCAAGCAAGATTTATAAACAATAGAGGTAATGAAAGTTTCTCCTAATGGAGTCTCAATAGATAAGTCAAGGTCTAATTTCTCCGGAGTCAAGTTCAAACGTTGAGCATAAGCAGGAGAAATAAAAGAATGGGTAGAACCGGTATCTAATAAGGTATAAACTTCGCAAGAGTTTATGATTTGCTTATCCGTGATCACCTCATTTGGATTCCTCGCGTTTTGAGCAGTCACGACAAACGCCCTTCCAGGAACCACCGACTTTGACTTGTTCGGGACAACCTTTGGAGTCACCATTCCCGTTGAACTTGGTTTCGCAACAAGACAATCTCTAGCTATATAACCTTCTTTTCCACAGTTATAACACACCTTGGATTGTTGTGGGCAATTTGGGTTGACGTGTCCCTCTTTCCCACATTTATAAAAAACGACTGGTGCTCGTTCTCCTCCCCTAGAAATAGTGGATGTTGGTGCTGACGTCTTCACGTTATCATTGTTGTACCTTCTCTTCTTAAAATCTCCTCCCGACTCACTTCTTCTATTATCATGGCCACGATTACCACCAGAGTGGTTACCGCTTTTGTCCGAATGCTTTCCTCCCCGCTAGTTGTCATTGCTCCGATGATCGCTAACACCAGTATAACCCTGGTTGTGGTCCCTTGGTTGAACATACTCATTATCTCGCTCTAATAATTGAGTCATGTTTACAACATCTGAATATAAAGAAAATTTATGAGAGATGGGATATTGCCGAATCTCGGGTTTTAGACCTCTTAGAAACATCCGCGTCATTCGTTCCTCATTCTCTACCAAACGAGGTGCAAACCAGGATAACTCTGCGAACTTCGCCTCGTACTAGGACACAGTCATGTTGTTTTATTACAGTCTAATAAACTCTACCTCTTCATATGATGAATACTTTTAGGAAAGTACTTGTCATTAAATAGTTTCTGAAACATTTCCCAAGACATGTTGAGTTCGGCAGGCTGGGTACGCTTCACAGACTCCCACCAATAGTATGCCTCACCACGGAACATAAAGGTGGCGAATGGAACCTTTTGTTCCTCCGTGCATCCTAAGACATTGAATATCTTGGTAATTTGTTTAACCCATATCTCTGCCTTGATTGGATCCGGCTTTCCCGCAAATTCTGGTGGTCCCAACTCTTTGAACTGCTTGGCTGTGACAAGTCGCGCATTGCTATCATTTCCACCCATATATTGTACACGAGTCTCCCTCGTCTGGTTTTGCATGAACTACAAAAAGCTTCTAAACATCCCATCATTCATCATTTGTTCGGTAGTGTTATTTACAGGAGGAATATTACCTTCCCCTGGGTGGTGATTAAAGGTGTCTCCACGGTCTCATTCAATCCATTGTTAATATTTCCAGCAGTCATTTTCAAATACTGCTACAAAACAATGGTTAATTAACAAATTAACATATCACATATTAACCATATGCTCCGACTGACCAACCAAATAAACTTAGGTATGACACACTAGTGAAGGATTACTCGTCTCTCCCCTCCTAGTTCTATTCTCTGATCTCTGCCAGAGACCATATCTCTAAGCTTTGATACCAACTGTGACGCCCCCAAAATAGATATACATCACCTATTATGAGTCGCCAAATACATGGTACATAAATAAATACAACTTCAGTAATACAATTGTCGTGCAAAATACGACAACACATATACTGTGAGTTTGAATAAAAATATTGTCTAATAGAAAGTATACAAACTCAAAAGGAGTCCTCGTTACAATTATTGATACACTATTTTATAAAATAGTGAGGACTATTAAAAATACTATCCTGAACCATCATTCCATTCCCCGGCTAGTTCCTGCTATGTTCTCACCTCCTGAGAAGAAAAGTGGAACAAAAAGGAAAAGGGTGAGCTCAACTAGCCCAGTAAAGAATATTATAACCTAAGATAATATAAAATAAATTTTCATTGGTCTTTAACAGGGAAAATCTGATAGAACATAATAAACAACAAGTTTTACATCAACAACTGCAGCGAAAATAACAATCCATTAGAAGAGTCAAGTAGAGAATGAATTCTACTATCTTCTAAGATTTAAAAGTTCATCATCAATATTTCATCCTTGTAACATCAATCAATATGCATCTTGAATCAAATATTCATCTTTGCACTACAGGCCAAAGATATTCATTTGTATCACTAGTTGGTCATGTTCATCTCAACACCTGTTCATCTTTGCACTACGGGCCAAAGATAATCATCAGTTAATCATTCATCTTTGTACTACAGGCCAGAGATATTCAGTAATATCATCATTTTGGACCGAGGATGATGAAAAATATCTTAAAGAAAACGAATCCAGTGAGACAAAAGATCAAAGATTAAGGAATCGTACTTTAGTTTATCCAAGTTCAAAAATACCTTATAATAATCAATTGTGGAGCAAAATTCAAGAATAAAGATCAATACATGGATACAATCAAAGATAGTAAGCATAATAGACAACTTGGACAAAGAAATGAAAATTTAATTTTTTCTGTGAATTGTGTCGTATTCGTGAATAGTGTCGTATACGTGAATAGTGTCGTATACGTGAATTGTAACCCCGACATGAAAAGGGTTGAAATTGCACAATAAAATCCATACTAATATTTTGGTATAATGATATTGAAGGAATAACATCATTATGAAGAAAATAACATCCCTTACCTCAAAAGAACAGTACTTCTGGCTGAAATATCTGGTATAAGGCTGAAGGAAACTTGCACTAATGAATATCAACTCACAAAGTATCTAAATACTCACAAAATACACTCGATAATATAGAGAGAGAAAGAGAGAAAACTTGTTTCTGGTGTAATTTTCAATTCTAACTAAGCACCCTATTTTTAGGAAAATGCTTAGAATGTCATAGCAGACTAACTTGCTACCTGATGGCTTTACCTACTACTATTCACGCCCACGACTTTTGAAAATAAATTCCAGCACATTTTATTTCTGACCAATCAAAAGTGGGGCCCGTCTATATTTTAAATAAAAATATTTATTTCTGAAACTTCAAATAATTCATAATAAATAGCTCTTTTATCAGAAAAATACGAATTTTATGTCCACTCTATAGGAAATTAAATTCTCTACAACTTTGTAGAAGAAAGTTTTTCAAAATTCCAATCAGAAAATATCTGGAATCCACATACGGACAATTTTTAATATCTTCATTCCGACAAAATACTGATAAAATACATCAACATTAATTCCATCATTTATAACTACAATAAATATATTTTCATCATTTATATCCACATAAAATAACTATTTTCTTATCATATAAATCAATAATTAATTATTCACAAATAATATTATAGAATCACAATTATGACAACCAGATCATTCCCAGGAAAGAGGGGGCTTTCCGATAATGATTTTTCCTTATTGGTGCGCAATTAGGTGACCAAACCCCTTTCCTAGACAGAACTTCCTTAGACATTGCCAATAATGATATCTAATAATATTATTCAAATAATATGAATTATTGATCTGATAATGGAGATAATGTGTAGTGACAATTATTGAAACAACAATAATATAAAATATCAACAAAGCAATAATTGAATTAATAAAATAAAATATTGAACAGTACTTACTGTAACAATTATTGAGTAGTGTTTTCTTACGTAAGAATCAATAATTAAAAATATTGTGCAATACCGGTAGTACTCTTGTGTAACCACAGCGACATTCGTATTTTTTAACCACCAGGTAATCCAACAGTGTTAACGGTAACAATTACACCGTTATTTATAAAAACTCAAACTAGTAATTTTCTTCTTCCGACAGTTATCTGTTATAGGGCCCACAAATGGCTGCGTCGTTGTACGAATATTTCCCAACAACAAGAATATTCCACGACCAAACGAATATTCCCTGACAAAATGAATATTTTATAACCACTTGTTTATTTTGACAAATTTGCACATTTCACCCATAACCAAAGTATTATATCAAATTAACACCTTATTAATTCAAAATAATGAATAGAGGAAATTTAATTTTATTTATAAAAAGTTGGGGTCTTACACTGTGACACCCCCAAATCCAGGTACTTCGATTCCATGGGATCTGGTGTTCACTGTACAAATATCATCTATCTATCTACCCATAATAAATGCAAACCAAGCAATAGATAGAAATAAAATCTTCCCTTTATAGGGTTACAACATCCGAATAATAATAATACAATCCCAGGTTAAACTAACCTTAAAAATCTGTGCGGAATTATAAACAAATAAGTCTTAAACAACATCATTAACTCAAGTCTTAAACATAAATACATCATCTAATAAAAATAACAAGTCTTCATCACTTGCTAACTTTGGCCTTGCCTTTACTAGTGGAAGGTTCATCAGTTCTTTCGTTCTTAACTGCAATGTTATTATTAAGCAAGAGTGAGCATTATTACCCATAAGTATAATAATGAAATAACAGTATAATAACATGCGAATAATCAAAGACATCTGAATAAAAGCTCAACTTTTGAATCAAGAATGAATAACAAGAATCAAAAGAATTCTGAGGGTCTTAAGACCTTGAACAATGTCCTAAGTTATCAAGGGTTGTACTTGAAACCTATAACATTCATAAGACTATGGACCTTTCTACTCGTACTTAGGGGGATCAGCCTTTAGTACCATACTGTGCACAATATCTTAACGCTAACGCATAAGTAAATCCCTTTACAGGGTTGCTCATCTCAGTTTGACATTCGAGTCCTTGGTTTGGATAATTCAATAAGGGTTCTGAAATTTAGAACGTTCATCAACTAAGGACTAGTTGAATCAATAAAGTTCACTAGTCTAATAAGGTTCAACAATAATGATATTCAATTTGAATAATAATCTCAAGAAGTATACAATAGGACAATTATTGTATAACTGAATCATGCTTTGAAAAGATAATCAATCTTTAATATAACATTTGAACTTGAATAATAGTAATGATAGTTTACTCGAGGTAAATAATAAATTTGAACAATAATGACAAGTAGGGTTAGGAAACTTGCCTCGTGCGTAGATTACACTTTAACTAAGCACGTTCTTTGATTTAAATCCTACATATCATTCATATTCACAATACCAGTTAATTATAAGTACTAATCATCGTAAGCTCATTCTCTTTGTCTACTTGATTATTAACTATACTTAGTTAATTTACCACTTTGTCACATAATTTACACATCATGAATAACAAGCTAATTATATATTCAATAATTCAATCCCCATGCAATTATGTTATTTACATGTTAAGTATTTATTTTAACATCTCATTATACTTATAACATCTTTTTATGTTCATTACATTAGTTTACTACCACATTGTTAGACTTAAACATTTTAAAAATTACATTTCTGAACTTTCTGGAGAGTGGCGTTTATTTCACTTTTATATTTCGATCTTCACGCGATGGACGCGATAATACGTCATGGACGGACTCTTGGCGTCATGGCCATGCTGGGGACTTCGATTACGGAATTGGCGCCGCGGCACGAAACTCCAGACTTTGATTCCCAGTTCGCGAAGAACACAGAGTTCAGCGAAAAAGACACAAAATGATCATTAATTTCACTAAATTAACATGCCCACATGCTATGATTTAAACATAATCATTACTCAACATCTATAAAGTGATTTTAACCCATTAAAACACATAATCACAGAATTAAAATCTATAATTTCACTAACTTTGATGTTCTTGGAGGTTTTGAAAATAAAAAATGAAAATTGATACTACGGATTCGTTATAACACCGAATCCGTTCGTTTAAAGTTTGGTCTCTTCGTATCAATATGTATAATAATATACGCGTGTAAAATTTAGGAATAATATACGATCAATACATAAAATATCACGTATAAGGCCATAAGGCCAAAACCCATACTCTATAATTTTGTAGAACCATTTACTGCTCCAACTCCCCATAGGGCCTTGTTTGGCTAACAAAATAGATTTAAAAACCATTTACTGTAATAAAAGCTTTATCATATAGTTTAATTCATGTCACACCCAATTCAAATATTTTATTTAAGTTAATTAAATAACATATAATAATCTACCATAAATTCACATAATCATATAATTAATTTTCTCATTAATTAATTATATCAAATTATTAAATCTCTAATTAATTATTACATTAATTAAAATAACATTATGCTTATTAAATATTTCATTTAATACAATAAGCTCACATAATGACATACTTCGAATAATAATTATTCTCTACATTAATTTAATAAATGTAACACATATAATTAAATTAATCTACCACAATTGCATCAAGTAATTATTTAATCCAATAATTAAATCATTGAAAAATATTTATTTAATTCAATAAATATTAAAATTAATTTACAAAATCTCGTTCGTCACATCTTTCCCCCCTTAAAAGGATTCTGTCCCCAGAATCACGACTCAATAATTTCGACCCGTTACATTCTCCCCCCTTACAAAGATTCTGTCCCCAGAATCGCTTACACATAATTAAGTAAATAAATGAGGATAGTTCTTCATCATATTCTCTTCGAGTTCCCACGTAGCTTCTTCAGCATTGTGGTTCCTCCAAATTACCTTAACAGAAGGTATTACATTATTTCTGAGAACTTGTTCTTTTCGGTCGATAATTTGGACAGGAATTTCTTCGTAAGATAAGTCTTTCTCAAAATACAGGGGTTCGTATTAAATTACATGCTTGTAATCGGCTTTGTATGGTCGTAATACAGAAACATGGAAGACGTTGTGGACATTCTCGTGTGCTGGAGGTAAGGCTACCTCGTACGCAACTTCTCCGATTCTTCTCAGTACTTCAAAGGGTCCAATGAATCTTGGGCTCAATTTTCCTTTCTTTCCGAACCAGATTTTCCCCTTCCATGGAGAGACCTTCAAGAAAACATAACTACCTGATTCAAACTCGATATTTTTACGATGTGGATCAGCGTATTTCTTCTGTCGGTCTTGAGCCACTACCAGTCATGCTCGGATCACTTTGACTATTTCTGCCATCTGTTGTACCAATTTTAGGCCTAGCAATTGTCTCTCGCCAACTTCATCCCAGTCGTGCTCGGATCACTTTGACCATATCCTTGAAATCTAATTTCATTCCTGATGTTGAATCGGTTGTTGGTTACTCTGAAAACCAGGGGGATATGATGGTTGTGGAGCTTGAGTCTGCTGGTTATTGCTCCATGAGAGGTTTAGGTGGTTCCTATTCCCCTGGTTGTAGGAGTTTTGTTATGTATTTTGCGGAATTTTGTTGTAGTTACCGATGAACTGGATGGATGCTGAATTAATTGCACACTGATCTGAAGGGTGATCACCCGCACACAATTCACATATTACCGCAACCTGCTGAACTTGAGCCCCTGTCATAGTATCAACCTTATCATTCATAGTATCAAACTTCTTGGAAAGTGCAGAAATCTGTGCTTGTATAGCTGTCACCCCATCTAATTCCAAAATCCCAGCCGCTTTTGCCTGTGTCATTCTTGCTATGGGCCACTGGTAATTATTTTCTGCCATGGTTTCGATCAAATTGTAGGCTTCCTCATAACTCTTAGCCATAAATGCACCACCCAACGTCGCATCAATACTGGTTCTGACATTCCCATTTAGTCCGTTATAAAAGGTATTCATTTGTAAGCACTTGGGCAATCCATGATGTGGGCACTTTCTGAGTAATTCCTTGTAACGCTCCCATGCCTCGTATAGTGACTCCCCATTCTTCTGCTCAAACATCGTAATGTCATTCCTCATTTTAGCAGTTTTTGCCGGTGGGAAAATTTTGGCAAGGAATTTTTGAGCCAAGTCTTCCCACGTAGTAATCGACCACGGTGGTAGAGAATGTAACCAACTCTTCACCTTGTCCCGTAGAGTGAACGAGAACAAACGAAGTCTTACTGCCTCATCCGACACCCCATTGTACTTGAACGTGTCGCATATTTCCAGAAAACTAATTAAATACTCATTCGGATCGTCATTTGCCATTCCCCCAAACTGAACTGAATTCTGCATTATCTAAATGGTCCCAGGCTTGATTTCAAATGTATGCGCAGCTATTGCAGGCCTAGTGATGCTAGACTGCAGATCAGTCACCATAGGTGTTGAAAAATCTCTCAACGCTTTCTGGTCTTCGGCAGCCATTGTTTCCTCCTTATCAGAATTTTTGAATTCGTTCCTCGTTTTTTCAATCCACTTACTTAACCTCTGAAATTTCATTTCAATGTCGTCCTCAAAAGGAAGCAAGTCTGGATGTTTAGATCGTGTTTGCATAAACCAATGTCAAAAACCTGAAATAGGAAAAACAAAAACAAAAACTGTTTAAGTAAAACTGGACTAATTAAACTGATATCGTAAAAATATTTAAAATCTTTTAAATTGTCCCCGGCAACGGTGCCAAAAACTTGTTAGGCAAAATCAATACGTGCAAAACACGCAAGTGTACGTGGTCAACAAGTAATATAGTAGTGAATAAAGTATCGTTCCCACGAGGACAAATTATCAAGAATTTTAACTTCACAATTATCAAATTTCTATTAATCCTAATTCTATTAAACTATTAAATTCAATGGTTTTAAAACTATAAAAACTAAATTAATAAATAAGTAACCTATTATAAAAACAACCGCTAATATCAAAATCCAGAATTTCAAACAATTAATGGAGAATTAGACTTATGATTTCACCCTGAGCTTCACTCTGATTTGTAAACCTTTATTCCAACTCAATTTAATATCCCAGTTTATTAATCAAGAATACGAAAGTAATACTAGCCACCTCTCGATGCACTAATACCGTATTAACATCAATCCACAATTAAGATAGAAATCTTTAAACACCTAAATCAACCAACTCACTATATCTCTATGTGAACCTGCAATTAAAGAAGGTTTAAGCTTAAGTTCTCTATTCGATTACATATGATGTTAAGCATATCTCTACCTTAACAATAATCAAAAATCTGCTATTGACAAAATTCATGACACATGCTATATTAACTAGGTCTAGAATTGAATCTCCTCTCTCGATTCCATTCAAATCCACAAGGAATTGTTGATCAGGCAATTCATAAGTTCACGCTCGAATTAACATAGATAAACTGAGAAAATATTATTGAATTGGAAATCAAAGTTAAATAATCATCGTTTTGCCCAAAGATCTATCACAAGTCTAATAAGCAAATTAGTTCATAACGAATGAATTAAAACCTGAATAATATACTGAAAACATCCTTTCGATTACAAATAAAGAACTAAATAGAAGAAGAATAATGAAAACCCCTTCACGTAGCCTCGATTTGCAACTGTCACGATAATCTATGAAAATTACTCCTCCGAAGCTCGCACTTGAATCCTAGAATTTTTCTCGTAATATGCTCCTTGTGTTGTGTGATTACTTATTCTTTTCGTAATATTCAGCTCCCCTCTTTGTTCTAGCCAAAATCTCCTATGATAGAGTCCAGGCGCCTAACAAAAAACCAACAATCAAAGTCGCAGCAGAGTTCGAACAGCAGCAGGTCACTTGCCAGATTAGGGACCCCCGCCCCGGCAGGGGGTACAAGCTTAAAAAGGCCCACCCCGGCGGGCTAGGCTACTGCTAAAGGATTTTTTCGCTTTCATGAGTTTTTCCACTTATGCTCCAAAACTTCGCCATTCTTCACCACTTGCATCCATGACCACCCTACACATAAAATAACACGAAACTAGTGAAAACGAACACAAAACACGAAGATACTATGAATTTAAACTTGAAATGAATATCGATTTGTGTATATAAAATCCACTTATCAGTGGACCCCACAATGAAAGTAGTGTCGTAGTTAGAAAATGACAGAATTATCTTTTTATAAAAATAACGGCAAAAGTTTTATCGTTAAACTGTTGAACTACCCGGTGGTAAAAGTAATACGATACTGGCGTGGTTGCATAGTAGCACACTTATTAATTATTGATGCTTACGTGAGAAGTCACTCGCTTATACTCAATTATTTCTACAAAGAATTGCTTTATAATATCTCTCATATGATTGATTCAATTATTGTCACAGTATCATCTGTATAATATTTTATATTATTAAATCAATAATTGAGACGACAAAGTTATTCATATTATTATTTGCAATATTGACAATGTCTAGAAAGTTCTGTCAAGGAGAGGTTTGGTCACCTAATTGCACGTCAATAGGGAGAAATCCTTATCGGAAAGCCCCCTCTTTCGTGGGAATGATCTGGTTGTTAAATATTGTGAGTTATAATATTAACGATGAATAAATTTGTGTTTATTAAAGATGAAATTAATATTTCCATTATGTTGAGAATATTAGTGTTAGTGGAAATCGACATCTATTTCGATAATAATGGATGTTTGGAGGTTATATTGACCAATCGGGTAATTAATTTGAAAAATGAGCAATTAATTGCTATTAATTCACATGCTTATAACTATTTGTTCACATGTGTATACTATTGATTCACATGCATGTACTATTAGGGGAGGTGGTGCAAGATTGATAATACTTGCATGAGTAAATTAAAAATGGAGGTATAGATGAAGGTACTATACTGTAATTTTTTTTCACATGATTGTACTATTGATTCACATGATTGTACTATTGATTCACAAGATGTACTATTAGGGGAGGTGGTGCAAGTTTGATAATACTTGCAAGATTAAATTAAAAATGAAGGAAAAGATGAAGGTATTATACTATAATATTTCAAGCCCCAAAACGTGCAATTAAAGAAACTATGATTTCCTATAAATAGAAGTTCATTCTTCTTTTATTCTCACAAATTCACTAAGACTCACAAGAGCAAATATAGAGAGAGAAGCCATAGAGAGAGAAGCTTTAGAGAGAAAATAGAAGAGAAGTCTGTTACTTCACTATTCCAGTATCCAGTCTTCTTCTGAGGTAACGGATATTATTTTTTTCAGTATTCATTGGAATAATATTGTCTTCCATACTCTGTAGTATGTGAGTAATATTATTGCGTCTCGTATTCCTAATTATACCCTCATTTTGTTAAAGTATTGCTTCTATACTCCGTATAATTAGTAGAATATCCTTGAAATTTGCGCTTCATCTAGTATCATTTCACAATGATATTTTTTGCACATTTTTGTTAAATTTTAAGTTTTTCATGCCGGAGTATTGTCCGTGAATAGTATTCCTTGTTATGGTACTATTCACAAAGTACTATTCACGGGGTACTATTCATAGAGTATTATTCACAAAGAACTATTCACGAGTACAATTCATAAAGTACTATTCATGGGGTACTATTCACTCGGGGAATTATTCATGACAAAAATTGATTTCTTTGCTGTCCAAATCATTTTTGATACAATATTATTCTTGAATTTTACTCCACAAAGTAGTATCATGTTGAGAATTTGGACATTATTGAATTCTGGATAAATTAAGTTATAATTTTTAAAAATGTATCCTTTGCTTTCTTTTAATTGAATTTTTATATCATTGTCATCATCCTCGTGCTTATATTTTGATAAAAGTCATATGTGGCTTACGTGCATAGGTGTACTATTGATTGGTATGATTATGACAAGGGATTATTCGGTATAATCATGACCGTAATGTTACAAATGATGTGGTAAAAAATCTTCATTGGCCTGTAGTGCATTGATGGACGGTTGTTGGTATGATTATGACCAGGGATTATTCGGTATAATCATGACCATTGATGATTACATGAATATCCTTGGCCCGTAGTGCAGGGATGAATCGATGATGTGGTTTATTTATTAAGCTGAATCTCAACGATAAAATTGATGTTAAACTATTTAAATCACAGAAGATAGTAGATATCATGCTCTACTTGACTCTTCTAATGGATAGCTTGTTCCGCTGCAGTTAAACTTGATGGTTATTATATTTTATCTGTTTAACACTGTTGAAGGCTAACGATAATTTATCCTGCATTATCTTAGTCATAATATTTCTTACTAGGCTAGTTGAGCTCACCCTTTTATTTTCGTTGTTCT
Source organism: Panax quinquefolius (assembly GCA_020205615.1). NCBI lineage: Eukaryota > Viridiplantae > Streptophyta > Magnoliopsida > Apiales > Araliaceae > Panax > Panax quinquefolius. Next base: position 81,349,330 of record CM035162.1, read on the forward strand.
CTTCAGGAAATAAGAACGTAGCTAGGACTAGTCAGGGAATGAAGTGACGGTCCAGATGTTTGAATTAGTAGTCCTCAATATTCAGTGAAATAGTGTGATAATAATTGTAATGAGGAATTTATTTGAGTTTGGATACTCTCTACGAGACATTATCCATTTTGAAACTCTCAGCTACATTTTGTCGTACTATATAAAAGAAGTTTGTATTTAAATTTTGTACCTTGTATTTGGCGACTCAAGATGGGCAATGTATACCTATTTTGGGGGCGTCACAAAGAGAAAGAAGAAGAGTAGTCTGCTACTTCACTATTCCAGTATTCAGTCTTCTTCTAAAGTAAGGGGTATTATTTAATTCATATACTGAAGAGATATTATTTTTCGTATTAAAATGAATATTATTTTCGTTCAATATTCGTAAGGAATATCATTTTCTTTCAATATTCATTATCTTCGTTTAATATTCGTAAGAAATATTATTTTTGTTCGATATTAGTAAGGGATATTATTTTTGTTCAGCATTCGTAGGAAATAATATTTTCTTCCATACTCTGTAGTATGTGAGTAATATTATTTCGTTTCATATTCCTAATTCTACACTCATTCTATTGAAGTATTGTTGCTATACTCCATAAAATTATTAGAATATCCTTAATATTTGCGCTTCATCCAGTATCTTTTCATGAAAATATTATTCTGAGCGTTCATGATAATTATTGATCTTTTCATGCCAGAATACTATTCACGGGGTACTATTCACAAAGTACTATTCACGGGGTACTATTCACAAAGTACTATTCACGGGGGTACTATTCACTCGGGTACTATTCACCCAAGGAATTATTCATGACAAAAAATTGATTTCTTTGTTGTCCAAATCATTTTTGATACAATATTATTCTTGAATTTTACTCCACAAAGTAGTATCATGTTGACAATTACGATATTATTGAATTCTGGATAAATTAAATTATAAATCTTTTAAAAATTTATCATTTGCTTTCTTTTAATTGAATTCTTATATCATTGTCATCATCTTCATGCTTATATTGTGATAAAAGTCATATGTGGCTTACGTGCATAGATGTATTATTGATTGGTATGATTATGACTAGGGATTATTCGGTATAATCATGACCGTAATGTTACAAATGATGTGGTAAAAGTATTCATTGGCCCGTACTGCATTGATGAACAGTTTTTGGTATGATCGTGACCATTGATGATTGCATAAATATCATTGGCCCGTAGTGCAGGGATGATTCGATGATGTGGTTTATTTATTAAGCTAAGTCTCACCGATAAAGTTGATTAAAAACTTTTTAAATCATAGAAGATAGTAGATATCATGCTCTACTTAACTCTTCTAATGGATTGCTTGTTCCGATGCAGTTAAACTTGATGTTTATTATATTTTATCAGTTTAACACTGTTGAAGGCTAACAATAATTTATTATGCATTATCTTAGTCATAATATTTCTTACTGGGCTACTTAAGCTCACCCTTTTGCTTTCATTGTTCTCTTCAGGAAATGAGAACGTAATCGGGACTAGTCGGGGAATAGAGTGACGGTCCGAGATGGTGGCTATAGTAGTCCTCACTATTTTATGAAATAGTGTGATAATAAATGTAATGAGGACTTCATTTGAGTTTGAATACTGTCTATTAGACAATATTCGTGTAAAAACTCAAAGCTACGATGTTGTCGTATTGTATAAAAGAAGTTTGTATTTAATTTATATACCATGTATTTGACGACTCAGAAAGACTGATGTATACCTATTTTGGGGGCATCACACGCGCCGTAGCGCCAGGTCAACGGTTTGAGTAATGTTAAGTGGCACCGCAGAGCCACTATTGTACATGAAGTGGGCGTCGCAGCGCCGATATGGGAGAATGTTTGACGTAGTTAATTTTGAACCCAATTATTTAATGATAACTATGGGGCATGTATATACTTTATATACATGATAAGACTATTCCTAAATAACATATATAGTGATGACTTTAGGAACTAAACGTTATTTAACAATAATTAAAGAAGAACATAAAGTTTGAGAAGGTAAATCGTATTTGATTACTATGGTAGTTAACTAAGGGTCGTTGAGTATTGATTTAGTGACATAAGTGTAAGGTTTTGTGAAAATCAAAGAAGCAATCAAATTGCAAAAATTAGTGGAAGCAAAATAAAATAAGATTTTAAAATTTTTCACAAACCAATTACCCGGATCATCCTTTATGCATATTATTAATTAAACGAAGAATAAGAAGTTATGGAATCATACCCTTGTAGAAACGAGCTTCCTCATGTACGAGTTCACCTACTACTTCTCTGCGATCTCCTTGAATCTCCGGGTAGATTCGTTCCTTTGATCAATGTAAGCCACCCAAGTGTATGGCCTCTTGAGGTAATCCGCCAAGGAAGAAGAATTTTAAAGAAGAAGAATGTATTGGCTCAAACCCTAGTTTTTCTTATCTCTATAGAAAAGGGGGCATACTCTCCAACTCTTGGAATTATGTATATTTGATATCTGATATAAGACTCCTCTTATAAAGATATCAGGTAACCCTATTTAATTAAAATAAGGTATTATTTATTTAATTAAATTTTTTTAATTAAATGGGCTCCATAATCTTATTAGGGATAATTAATTAAACTCGTTCAACCAATCGTCGTAGTATCTCATACCCAACTTCTCTAAGTGATGATCAAACTGTTGTTGTTTTTACGCTTTAGTAAATGGATCTGCAATATTGTCTTAAGAGTTCACACGCTCCAGGGTGATGTCTCTTCTTTCAATGATATCTCTGATCAAATGAAATCGCCGCAACACGTGTTTGGATTTCTGATGAGACATACGTTCCTTAGCATGCGCATCAGCTCCAGTGTTGTCATAGAATAAAGGCACTGGTCTTGTAATGCTAGGAACCACACCAAGTTCGGTAATGAACTTCTTCATCCAAACAGCTTCCTTTGAAGCTTTACTTGCAGCTATGTACTCTGCCTCTATCACTAAATCAACAACTGTTTACTGTTTTGAACTCTTCCAACTCACTGCGCCACCATTTAAGGTAAACACATAGCAGAAAAGCAGATTCTTCATCATCTTGGTCTATTTGAAAACTTGAGTCCATGAAGCCCTCTAGTTTCAATTCGCACCCACCAAGAGACAAGAAATACATCCTTAGTTCTTCTTAAGTACTTTAGGATATTTTTCACTACCTTCCAGTGTTCTTCTCCTGGATTCGACTGATATCTGCTTGTTACACAAAGTTCATAAGCGACATCTGGTCTAGTACATATCATACCGTACATGATAGATCCTATGGCTGAAGCATAAGGAATCTTACTCATACGGTCTCTCTCCTCAGGTGTTTTTGGGGCTTGTTTCTTTGAGAGATGTATTCCAGGCTCATTGACATAAGACCTCTTTTGGAATCTTCAATGCTAAACCTCTTTAGCATCGAGTCAATGTACGTTCCTTGGGACAAGCCAAGCATCCCTTTAGATCTATCTCTATAGATCTTTATCCCCAAAATATAGGATGCTTCTCCCAAGTCCTTCATGGAGAAGTGTTTAGATAACGAGAATTTAATTGATTATAGCATAGGAATATCATTCCCTATCAGTAATATATCATCAACATAAAATACGAGGAATGAAACATCACTCCCACTAACCTTCTTGTACACACATGGTTCATCCTCATTTTTGATAAAATCAAATTCTTTGATTGTCTCATCAAAATAGATGTTCCACCTACGAGAAGCTTGCTTCAATCCATAAATGGATCGTTGTAGCTTACAGACTTGATTTGTTCCAACCTTTGAAACAAATCCCTCTACCTGTGTCATATACATATCCTCCTCAAGTTTCCCATTGAGGAAGGCCGTTTTCACGTCCATCTACTAGATTTCGTAGTCATGGTAAGCTGCAATCGCAAGCAAAATCCGAATGGACTTAATCATTGCTACTGGTGAGAAGGTTTCGTCATAGTCAACTCCTTGTCTTTGTTTGAAACCTTTTGCGACCAGTTGGGCCTTATAGGTCTCTACCTTGCCGGTTGCTCTAGTCATTCTTTTAAAGACCCATTTACACCCAATAGGCTTAATGCCTTCAGGTGGTGAAACAAAAGTCCATACTTGGTTCTCATACATGGAGTCCATCACGGATTTCATGGCTTCTCGCCACTTTTCTGAGTCTTTACTACTCATAGCCTATTCGTAATTTAATGGATCATCATCATCTATAATGCGTACCTCATCGTCATCTTCTATGACAAGTCCATACCTATCAGGTATCTTTGGTACTCTTCAAGATTTACGAATAGGTTGTGGTACAGAAGGAATCTCTACTTGGACAGGTTCATCCATTTGATCTGTAGTGGTTTGTGGTTCTTGAATTCTTCAAGATCTATTTTCCTCCCACTGACCCCTTCAAGGATATACTCCTTTTCCAAGAAGGCAGCATGTTTGGCAAAAAACACCTTTTGTTCAGTAGGATTGTAGAAATAATATCCTAAACATTCTTTAAGATATCCCACAAAAGTACACTTATCAGATCATATCTCAAGCTTATCATTCTGAAACCTTTTCACATAAGCTGGACATCCCCAAATCTTAATATGCTTAAGACTAGGCTTCCTCCCTGTCCACATCTCATATGGAGTCTTAGGGATGAATTTCGAGGGAACCTTATTTAGTAGATATGTAGCCATTTCTAAGGCATATCCCCAGAATTATACCGGAAGATCGATAAAACTCATCATGGAACGAACAATGTCCTACAGTGTTCGATTTCTCTTTTCAGATATACCATTCAATTGTGGCGTCCCTGGTGGAGTCCATTATGAGATTATACCATTTTCTTTGAGACAATTAAGAAACTCACTGCTTAAGTATTCACCACCTCGATCTGATCAAACAATCTTAATACTTTTGCCCATTTGTTTCTCTACTTCACTTTTGAACTCTTTGAACTTTTGAAATGATTCAGATTTGTATTTCATTAAATACACATATCCAAATCTTAAGTGATCATCAGTGAATGTAATAAAATAAGAATACCCTCCTCGTGCATTCGTTGTCATAGGTCCACATAAATCCGTGTGTACCAACGCTAACAACTCTGTAACTCTTTCTCCTTTTCCACTAAAAGGAGATTTAGTCATTTTTCCCATGAGACAAGATTCACAAGTTGGATATGATTCATAATCTGATAGCTCTAGGAGCCCATCTTTATGCAACTTTGATAATCTTGTTTAATTAATATGATCGAGTCTACAATGCCACATATAGGTATAATTAACATCATCTCTTTTCCTTTTCTTAGTTTGTTCAATTTGAAGTATATTTTCATGCAAGTCAAGAATGTAAAGTCCATTTCGTAAATTACCAACACCATATAAAACATTATTATTATAAATAGAACAACTGTTGTTCTTTATTATAATGTCAAAACCATCCATATCCAATAAATATATTGAAATAATGTTTCTAATAAGTGACGGAACAAAATAATAATTATTTAAACTAATTGATTTGCCCGTAGGCACTGCTAAACAATAAGTCCCTACAGTTAATGCAGCAACCTTTGCTCCATTTCCCACTCGTAGGACGACCTCATCCTTGCTTAGCTTTCTACTTTTGACCAGTCCCTACATATTATTACATATGCGAGAACCACAGCCGGTATCGAATACCCAAGTAGAAGATTGACTTTCAGAAAAATTAATTTTAATTATAAACAAACCTTGATTAAGATTTGAAGCTTCTCCAAGCTTCTTCTGCTTTTGTTCCGCAAGATAATCCTTGCAGTTCCTCTTTCAGTGACCCGGCTTATTGCAATGGAAACCAATTCCTTTGCTAGCTGGATCAAGTTTCTTTTGATTCTTCACTTTCTCCTTTCCCTTAGCCTTCTTGGATTTCTTCTTTTCAAAAGATACCTTGGGCCTCTTCTTTTTATTGGAAGAATCATCTATCAGTAATACATGGTTCTTCTTGGATGGGAAGTGACCTTCAACAGTTTTCAACATGTCAAGTAATTCAGGTAAGCTATCATCTAACTTATTCATGTGAAAATTCACAACAAATTGTGAGAAGGTGTCTTGGAGTGACTGCAAGACTAAATCTTGACTCAACTCCCCATCCATGACGAACCCAAGCTGTCCTAGACGTTCAATCAAATTAATCATCTTTAGGACATGAGTCTCAACAGTAGTACCCTCGGTCATCCGAGATCAGAAGAGCTCCTTAGATATTTCATATCTAGCAGTCTTACTTTGCTCACCATACAACTCTTGAAGGTGCGAGAGCATAGTAGGAGCATCCATGGTTTCATCTTGTGGCCAAGCTCGTTACTTTTGGATGCGAGCATGATGTATTGAGCCACGATGCATCATTTTGCCACCGTTTAAAAGTAGCAATCTCTTCCTCGGAGGTCATCTCGCAACTTTTTGCAGTATGCTGGTAATTTAGGACATAAGAATTCTTTTCAGCAGTGAGAATAATTCTCAGATTCCTTAATCAGTCCGTGTAATTCGGTCCAATCAGTTTGTTAGCATCAAGTATGCTACGCAGTGAAATTAGTGAATGTGACATTTTCAAAATTCTGCATGTAAAAAGACAATATTTTAGCAAACATTCATTTAATTAATTACCAAAATAAATTAGGTCTTATTTTAGATTGGTATCTCCTACTATTTTCTTCAAACTATATTACATTCATGAATATAATTTGGCAATATCTAATTAAAGATTTGCTAATGAGAATAAGGATCTCATTTCAAATGTATATAGTCTTGCCTTATGTGTGCACAACAAACTCATTAAATATTTAATACTCTATTATTTTTATCATGCTGGAAAGTGACGTTCGATATTCTAAATATCTTTGAACGTTACAACTTAATATAATAAAAACTTTGAGGGGTTTGTTATTATTAGTCTCATCTTGTTTAACGCGCATGCAAATATATATATAAAATATGCGTCATATTTTTAAACATGCAAAACATGTTTACATAATATATAATATATATAATACTAGCATGAACATATAGAATACTATATTCTACCCGAATTGATTATGGACTTTTATTCTAGTTTGGTTCACTAGAGCCACCAAGTGAACCAAAAAGGTCAAACCGTAGGGTGCAAGAATAAACATTTTAAATATAACTATTGCATTTAAACTTGGGCTCCATTACAAACGGGTCTTCGAGCGCTCATTTCTCCTTGATCTCCAATTCTTCAACAAAATTATAACTAATTCTATTACATAAACTATTTAATTTAAATAGAAACGTTGATCAACAGTCAAGGGAAAGTACATAAGAGAGAGATAGAATTTACATCAAGAAAGAAAATCAGAAAAGACGAGGTACGCAAACCACATTTACTAAAACCCATTCATTCAAACATCCAACCAAAATAAATCCAATCACATTTGTCAATAGTCCAAAATCAATCTCATTTATTATCATACATATCATCATATGTATCAATAAATAAAATCATTCCATATATATATGAGTATCATTTAATGTGCAATTTTAAGTTGCATGAAATCCAATTTCAAGATTTAAATAAACTTTTTATTTTAATTATAAAATTATTAAAATTAATATATATATATATATATATTAAAAAAATTTACTTTGTAGTAAGATATAGAACAACAATATTTTTGTCTGAATCGAATGGTTGACCACTCTTTCCTTAAGACTATATTCGCCCCTTACTTTTGCTACACAGGGTTTGTAAGACCCCAACTTTTATAAATAAAGATGAATTTTCTATAAATATTATTTTTGAATATTATGGAGTAAATTTGATATAATGTTATAGTTGTGGGCAATATTTATAAATTTTGCAAAGTAAGCAAGTTGTTATAAAATATTCGTTTGGTGGGGAATATTCTTTTTGTTTGGGAATATTAAATGCGATGGCACAATCATTGGTGGACCCCACAAAAGTAATTATTATTCGATTGAGAAAATGACAAAAAAACTTTATGAAAATAACTTGCGGAGGTGTTACCGTTAAAACTGTTGAACTACCCTAGTAGTAAAAGTACGATGTCTACGCGTGGGTTGCATAGTAGCACACGATAGTGATTATTGATGCTAACGTAAGAAGTCACTCAGCTATACTCAATTATTGTTACAGTAATTGTTGTATCATATCTCTTATATTATTGATTCAATTATTGTCACAAGATCATCTATATAATATGTTATATTATTAAATCAATAATTGAGACGACAAGTTATAAATGATTAATAATTGTTGAAAGATTAAATATGTGTTGATTAAAATAAAATGATTTGTGATAATATTTATTCAATCCTTGATGTATATAAAGAGTCTATTATGAGACGTTTGTGGTAAGTTTGGTTATTTTATGGGGGCCATATGTCATCATCTAAGAGTCTCTTCACAATAGTAATTACCTTCAATCGATAGTAATTATCTTCGTAATAGTAATTACCTTCGTCGATAGTAATTACCTTTACCAATAGTAATTACCTTCAATCAATAGTAACTACCTTTACCAGACGTCAAAAACCACTTACCGTTTTCATATTACAAAAGCGTCGAACCAATTGTCCTTTCACATTACTGAGCGCCAAACCACTTTTTTTTCATATCACCAAATTCGTCGAAGCCACTTGCCTTTTCACATTTCAAGTGCTAAGCTAGAAATCTTCTATAAATAGAGGCCTAGTGCCTCATTATTTTCACTTAATTCATTCAAGCTATAGAGAGAAAGTATAGAGAGAATAAGAGAGAAAGAAGAAGAGTGTTATGTTACTATACTACTGCAGTATTCAATCTACTACTAATGTAAGGGGTATTATTCTTTCTTATTTATGAAGAGAACTGTTGTTATTCCATTGCTTATTATTCTGTTGGAATAACTCGTATACACTGGCTTACCTATACTTGGTGACATTCTTCTATTATTACATTGGAACATCCTCATACATGTTTTTTACAATTTACTGGTTTCGCGTCTTTATTATTATTCTATTGGAACATCATGTCTGTGTGTTTTACACCGGATCTGGTTCCGTCTTTATTATTATTATTCTGGTGGAACATCCTGTCTGTGTATTTTACACCGGATCTGGTTCCGTCTTTATTATTCTGTTGGAACATCCTGTCGGTGCAAATTTTGCCTGACCTGGTTCCGTTATTATTATTCTATTGGAATAACTTGTCTATGCGAAGTACCGCATGCATGGTAATTTTTTTTGTTATTCCATTCTTGATTATACTCAATTGGTTAAAGTTTTGACTTCTATACTCAACGAAATTAGTAGAATATCCTTGATATTTGCGCTTCATCCAATATCTTTTCATGGAAATATTCTTCTGATCATTCTTGAATTTTACTCTACAAGGCAGTATCATGTTGACAATTTGGACATTATTAGTTCTGGGATAAATTAATTCTTGAACTTGTTTTATTGAATTCTTATATCATTGTCATCATCCTCATGTTTATATTATGTTGAAAGTCATCCGTGGCTCAGTAGTGCATAGATGGACTTGGTATGATTATGACCGAGGATTATTTGGTGTAATCACCACCGTAATGTTACAAATGATGTGGTAAAAGTTATCATTGGCCGTAGTGCATTGATGGACGTTTGTTAGCATGATCATGACCATTAATGAATACACGAATGTCCTTGGTCAGTAGTGTATGGATAATTTGTGGTCGTGATACTAAAAAATATCCTTAGTAGTAGTGCATGGGTGATTCGATGATGTGGATGATTTATTAAAATTTGAGTCCCAGTGATAAAAGTCATGAAAAAAACCTTTTAAATCATAAAAGATAGTAGATTTTATTCTCTACTTGACTCTTTTAATGGATTGCTTGTTCACCGCAGCTTAAACTTGATGTTGTTATATTTTATCGCTTTAACATCTTTTGAAGAAGGCTAACGATAATTTATTCTCGCATTATCTTAGTCATAATATTTCTTCTTGGGCTAGTTGAGCTCACCCTTTCTTTCTTTGTTCTCTTGAGTGAAATGAGAACATAGCGAGGACTAGTCGAGGGAACGGGTGATGGTCCAGAGGATAGCATTAGTAGTCCTCACTATTATGTGAAATAGTGTGTTAATAATTGTAATGAGAACTCCTTTTGAGTTTGTATAATCTCTAGCAGACAATAATTGTATTCAAACTCACAGTTATGTTTTGTTGTATTGTACACGATAGTTGTATTAGTAAGTTGTATTTGAATTTTGTACCATGTATCTGACAACCCAAGATGGGTGATGTATACCTAATTTTGGGGGCGTCACAAGGTTACTGCGAATTAGTCTCCCAAGATAAGACAGACCCAAATTTTATTCTGTACTAGATTTTGTTGTGTAAGAACAAATCTAGTGCTAAACTATAAACTGAAAGAAGAAAATTAGAATAAGGAAAATATTTAGAATGATAATTTTCCTAACTTGAGAAATGATTGAAACTTGAGAAGGATTGAATGATTTTTAAGTGTGTTGAATTTGGTGGATTCTTGATCTATTTATAGGTTTGTCGTATCCCAATTATTGGGATATGACGTATCCAATAAATTGGGTCGTATCTCATTTATGGAATAGGTCGCATCCTATAAATTGGGTCGTATCCCAATTATGGGATATTTGTTTTGTATTTTTGAATCGTATCCCACTCCAACTCCAAATATTACCGTTGCGTATTTTTGACCCAACTCAATTTTGGCTTCCGCCAAATATTACCGTTGGCTCCAACTTTCAATCCCGACGCATTAATATTATAACATATAATATATTTATTATATACTTTAGATAATGAAAATATCCAACAACATATATATATATATATATATATATATTAATATTAACATGATCTTTCCTTTAGTTCTGAATAACTATATATATATTTAATATGGAGGCACGTGATCCACCATACAGGATACTGAAAGAAAGATCACTAATTAATATCACTAATCACATAGGCTTATCCATGATCCTGGAAGTCACGAAAATCCGGTTACTATTGCAAAATGTTATATATATATATATATATATAATTTTAACCACTATATATATAATATAAATGAAATCAGAGATACATGACAGGAATTAGAATCAGGATCAGCCTTAAAAAAAAATTAGCCACGGACAGCGGTTTCGTGAAATTGATTTTTTTTTAATAAAATAATAATTTTATACAACAAATTATGCCCATTAAATTATTCTAAATACATACCCATACATATATGGAATCAAAATAATTAATAATTCGCATAGTTTGGCTCTGATGCCACTGTAAGGTTTTGTGAAAATCAAACAAACAATCAAATTGCAAAAATTAACGTAAGCAAAATAAAATCAGATTTTAAAATTTTTCACAAACCAATTACCCGGATCATCCTTTATGCATATTATTAATTAAACGAAGAATAAGAAGTTATGAAATCATACCCTTGTAGAAACGAGCTTCCTCAGGTACGAGTTCACCTCCTACTTCTCCGCGATCTCCTTGAATCTCCGAGTAGATTCCTTCCTTTGATCAATGTAAGCCACCCAAATGTATGGCCTCTAGAGGTGATCCACCAAGGAAGAAGAATTTTCAAGAAGGTGTATTGGCTCAAACCCTAGTTTTTCCTATCTCTATAGAAAAGGGGGCGTACACTCCAACTCTTAGAATTTCGTATATTTGATATCTGATATAAAACTCGTCTTATAAAGATATCAGGTAACCCTATTTAACTAAAATAAGCTATTATTTATTTAATTAAATGGACTCCTTAATCTTATTAGGGATAATTAACTAAACTCCTTCAACTAATTTTTTCTCCTAATCCTATTAGGAATAAATGAGAGTACTTATATTAAATTAATTCCTAAACTCTTTTATAAATTAAAATAATAATAATTGTAATAATATTAATAAGACTCCTCTTATTAATTTATATTTAATATTTCTAAAATATTAAATAATAAATATTAAGCTATTTAATTTATTCTATCACCATGCAATAAATTAAATATACTTAACATATTATTACGATTATGCCATTAACTTCTTAAATAATTATTCTTTCTTTTATGGTATGACCATTTAGGTTCTCCATATTAAACCGGTTGTGAATAAATCAATTAGAACAATTCTAATCTTATTTAAATAAATAAATTAAACGATTAATGTATTTAAATAAATAATAATTATTCTACAATAGAGATAAGCCTCCCTAGCGATCAACGACTTTCCAGATAATATAGACTTCAACATTAATCATAAAAGAAACTTTGAGTTAATAGTTACTGTACAATTCAATCCTTTCACCATACAATATCCCAATTAAATATAAGACATGGAATTACTGTCAAGTCTTATTTTATTTAATTATATGTATTACGATTCCAAAATGCACAACTCCTAATGAATGCAAATTAGAAACTACTTTCTAATTTCATTCCACATTGGCCAATGAGTCCTGGGTTGTCATTTATCGAACCACATATGACATTTCTCTTCTTTTACTATAAGTGGTAGATTCTTTATTGATCATTCAATATCTCCATATATAACTTATTATACCCAAGTAAAACCTTTGATATAGTATAAGAGTCTTAAGGAATAAGTCAAAGTGTAATTTATTATATATAAGATACTATGATGATCTCAAGCCTAAGGATCATTTGTACTACTATCACTACAGAAATTCCTATTGACAGGCAAGTAAAACTCCATTAGGTATTCCTTAGCGAGTCACGTTCAGTGAAATTATTCTCTAATAAGCACCTACATACTTGCTTTAGTGTCTCCACATAAATGATCATGAGATCAATCATCCTCATCCAATGAGCAAACATCGTATGTACCAATCTATCCGGATTCACTAATCCCCTTTTTAGTAATCCATTGATTGGGAACATTTTAGTTTTAAGCTATCTAATAATTTAGATCTCATTAGCATAATCTCATCATGGTTTTAAAAGTATTGCTTAAAACTATGGGTTTATCACATATTATTAAAACAACAACATGTAGATAATAAATGCCTTTAATAAATAATTCTTTTATTAATAAACAAATAAGATCGATTACAAAGTATATGTTTTATCATCATATATGATTGGCTTGTATGCATACTACTTTCAATAAGAACGTTAATAAACCGTAAGGAAGAATAAGTAACGGGTAACGAACTTTATTACTAATGAAGTAAATTCGGTTAAGTTATAGAAGTGAAAGAAGTTGGTAAAAACAATGTGATTAGATTGTTTGATAACTAATTTCAGTGTGCTATTTAAATATATCATGTAGAAACTGTAAAGACCAAGAACTGTTAAATTTTAATAGAAGACGCTTGAAGGCAAGTTTTCTTAACGCTTGTCTAACCTTCGCGTTATTCAAGTTTTCTGTGATTCATGTTATAAGATGCATGAATTGTTTTATGAAAGAGTCGATGCATGTGACACCCCCAAATCCGGGTACTTCATTCCCACAAGATTTGGTGTTCACTTGATAAAAACAATCATTTTTAACTACCCAAATATAATAGAATTTAACAATAAACCTTCCCATTAAAGGATTACATCAATAAAAATTGTCCAGGTCATCTAACCTTTAAATACAAATATCAAGTGCGGAAAATTAAATAACTACATCACAATAATTAAAATATAGTCTGACAATATAAAAGTTAACATGTTTACAAGTCTTCAATACTTGTTCATCTTTCCTTTCCCTTTACTTGTGGTAGGTTCATCGAACTTCTCAACTTTAGCTGTAATATTTATATAAGCAAGAGTGAGCAAACAATGCTCACTTGAAATGACAATGAATAAAACTTCATAACAACTGTCAAATGAATAGGCTCAATAGAACTGCATAATATGCTCTATCAATGATAATCAGAATCTAAAATATATATTTGAGGGTCATAAGACCACGAACTATGTCCATAGTTATAAGTATTCTTTCAAATTAAACTTTAACAGTCATAAGACTATAGGGATTTCTCGTACTTATGGGAATCAACCCTTCGTACAATTTATTGTGCACAAACATCTAAACGATATGCGTAAATTATCCCATCTAACAGCGTTGTTCATCTTAGCATTTAAAATACAAGTCCGCACCAAAGTAAGTTTGGTTTGGATACGTTTCAAGGTAATTTAGAATTCAACGAACATCAACTAAGGATTAGTTGAATAAAATACAATAACAATATGATATAGAACAAGTCATGGATGAATACCAAATGTGTAGTTTAGGGTCATGGTATAGAAATGAAATAAAAGCATAAATGTTAAATAACGTAACATACCTTGCTTGGACAATATTAAGCTAAGGTCAGAATGTTGTTTAGAATTGAATTATCGAGCATACATTATAAATAGTAATTTGGAATGATAAGTTTGCATGCTAGTAAACAAGTTAAAGTAAGAAACCTTCTCAAAGTAAGAGTTAGGTTAAATAGCTTTGCACGAATATAATTAAATTGTATAAATATGATTAGGAATAACTTCCTCAATAATAAACAAGGCAGAGTAAAGAAACTTGCACAATCGTAACAATAGAGTTAAAGAACTTGCATACTACGAAACAAGTTAAAGATAAAAAAAAACTTGCTCAATATCAAGAGGTAAGGTTTAGAAACTTGCCATGCGTGTAAGCTAAACCATAATGACTCGAATCACAATACCTTATATACATGTCATCATGACATAATTAGTTTCTACATATACTCTGTATACAATTAAGTATCTACATCATATATGGATCGATTTTAATCACATAGTCAAGTCACATTAGTAATGTAATAACAGAACTCGTTAATTGTTAATAATATTTTCATTCTTAGTATTGTAATACCAAAATCACTTCTAAACAATCATAATATCAACAATTTCAGACTTTGTGTAACTAAAAAACACTTGTCTCGCCATTTCGATAATCAATTTTATGCATTATGATTTACTTAAAAAGCGGCACTGCCAATATTGTGATGATGGATGCTTGCTGAGGCACAAGGTTATGCTTGGCGCTGCTATAATGATCGAGAAAATTTTAATTTAATTTAAATATTTATTAAATTAAATAAATATTTTAAATAATTTATAAATATTGTAATACCAAAATCACATCTTAACAGTCATAATATTAAAAAATTTAAGACTTTGTGTAACTAAAATACAATCGTCTGCCATCTCGCTAACCCATTGCAAGTATTTACGCTTACATCGATTTACTTGGGAGGAGCAGTGACTGCAAGGATGGCACTACTGGCCACGATTTAAATGGGAACCCCAACTTTTTGAATAAAGTTGAATTTTTTATAAATATTATTTTTGAATATTATGGAGTAAAATTGATATAATGTTATAGTTGTGGGTAATATTTATAAATTTTGCATAGTATGGAAGTTGTTATATTATATTCGATTGGTCGGGGAATATTCGTTTTAGCGAGGAATATTCGCATAACCACGGCAAGAATCATTGGTGGACCCTATTAATGTAATTATTGTCGAATTGAGAAAACGACAAAAATATTTTATGAAAATAACTACAGAAGTTTTACACGTTAATCTTGTTGAACTACTCATTAGTAAAAATACAATGAATAATGTGGTTACATACAGTAGCACGCTTGGTTGATTTATTAATGCTTACGTGAGAAGTCATCTCGCTTTTGTTTTATTACTTATATATATATTAGAGTTATATATATAAGATAGGTTTATATATATATATATATATATATATATATAGGTATAGGTATAAAGTTGTCAAGTTGACAAAGTGGGTGGAGGAAAATTTGTGTTCACCTAGGAGGAGAGAGCAATTATTATTATTATATATATATTTAGGTTTACAACATGTGTTGATTATATATATAGATATGTTTTATAATCTTTCTCCTTTATTTTGATTGGTTGGGGCCTTGACATTTGGTAGCTTTGCTTGGCAGATTGTGGGATGATTTTCAAACCTAGACATTCATTGGACAACTCTTTAAAAAATGAATACTGATATGTTGATGTGATGTTCCGTCTGTGATTTTTAAAAAAAAATATAAAATGTTGCGTTTGTTTCTTAACAGTATACCTTCAATTCTCCTATAAATAGAAGCGCATTCCTTCATTATTTTCTTACGAATTCACTAAGAGAGAAAATTATAGAGAGAAAGAAGAAGAGTTTTCTGTTACTTCACTAGTCTGATATCAAGTTTATTTTAAGGTAAGGGGTGTTATTCTTTCTTATTCATGAAGAGAACTGTTGTTACTCCATTTTCTTATTATTCTGTTGGAATAACCTGTATACGCGGTCTACCCTATACTTGGTGACATTCTTCTATTATTCCTTCTTTATTATTACATTGGAATATCCCGCACATCTACATGTGTTTTACGTGGGACTGATTTCGCCTTTATTATTATTCTCATTGGAATATCATGTATACATGCGTTTCTGCGGGACTGGTTCCATCTTTATTATTATTCTCATTGGAATATCCTCGTCACATGCGCTTTACGGCGGGACTTCGATTCCGCCCTTATTAGTATTCTCATTGAATAACGTGTCATGCTGGCAGTACCGCATACATGGTGATATCTGTTGTTATTCCATTCTTTATTATTCTGTTTGAACTTCCGTTGCTCAATAATTTTGCTCGACAGGTTCTCATTATTATTATTACATTGAATAACTTTTATCATCAAGTACCGCATGCATGGTGATTTCTGTTGTTATTCCATTCTCTATTATACTCAGTTGATTAAAGTTTCGACTTCTATACTCCATAAAATTAGTGGAATATTCTTGATATTTGCGCTTAATCCAGTATCTTTTCATGGAAATATTCTTCTGAGCATTCTTGAATTTTACTCTACAAAGCAGTATCCTGTTGACAATTTTGACGTTATTAGTTCCTAGATAAATTAATTCTTGAACTTGTTTTATTGAATTCTAATATCATTGTCATCATCCTCATATTTATATTTTTTTGAAAGTCATCTGTGGCCTGTAGTGCATAGATGGACTTGGTATGATTATGACCAGGGATTATTTGGTGTAATCATGACCGTAATGTTACAAATGATGTGGTAAAAGTCATTATTGGCCCGTAGTGCATTGATGGACATTTGTTGGCATGATCATGACCATTAATGAATACACAAATATTTTTGGCCCGTAGTGCATGGATAATTGTGGTCGTGATACTAAAGAATATCCTTGGCCGTAGAGCAGGGGTGATTCAATGATGCGAAATATTTTTTAAGCTAAGTCTCAGCGATAACAGTGATGAAAAACCTTTTAAATCATAAAAGATAGTAGATTTTATTCTCTACTTGACTCTTTTAATGGATTTCTTGTTCGGCTACAGTTAAACTTGATGTTTGTTATATTTTATCAGTTTAACATTGTTGGAGACTAATGATAATTTATTCTGCATTATCTTAGTCATAATATTTCTTACTGGGCTAGTTGAGCTCACCCTTTCTTTCACTGTTCTCTTCAGGAAATGAGAACATAGCAGGGACTAGTTGGGGAACAGAGTGACAGTCCAGAGGATAGCATTAGTTGTCCTCACTATTCTATGAAATAGTGTGTTAATAATTGTAATGAGGACTGCTTTTGAGTTTGTATAATCTCTAGTAGATAATAATTGTATTCAAACTCACATTTATGTTTTGTCGTATTGTACACGACAGTTGTATTAGTAAGTTGTATTTGAATTTTGTACCATGTATCTGACGACCCAAGATGGGTGATGTATACCTAACTTTGGGGGCATCACAGTTGGTATCAAAGCTTCGGGATATGATCCCTGGCTAAGATGTGAGACTAGAACTAGGAGGGGAGAGAGGGGGAATTCCTTCGCTAGTATGACCTACCTAAGTTTATTTGGTATTTAATTGGTCGGTCAAAGTATATGGATAATATGTTATATGTTAATGAACCTTTGTTTTGTGGCAGTATCTGAAAATGACATCCAAGAATGTTGAAAATAGCAATGGAGCACAAGAGACCGTTGAGTCTCCACATATCAATAATCATGAGAATGTGCATCAGGAAGGGGACAATCCTCATGCAAACAACAACACTGACCATATGATGAATGATGGATTGTTTAGAGGCTTTATGCAATTCATGCAACAGCAGGCGAGAGCGGCTCCTATCCAAAATGTCGGTGAAAACACTGGAAACTCTCACGGGCCACCGCAGAAAAGCGCAGTTCAAGGAGCTGGGACCACCGGAGTTTAAGGAGAGCCAAAACCACTTATGGTGGAAGCATGGATAAAGTAGATCACCAGGATATTTGATGTCTTGGGATGCTCCGAGAGCAAAAGGTTCCATTCACGCTTTTTATGTTGCGCGCGAGAGGCAGACATCTTGGTGGGAATCGGTAAACGCATCTCAACTTCGCCAGTCTTAAAGATGTCTTGGGAGAAGTTCCATATTTGTTTCAACGACAAATACTTTCCCGAAAGTATTCGTCACATGAAGGAGGTGGAGTTTATCAAATTGGAGCAAAACAATATGACCGTGTCGCAATACGAGGAAAAATTTGGGGAGTTATCCCGGTTTGCGTTCCACTTGGTGGATACTGAAGAGAGAATGGCGCGAATGTTTTTAAGAGGTTTGAAGCCGGAGATACGTCAATATATTATTTCTCATAAACTGCGTTTGTATTCAGATATTATAAATAGGGCTCAGTTGGTGGAGCGCGATAACGAGTTAACGCAACCAAAAGAGAGCAGCCGGCAAAATGATAATACTAGTGAGAGCAGTCATCGAAGCGGTGACAACAAGCGTAGAGGGAATCAACAGGCCAGAAATGGTAACCACTTTGGTGGTAATCAGGGCCAAAACAATAAGAATGGACATTTCAAGAAGAGGAGATTCAACAATGATTGAAAGACGTCAGCACCAGTACCCGTTGTTAAGGAAGGAG
Organism: Panax quinquefolius; assembly: GCA_020205615.1. Classification (NCBI taxonomy): domain Eukaryota; kingdom Viridiplantae; phylum Streptophyta; class Magnoliopsida; order Apiales; family Araliaceae; genus Panax; species Panax quinquefolius. Next base: position 81,368,288 of record CM035162.1, read on the forward strand.
AAAGACCACCTATCATATGCTTCAAATGCGGAGGGGAGCGACACATCAGTCCAAATTGCGCGATGCCGTCCAAAGTGTGTTATAATTATGGAAGAGAATGTCACTTAGCCCGATTTTGTCGTTCACCGAAGACAAATTCAAATAGGATGGAGGCACCAAAGGTCATCCCCTTAAAAGTCAAAGCCAGTGGTCAAGGAGAGCGTTTGTTGTGACCTCCCAGAAAGCAAGGAACCCGAATGAGGTCATCACGGGTAAGCTCATCATAAACTCTAGCGAAGTCTATACTTTATTTGATACCGGATCTACCCATTCTTTTATTTCTCCTACTTGCGCTCAACGATTAAATTTGACTCCGGAGAAATTAGACTTTGACTTATCTGTGGAAACTCCATTGGGAGAAACCTTCATTACATCCATGGTTTATAAGTCTTGTTTGGTTCAAGTTGGTACCCACACATTACCTATCGATCTTATTGCATTAAAAATACTTGCATTTGATGTAATTCTACTGATTGATTGGTTAAATACTCATCATGCAAAAATTGATTGTTTTCGTAAGGTTGTTAGCTTTCATATTCCTAATCGACCTATTATGCGAATTCAAGCAACCAAACCATTAAAATCAATCACTGTCATCTCAAGCCATAAAGCTATTCGTTTATTGAAAAATGGATGTCAAGCTTTCTTAGCTCATGTCACAGATCTAAACAAAAATACGTCAGTTTTGAATAAAATTTCTATTGTTAATGAATTTCCTGACGTATTCCCTGAAGAACTTCCTGGCCTACCCCAGAGAGTGAAATTGAATTTTGTATCGGCCTTGAACCCGGTACAAAACCGATTTCCAAAGCCCCATATCTAATGGCTCCTATTGAACTTCAGGAGTTAAAGACCCAACTGCAAAAATTGTTAGACATTGGCTTTATTTGTCCTAGTACTTCTCCTTGGGGTGCTCCTGTTCTATTCGTGAAGAAGAAAGATGGGAGTATGCGACTTTGTATTGATTATCGGAGTTGAATCATGTCACCATAAAAATAGGTACCCATTGCCACGTATTGATGACCTGTTTGACCAGGTTGCAAGGAGCCAAATTTTTCAAAGATTGATCTTCGTTCCGATATCACCAATTGAAGATTAGAACCGGCGACATTCCAAAGATTTTTTCGAACTCCTAAGACGGGCATTATGAATTCCTAGTCATGTCCTTTGGATTGACTAATGCTCCTGCTGCCTTCATGGATATGATGAACCGAGTATTCAAGGAATATTTGGATAACTTTGTGGTCGTCTTTATTGACGACATCCTTATTTATTCTAAAAGTCATGAAGATCATGAGCAACACTTGAGGCTGACACTCCAAAAGCTTCGTGAATATAAGCTTTATGCCATGTTGAATAAATGTGAGTTCTGGCTTGAGGAAGTAGCATTTCTTGGGCACGTGGTATCAAGTCATGGAATATCTGTTAACCAGCAAAGATTGAAGCTATACAAAGCTGGGAGCAACCTAAATCAGTGACCGAAGTACGTAGCTTTCTCGGCTTAGCTGGTTATTATCAGAGATTCGTAGAAGGGTTTTCTCGAATCGCTACTCCACTAACTCAGCTGACTTAGAAAGATACAAAGTTCGGTTGGAGCGAGGAATGTGAGAAGAGTTTTCAAGAACTCAAGAGAAGACTCATTTCAGCACCTGTTCTGACAATACCATCTGGTTCGGAGGGATCTGTCATCTACAGTGATGCTTCTGGCAAAGGGTTGGGATGTTTTCTCATGCAACATGGGAAAGTCATAGCCTATGCCTCACGACAACTCAAAGAATATGAGAGGAATTATTCTACTCATGACCTAGAGTTAGCAGTTGTGGTCTTCGCACTTAAAATTTGGAGGAATTACTTGTATGGGGAGAAGGTGGAGATCTTCACGGATCATAAAAGCCTCAAATATTTCTTCACTCAAAAGGAACTCAACATGCGACAATGACGTTGGCTTGAACTGTTGAAAGATTATGATCATACCATCCAATACCATCCTGGAAAAGCGAACGTGATAGCTGACGCATTGAGTAAAAGATCATATGCAAGTACGAGTACGATATTGTCAACACAAAGGCCCATTTTATGTGACTTGCAAAGGATGGAGATAGAATTAAAGAATCCAGGGACCCATGTGATGATGGCGAATATACAAGTAGAACCGACTTTAATTGATAAAGTTAAAGCTGCTCAAGCTACAGACCTGGAGCTGATGCGTATGAGGAAGAAAGTGCAAGAAGGTGCGATGCCAGAAGCAAGAATCGATGAAGAAGAAATACTTCGAGTCAACTCCAGACTTTGTGTTCTTAACGATCCTAATTTAAAGTATAAAATCATGATGGAGGCGCACAACACACCATTTGCAATCCATCTTGTGAGTACCAAAATGTATCATGATCTTCGACATACATTTTGGTGGGGCAATATGAAGAAAGAGATAGCGCTATTTATCTCAAGGTGTCTAGCGTGTCAACGAGTCAAGGCAGAGCATCAAGTACTAAAAGGTCCATTGCAACCACTTGAAATTCCAAAATGGAAGTGGGAACACATTACCATGGATTTTGTTACTGGTCTTCCCAAGGTTTCTTAAGGCATAGATGCAATTTAGGTCATTGTTGATAGATTGACCAAGTCTGCTCACTTCTTACCAATACGAGAAACTTATATACTTGAACGTCTTACTCGTATGTACATAAACGAGATTGTAAGACTGCATGGTATGCCAGTATCCATAGTTTCTGATCGAGACCCAAGATTCACTTCACGATTTTGGGTTAGTTTGCAGAAAGCTATTGGCACATATTTACGATTTAGCTCAGCATATCATCCTCAGACGGACGGACAGTCGGAGAGGACTATTCAAACTCTTGAAAATCTATTAAGACTCTGTGTTCTTGATTTCAAAGGAAGTTGGGACAAATTCTTATCATTGGTGGAGTTTTCCTACAACAACAGTTATCAAGCAAGTATTGGCATGGCTTCATTCGAAGCGTTGTATGGAAGAAAATGTCGTTCTCCAGTATACTGGGATGAGGTGGGTGAAGCAACATTGTTGGGACCGGAGTTTGTACGTATGACTAAGGAAAAGATTCAAACGATCCGACAACGTATAAAAACCTCACAAGATTGACAAAAGAGTTATGCTGATCTTCATCGAAAGGACGTGGAATTCGATATATGAGTTCATGTGTTGTTACGTGGTGCTCCATGGAAAGGAATTACGAGATCTAGAAAGAGAGGAAAGCCCAATCCTCGATTCATCGGCCCATTTTTAATCCTTGATCGAGTAGGAACTGTGGCCTATAGACTCGCTTTACCGCTAAGTATGTCTCGTGTTCATAACGTTTTTCACATATCCATGTTACGTAAATATGTGAAAGACCCAAACCACATTATTGAGTTAGAACCGGACGAAATAGAGGAAGATTTGACGTATGAAGAGGTTCCTGTTCAAATCTTGGATAAGAAGGAACATATTCTACGCTCCAAGGTTATACCTCAAGTCAAAGTTTTGTGGAGAAACCACGATGTTGAGGAAATGACTTGGGAGTTAGAATCTGAAATGAAATCAAGGTATCCTTACCTCTTCGATATACCAGGTACGTACCCTAATTTCGAGGGCAAAATTTCATAAGAAGGGGAGATTGTAAACCCCAACTTTTCGAATAAAGATGAATTTTCTATAAATATTATTTTTTGAATATTATGAAGTGAAATTGATATATTGTTATAGTTGTGGGTAATATTTATAAATTTTGCATAGTATGCAAGTTGTTATATTATATTCGATTGGTCGGGGAATATTCGTTTTAGCAGGGAATATTCGTACAACGGCGCAATCATTGGTGGACCCCACAACAGAATTATTGTTTGATTGAGAAAACGAAAAAAATATTTTATGAAAATAACAGCAGAAGTTTTACCGTTAATAATGTTGAACTACTCGGTAGTAAAAGTACAGTAATATGTGTGGTTACATAGTAGCACACGGTATTGATTATTAATGCTTACGTGAGAAGTCATCTCAGTTTTGGTTTTATTACTTATATAAATATTAGAGTTATATATATAAGATAGATATTTATATATATATATAGGTATAAAGTTGTCAAGTTGACAAAGTGGGTGGAGGAAAATTTGTGTTCACGTGGGAGGAGAAATCAATTATTATTATTATATATATATTTAGGTTTACAACATGTGTTGATTATATATATTGATATGTTTTATAATCTTTCTCCTTTATTTTGATTGGTTGGGGCATTGACATTTGGTAGCATTGTTTGGCAGATTGTGGGATGATTTTCAAACCTAGACATTCATTGGATAACTCTTTGAAAAATGAATACTGATATGTTGCTGTGATGTTCCGTCTGTGATTTAAAAAAAATATAAAATGTTGCGTCCGTTTCTTAACAGTACACCTTCAATTCTCCTATAAATAGAAGCTCATTCCTTCATTATTTTCTTACGAATTCACTGAGAGAGAAAATTATAAAGAGAAAACAAGAAGAGTTTTCTGTTACTTCACTAGTCTGATATCAAGTTTATTTTACGGTAAGGGTGTTATTCTTATTAATGAAGAGAACTGTTGTTACTCCATTTCTTATTATTCTGTTGGAATAACCTATATACATGGTCTACCCTATACTTGGTGACATTCTTCTATTATTCCTACTTTATTATTTTGTTGGAATATCTTGTCTGTGTGTTTTACGCCAGACCTGGTTCCGTCTTTATTATTATTCTGTTGAAATATCCTGTCTGTGCGTTGTACGCCGGACCTGATTCCGTCCTTATTAGTATTCTGTTGGAATAACCTGTCTTTGTGAAGTACGGCATACATGGTGATTTCTGTTGTTATTCCATTCTTTATTATTCTGTTGGAACTTCCTGTCGGTGCGAATTTCGCATGACCTGGTTCCGTTATTATTATTCTGTTGGAATAACCTGTCTATGCGAAGTACTGTATGCATGGTTATTTCTGTTGTTATTTCATTCTCTATTATACTCAGTTGGTTAAAGTTTAGACTTCTATACTCCATGAAATTAGTGGAATATTCTTGATATTTGCGCTTCATTCAGTATCTTTTCATGGAAATATTCTTCTGAGTATTCTTGAATTTTACTCTACAAAGCAGTATCATGTTGACAATTTGGATGTTATTAGTCCCTGGATAAATTAATTCTTGAACTTGTTTTATTGAATTCTTATATCATTGCCATCATCCTCATTTTTATATTTTTTTGAAAGTCATATGTGGCCTGTAGTGCATAGATGGACTTGGTATGATTATGACCAGGGATTATTCGGTGTAATCATGACCATAATAATACAAATGATGTGGTAAAAGTCATTATTGGCCCGTAGTGCATTGATGGACAGTTGTTGGCATGATCATGACCATTAATGAATACACAAATATTCTTGGCCCGTAGTGCATGGATAATTATGGTCGTGATACTAAAGAATATCCTTGGCCGTAGAGCAGGGGTGATTCAATGATGTGGAATATTTTTTAAGCTGAGTCTCAGCGATAACAGTGATGAAAAACCATTTAAATCATAAAAGATAGTAGATTTTATTCTCTACTTGACTCTTTTAATGGATTGTTTGTTCTGCTGCAGTTAAACTTGATGTCTATTATATTTTATCAGTTTAACATTGTTGGAGACTAATGATAATTTATTCTGCATTATCTTAGTCATAATATTTCTTACTGGGCTAGTTGAGCTCACCCTTTCTTTCACTATTCTCTTAAAGAAATGAGAACATAGCAGGGACTAGTCGGGGAATGGAGTGACGGTCCAGAGGATAGAATTAGTAGTCCTCACTATTCTATGAAATAGTGTGTTAATAATTTTAATGAGAACTCCTTTTGAGTTTGTATAATCTCTAGTAGATAATAATTGTATTCAAACTCACAGTTATGTTTTGTCGTATTGTACACGACAGTTGTATTAGTATGTTGTATTTGAATTTTGTACCATGTATCTGACGACCCAAGATGGGTGATGTATACCTAATTTTGGGGGCGTCACAGTATATAAGTTGTTTTAGGTGTTAGAAGGACTGTGTGTATATGTTATGTGACTTTAATTAAGTTTGTAGTGTAACACCCCCAAATCCCGGTACTTCATTACCTCAAGATTTAGTGTTCACGTATTCAAAACATTCATTTATAACTACCCAGTCATAAATAAAATTGAATAATAAACCTGCCCATACAGGAATTTCATAAAATAAAATCTCCCAGGTTATCTAACCTTTACAAACAATCATTCATGCGAAAAATTTAAAATAAACTTCATTGTAATCTTTAAATCAAGGTCTGATAATAAAACTATCAACTATTACAAGTCTTCGGTACTTGTTCATCTTTCCCTTTCCTTTACTGGTGCTAGGTACGTCACCCTTTCCATCTTTAGCTGTAAGGATTTTACAGGCAAGAGTGAACAAACAAGGCTCACTTGAAATATCAATGAATAAAACTTTTACATTCTTTGCCCATTCAGGGGCTCAATAGAACTGAACAATAAGTTCTATTAACTTCTTATACGTTCCTTGCCTATTCAGAGGCTTAAAAGAATTGAAACATTCCTTTCCCATTCAGGGGCTCAATAGAATTGAACAATAAATTCTATTAACATCTTAAACATTCAACTGAGGGTCTAATGACCACGAACCTTGTCCACAGTTATAAGTAATCTTTCAACTTTAACTTTTACAATCATACGACTATAATGACTTCAGGGTACTTAGGGGGATCAACCCTTTGTACATGTATTGTATACAAACATTTCAGCGCAAAGTACAAAACTAAGCGTAACCCCTATAAATAGGGTTGTTCATCTCAGTATTTTGAGTATAAGTCCGCTTTAAAAGATAGTTTGGTTTGGATACACTTCAAGGTAATTTGAAATTCAACGGACATCAACTAAGGATTAGTTGAATAAAAGATAATAGCACTATGTTATTTAATAATCATAACTGAATAAACATTTCGTTCTAAGTTCATGCTTTAGGGATAATCTAATAGCATAACCATTGAATAACACATCATACCTTGCTTTGAATAACATTAAGCTAAGGTTACATCTTAGAATTTAATATCAAGCATGCATAACAACAATAATTGGAATGATAAACTGAGTCAACAGAATAAAGGTACTTGCATTCTAATATAACAAGTTTAGAGTTAGGAAAAACTTGCATAATCATAATAACTATCTCAATAAAGAAGCTTATATCATCATGAATAACTGGATACAATTAAGTTGCTTAATGGAAATACTTTACTCAATAAAGTATAGCATATGAAATTTGCATAACGAAGCTTTAGGATTAGAAAACTTGCTCAATATAAAAAGATAGGGATTTAGAATCTTGCATAAACACAACAAACTAATTCAATGAGAGTATGGAGCTAGAGAACTTGCCTTGTGCGTAGATTAAACCGTTATAATCCAAATCACAATTATCCTATATACATATGTTAACATGACATAATCAGTCAGTAACAACATACTATATCTCTACATCACGTATGCTTTGATTCTAAATCTCATAATCAAATTCTATCCATTAAAACTAATAACAATATTTGTTAATTAGTAATTCCATGTTCACTCGTAGTACTAACATACTATAATACAAGAAATACATACTCGACATTTATCATATATCATTCCATTAAAATATCAGACTTTTGTGCAAGACAAAAGTCGTTTACAACTTTCACATTAGTGGCCAAGGCTTTCACGATTGAATCGTGGGGCGCTTATTTGATGATGTGGCGCTTCGGCGAGAAAATATGAGGACTCATTGGTGTGGCGTGAAGTCTGGTCAAGCGACTTTTTAGGCGCTAAAGGCGCGAAACTTAACTTATTGGGCGTGAATTTTAACGCTGGGGCATCGAAACTCACAGAAACAAAACGAAGAATAGAGCCAAAGCTACTGTCTTAATTTCTAACAAAAATTAACACCAATTAACATGTATAACTGCACATAAATTACACATGAATGTTAACAATCAACTATATACCAATTATCAACCACTAATCAACACCATCATAAACTAATTCTTTGAAAACACTATTTTTAAAACAAAAACTCCATTGTTGATATATTAAATTATAGTGAACGTAATTCCATGCTTATAACCAATTTAATACCTTTGAAATACCAGTATACCAACATATAAACTAGTTAACATGTATAGTTCAATTCCTTAGTTAGCATACAAAATTTTGATATTTCTACAAACATATATTCGTATATCTATTTTTCACTATAAAATCAAGTTCTCTTTCTAAATCGTAATTTAGCATACAACACACACACACACACATATATATATATATATATATATATATATATATATATATATGCTAACTATAACAATTACAGCTACTCATATTATCATAACCAATTATAAAATACAGTTTACCAAAAATTTTGTAAAACTTTATATATACAGTGAAATAGAAGAATACACAGACTTTAGGCATCACGAACTATAACATATATATATACGTACATCGTTTTAAGTTTAGAGGAACATACCTCTTGTTTGATTAGACAGTCTTTGTTAATCACTGATAACTTTCTTTTGCTACTTCTCTCTCTCAGGTTTCCTCTCAAATTCTCTGAAACCTTCTCTTTGAAAACCCTTTTTCTCTGAACTTCTTCTTAGGCTTAGGCTTAGGCCATATACAATATATGTAAAAGTAAAAACTAAACTGATAACAAAGTGTACATAAAAGAAACACATATAGTCATAATAGACCTAATAAGTATTATCAGTTATCAGCATATAACGTATACTTATAAATATATAAATTATTTATTTAGTTAATAATTTAAATTCAACAGAAATCCAAAAGCCATAAGGCTTTGGTTGGCAAACCATTTAAAAATAAAGGATTAATATACTTACACCTTGTTTGGCAAAACTAAATTAAAATTACTTTAATTTATTTTAATAACTTTTTATAACATAACTAGTTGTCATACTTTATTTAATAACAATTTATTAAATAATTCACTTAATCACATAAGTCAATCCACATAACACATTAATTATTTAACAAATTGAACAATTATTTATTCAATAATAAACACATCCAATAAATATTTATTATTTACACTTAAAAATCTGGAATGTTACATCATTCCCCTCTTATAAGGATTTTGTCCCCAGAATCACAACTCAAACAACGCATTCGTTACATGTAGTGTGTGGGTTATCCATGTTATCGTGAAATTGGGATTTTTGGCCTTAAACAGAGATTGTGTTCGAGTTTCTGCCAAACTATTTTTGGTGCCGAAACACGATCGCCTCGTCTTCTTAGTATCGCCGCCTTAAGTCTCTAACCAACCATGGCGGCGCCCTCAAAGGGTCGATCGAGATCCAGTGTTGAGCTGTTAACATCATAGCTAGGAAATTGTTAACTTAACATATTTTAATGATTTATAAAGGACCTAAAACATGTTATAAGACGTAGTAATGTATTGTAATCACAACACCAAAACTATAGATTATGATTTAGTAAGTTGTGACAGTTTGTAATATGATGTCATTTGAATTATTGTTGTTCTACGACCACCATGTTGTGTACTATGATGTAGTGAGAATTCAGTTTCATGTACGTGAATGGGTAAAATAATCAAGTCTTAAGTTAAAGATTATAGACTTGATTAAAATAAAAATTTAATGAAATTGATGTTAATATAACTAATTAGTATTGTGATTCTAATGGTATATGTAGGGTAATTGGCGAACGTTTATTATATTTGTGTAGCTTACACCTGAGGCAAGTTTCTTAACTTCATTTTCTTTATAAGAATTCAGGCTTTCTATTCCTAAATTATCATTGTACAAGTTTTTAAATTCTATGTTAAATTTGAGCAAAACTAATCTATCTTGTGTATGATTGTACAAGCTCTTGTAACCTAATTCGTTACATCGAGCAAGTTTCACTGTTGCCTAATTTTTAATAGCACTTTACCACGCAAGTATACGCATTCAATTGTAATATTCAGCAAGCAAGGATATCATTCCCACGAGAAAATAGACTAATATTTATCAATTACTAATTCTAATGCAATTAATCCTATTTTAAACTACGAAATTTTGTTTTTGATTTGAAATTTAAACTTAACAAAACTAATGATTAAAAATCAAAATTTCACCGTAATAATCGCATGATTTAATAGGTTAAGATTACAACTTCCCTTGGTATTTCATTTAAATCAATTCACTTCCCATTTAAAGCAATTAATTAATATGAATCATTATCCAAGAATGATTTATAAAATTCACACACTTTTTCCAAAACACGTGAACAAATCCTCCTAACTCCGATCCTTAAGACACAAAATTACAAGGAACACCCTTCTCAATTAATTCACTATATTCCTATGTGAATAAAGTTAATTAGGGTTTACGCATAAATTCTTTCAAAGGATACAAAAGACACATAGGTATATTTCTATCCTACATGCTAATCATATTAACCCTATTCAGATTATATGAGCAGAGATGTTATCATATCCGGATCTTAATCTATACTCCATCTTCCAATTTTATATAGATTATCACAATAATTGTTGGCCAAACAATTAATCAATAAGCAAAAGATATAATAAATAATTCAATAAAACCAACTTTCATTCAATGGGAAGGTTCAATTTAAACTACATACCAAGTTAAGTTTGCAATCTTAATGAAAATTTAGATCATAATAATAATAAAGAAAAACATCATCCAAATTAATAATCCAAACATCCCAGATAATTACAAAAGATAAAACTAGAGAAGAGAAGAAGAAACTCTGAATTTGCTCTAATACTCTCTCTTTGATCTCCAGCCCTTCCAATTCTCCTTTGTGTTTTTCTTCGTTCTCTCTGCGAATCCCTTGAAAAATTGAGTGATACGTCTTTTCTAAAGTCTCCTCCTATTTGTATTAGTCTCCCCTCTCATTCAAATTCCTTTTTGGCTTCAACAACCCACTTGGAAGTAGAAAATCCTCCTTTTGTCACATACGAGGCGCTGGCGCTCAACACTGATCCATTTCAAGCGCTGGCGCTTGACCGAGACCACATAATTACAAAAATGCCACTCGGCTCTAATTTTAATGATTTTTGACCTTTTTCTTCTCTGAAATGACCAATTTGTCCCTCCAGCTCCAACCTACACAAAATAAACACAAGAACAGATAAAAAGATACTAAAAAATAATTAATGATAGCAATAATTAAGTTTAATAATATTGGATTCATAGGTATAAAACCTACTCATCAAATACCCCCAAACTTAACCAATTGCTTGTCCCCAAGCAATAAAACACAATACAATAACTAAATATGCAATACAGTTATCTACGTGCCTAAAATTTCAGCAGTCAAACAGAACAAAATCTATTCATCAAGCCTCAGAGAAATCAGATTAAACATGATAGTACATCATATCAAGACAAATTAATAATTTCCTAGTCAATCATCAAATCTTACCCTGTTATTACTGATATAGTGTGTGTGTGCTGAACAACAATGCTAACTAATATAATGCTAAATACAAAACATAATAGATCTCTTTAAAGGCGTCATATAGTGTCAACTCACAAAATTCACGAACAAGCTAGATCCAACTAAAGTCAAACATCCACCAAATTCAAGAGTCTAATCCGGGATACTTATGCTTTACTTATCATTACGGGGGCTTTTTGCTCTTTTCCCGTTTTATTATTTTATTTTATTTTTTTTTTAACCATGACTGTGCAATGTCTCATTCCATTAGGCTAACAGTGCTACCCCTTAGCGAGCTTTCAACCAACGACTCCCAGACCATATAAGACCTTAGGGCGCTAGGTGTTAAGACACCCCTTTCGGCGTACTTGCTTCCAAGTAAAAAGGCCCCGAAACAAAACTAGCCACGATATTTTTTTTTTTTTTAAGCTTATATATCCCAAATTTTCCCCCAAACTTAAGTTTTGTCTAAATTCACCAACGCTTATTCTATTCATGTCTTTCATTCATTTAAACTAGTATTATCCTCAAGACGTCCATTATGTGTCAATTTAAACTCAATCAGTCAACATAGCTGTTTTTACTGTGCTATCCTTATTATCAGTTTCAAACAGGTAAAGATTCAAATCATGACAAGAAATCACATCACAGTCTTAACAGTCAGTGCTATACTTGTCTACTCAATTCCAATCTCATCACTGGCCAAAATAGACTTAAACTATCTAACAGCTGGAAACATGCAAATATTTGAAATTTTCTTCTTTTTTTTAAAAAAAAAGTAGAATGAAAATTACATGAAAAACTACGAAATGAATACTACATGAATGCAAAAACTACTAATTGAATACTACATGAATGCAACTCGAATGGAAGAATGCGCCCCAAACTTCACCTGTCTGATGTCCTCATTGTATATAACAAACAAAACATAAGAAATTAGGCCTTTGAGGACTTCCACGAAAGATGAGGCGCCTTATTCCTCGTCTCCTCGTTTTTGCCTTTTAGTAGCCATGAGTCTTGTGTGTGAATTGCTTGCCCAATAGAGCGATGTTCGGAGGCTTAGTATGGGCCAATCCTCTTTGTGACAATATATCGAACACTTGGTGTGCACAAATTTTGAACACTATTGGTAGGCACTCCCCCAAACTTAATTTTCATCAAATTTGTCAATAACTAAGCACACTAGTCGTCCAATGCAATACAAGCAACAATGAGAAGTACCCAAATCCACTTGAGCCAACACAATGAAATAACCAACTTCAACTTACTACCTTAGCTACTATCCAAGCAAAACCAAATAATTTGCAATAAAATCTTGTGCACTTACTTGGTTATAGCCAGATATGATGTTCCAATCAAAGTTGTAGGATCAATTTTTTTTGAGGGTTGAGCACTTACTTGATTAGATGTGGCTTGAATGTGAGTTGGTGCCCGAATTGGTGATGAAGGATGACCATATGGAGATTAAGTGCCTTAGTTTGGGTAGGAGATTGAGTGTTTGATTAGGCTTATACAAGAAAACGTTGATTATAGTGGCTAAATTAGAGGAGGGTTGTGATTTGAGTGAGTTTGAGTTGGAGTGGGAGAGCAAGAGAGTGTTTGATTTGGGTTTGGAAGAGTATTGCCCGATTAGGGCTTATATTTTTTTTAAAGTTACAGCATGAGCGCCTAGGCGCTTGAGTATGCTGGTGGACCCCTTTAAACTTGGTAGCGATATGTGTGGTTCATGTGGGCGCTAAAGCGCTTGGTATTGCCTTGACTGGACCGCCTAGGCGCTTGGGGGCGTTATGTGGCTCTCGACTTGGGCGCTAGGCGCTTGGTTTGGCCTAGGTATGGGCGTCTAGGCGCTTGGTGCTCGTCTGGGCTACTGCAAGTGGGCGCCTAGGTGCTTGGCTTGTGCCTGGCTTGGCCACCTAGGCACTTGGGCATGTCTTGGGCCTTTGGTTTACTGTTTGCTTCTTTGTGCTCCCAACCTACATACCACAACTTAAATTAAGACTTATTCTAAAACCATAACCAAGATAAACTACATTCTAAAATAAAAGAAAACTAACCAACATTAAAGATTCGCCTAAATAAAATAAATAAATAAATAAATAACATACACCACTAGCAATTCAATAACACTAAAAATGAGGGAAATGATTAGAAATATGAGAATTTGACAAATGGACTGGGTAGTCGTAGTGGCCATTAGTCAAACCCGCCAAATAAGAATTCATGTTTCCTACCCTGAAATCAATTAAATATCGTGTTAGAGAACATAAGGGGTGTAACAAAACCTAAATTATTAAAGTTTAACCACTAAATAAACTAACAGTAAAGCAAATTAAACAAAATAAAAGTAAAAAATAAAAAATAACAATAAAAATTCCTTGGTTGCCTCCCAGTTAGCGCTTGGTTTATAGTCTTCAGCCTGACTTTCTTCTCTGTTCTAATCAGCAAGGTTGACCGATGTCCTTTCACGATCAACACAACCCCCATAGTAGTGTTTCAATCTCTGACCGTTGACTTTGATATTACGTTTAGCATCCGGGTCTTCCACCTCCACAGCTCCGTGAGGATAAACTTTTGTAATGATAAATGGCCCTGACCAACGGGATTTCAACTTTCCTGGAAACAATTTAAGCCTTGAATTGTATAATAGCACTGTTTGTCCTGCTTCAAACTTTCTTTCCAGAATTTTCTTATCATGCCACCTCTTAACCTTTTCATTATATAACTTCGCGTTCTCGTATGATTGGAGTCTGAAATCATCCATTTGGTTCAATTGTAAGAGGCGCTTCTCTCCAGCAGCATACATATCAAAGTTTAACTTCCGAATTGCCCAATAAGCACTGTGTTCAAGTTCAACTGGAAGATGGCATGCCTTCCCATATACTAACATGTACGGAGACATCCCTATCTGAGTTTTATAAGCTGTGCGATATGCCCATAAAGCATCATCCAACTTACTAGCCCAGTCTTTCCGACTAGGGTTCACTATCTTCTCGAGGATTCGCTTCACTTCTCGGTTAGATACCTCGGCTTGACCACTTGTTTGTGGATGGTAAGCAGTAGCTATCTTATAAGTGACTTCGTACTTAGCGAGAATAGTGAGAAGCGCTTATTACGAAGTGTGTGCCTTCATCACTAATGATTGCACGAGGAGTGCCAAATCTAGAGAAATAGTCTTCCGAATGAACGTAACCACAACTTTAGCATCATTGGTGGGCGATGCTATAACCTTCACCCACTTGAAACGTAGTCCACCGCTAGAAGTATATAGGAGTTGCTAAAGATGATGGAAATGGTCCCATGAAGTCGATGCCCCAAACATCAAATAATTCGACTTCTAAGATCATGTTTAGTGGCATCTCTTGTCGCTTTGATATATTACCCACTCTTTGGCATCTGTCACATTGCAATGAAAACACACGGGCATCCTTAAAGAGTGTTGGCGAGAAGAATCCACATTGAAGCACCTTAGCGGTAGTTCTTTCTCTCCATAAAATGTCCACCATAGTCGATGCATGCCATTGGTAGAGAATATTTTCCATTTCAACTTCCTAAACACACCTTCTTATTACTTGATCTCCACATTGTTTAAATAAAAACGGCTCATCCCATAAATACTGTTTCACATCATGGATAAATTTCTTCTTCTACATTGACTTGTTAAATCTGGCGGAAACACCTTACTTACAATGAAATTTACATAATCTGCATACCATGGAGTATCCATCCTTCTGTAAATAGTTGTTCATCCGGAAGAATTCATTGATCATTTGTTGTGTCATCTTTTTTAAGTTCTCGCATTCTCTAATCGTGATAAATGATCGAAGAACTTTGATTATACTGTCCTTTTCGGTCCGGATCTCCAAGTCAAACTCTTGTAGCAATAATACCCATCTAATTAATCTCGGCTTCGCATCCTTCTTTGCTATTAAGTACTTAATTGCCGAATGATCTGTGAACATGATCACTTTTGTCCCAATCAAATATGATCGGAATTTATCAAATGCATAAACAACTGCTAATAGCTCCTTCTCGGTAGTGGTATAATTTAGTTGGGCATCCATTAATGTCTTACTAGCATAGTATATAGCATGAAAAATTTTATCCTTTCGTTGGCCAAGAACTGCGCCAATCGCAAAGTCGCTAGCATCACACATTAATTCGAATGGGATACTCCAATCTGGCGCTATGATTACAGGTGCGGTAACAAGTTTCTTCTTCAACACATCAAAAGCTTCCAGGCATGCTTGATCAAAGTTGAATGGGACATCCTTCTCCAAAAGATTGCAAAGTGGTTTCGTGATTTTGGAGAAGTCTTTTATAAATCGTCTATAGAAACCAGCGTGTCCCAAAAAACTTTGAATACCCTTTACTGAAATAGGTGGTGGCAGGCTCTCGATGGTTTCGATCTTAGCTCTATCAACTTCAATTCCTTTTGCTGACACTCGATGACCCAAGATTATTCCCTCTTCCACCATAAAATGACATTTCTCCCAATTTAAAACCAAATTCGTTTCCATACACCGTTTAAGCACGAGAGTGAGATTTTCCAAACAATAATCAAATGAATCCCCAAAAACTGAAAAATCATCCATAAATACCTCGAGATTTTGTTCGACCATATCGGAGAAATTAGCCATCATACACCGTTGAAATGTCGCCGGCGCATTACATAATCCAAAAGACATTCTGCGAAAAGCAAAGGTACCATATGGGCATGTGAATGTCGTCTTCTCTTGATCCTCAGGTGCAATGGCAATCTGGTTATAACCTGAGTATCCATCCAAAAGACAATAATACTCATGCCCTGAAAGCCTGTCCAACATCTGATCTATGAATGGTAGAGGAAAATGGTCCTTACGAGTGGCATTGTTCAACTTTCTATAATCCATACACACCCTTGAACCCCGTGAATCGTCCCGAAAGTCGGGATCGATTCATTTATGCTCATTTGCAACTCTTTCATTATTCCCCTTTCTTTGGCACACAATGATGAACTGGACTTACCCATGAGCTTTATCTCGAGATAGGGTAGATAATTCCGCATCCAACCATTTAATGATTTCCTTTTTACAACTTCCTTCATGATGGGATTGAGTCTTCGTTGTTGTTCAATGATCGGTTTAACTTCATCTTCGATAGAATCTTATGCATGCAAATTGATGGGCTTGTTCCTTGATATCCATGAAGAGTCCACCCAAGAGCGGTCTTGAATTGCGAAGTACCCTTAGTAGCTTTTCTTCTTGAACCTTATCAAGTGATGCGAAATAATAAGCGGAAAGGTAGAAGAAGAACCAAGGTAGGCATCTAGTAGATGGTTAGGCAATGGCTTAAGTTCCAAGGTGGGTGGTTCTTCTAAAGATGATTTTACCTTTTCATCCTAAACTTTCCCCAAAAATTCATATGTTCAAATTTTTGCAAACTTCGTGTGAACTTCGGTGCTGAATCTAACATTTGAACCCATTCTAGCACAGTTGAATCATCAAATAAATTTTCACTAACCAATGTACTTTCAAGAGGGTCTTCATTCACAAATTCACTAAATACCTCTCTAGTTGCTTCTTTAATCAGATCAACTCTAAAGCACTCTTCCTCTCCCTTAGGGAATTTCATAGCCTTGAAAACATTAAACGTTACTTCTTCATCTTGGACTCTCATCGTTAACTCTCCCTTTTGTACATCAATTAATGTCCTTCCAGTGGCTAAAAATGGTCTTCCAAGGATAATGGGTATGTCTTTATCCTCTTCATAGTCCAACACAATGAAGTCGGCTGGAAATATGAATTTGTCCACCTTCACTAATATGTCTTCCACAATGCCCCTAGGGTATGTCACTGATCTATCTGTGAGCTATAAAGAGATGTTTGTTGGCTTTGGTGCTGGTAATCCTAACTACGTGTAGATCGAAAGCGGCATCAAGTTAATACTCTCACCCAAATCACACAAACATCTGTTAAAGAACTAGGGTCCAATCGTACACGGTATGGTGAAGCTACCCGGATCCTTGACTTCGGTGGTAACTTTCTTTGCGAGAATTATGCTACATTCTTCTCATCAACGCCTTCTGAGTTTCAAAATCCCTAGCTTCCTCTTTCTTGCTAAAATATCTTTCATGAATTTTGCATAGCTAGGCATTTGTTCTAAAGCATCTACGAATGGAATGTTGATTTGCGACTTTTGAACACTTCTAAAATTTTGAAAATTGTCTATCTAATTTACGCTTTTGAAATCTTTGAGGAAGCAGCACGCGGGTGAATACATTTGTTGTTTGCTTATCTTCTTGTTGTTTTTCACAACATTTTCCCCAGTTTACTTTCTCGAATTTCCACTCTCTTTTCACCATCCTCGTGAAATTATTTTCTTTTTGTCCGCCTAAATCAGTAGTCAACTCTTTTCCACTTACGAGTGTAACGCCTTACAATGTTCATTTCCATCATTCCTTGGATTTTTCTCCGTTTAGGTAAAGAACACGGAGTTCTAGTATTCAAAGCACTAGCTATCTCGCCCAATTTGGTTCTCAAGATTCTTTATTGCGGTGATTGGTTTTTCGTTGTGGCTTAAAACCGAGTTGCCAATCTTGCCAACAATTCTTCCATTTGTGATAGCTTATCAGGTTGATGAGGTTGTGGGTATTGTTGAGATTGTTGATGTGGCTGAAATCCAGGTGGATATGATTGCCTTGGAGCTTGGGCTTGAGCATGTGACTGATTATTACTCCAAGAAAAATTTGAGTTGTTTCTCACTCCTAGATTGTAACTGTTTGGATAACTGCCCTGCTGCCTGTTATAACTGGAAACAAACTGGACTTACTCGGGATTTATTGCACATTGATCACTTGAGTGGCTACCCGAACATATTTCACAAATAGTTTCCATTTTCAGAACTGGTTGTACCCCAAGTGCATCTATCTTCTTTGTAAGAGCAGAAATTTGAGCTGTCACTTGAGCTGATAATGCTGTCATCGCATCCACTTCATAAACCCCTACTGTCCTTGGTGAATCGTTCTTCTTCTTGTTGGTAACGATAATTATTAGTCGCCATGGTTTCAAGCAATTGATACCCTCATCACAATTCTTGGCCATAATAGCTCCTCCATTGCAAACCTCTATACTCGATCTCACTGTGCTGAATAAACCGTTATAAAAAGTTTGCACCTGAAGCCATTTAGGAATCCCATGGTGTGGACATTTTCTCAATGAGTCTTTAAATCTCTCCCATGCTTCATATAGTGATTCTGAATCGTGCTGAACGAAAGAGAAGATATCGTTCCTCAACTTTGCTATTTTTGCAAGCGGGAAAAACTTTGCAAGAAATTTCTGGGCTAGGTCGTTCCATGTAGTAATCGAGCCTGGTGGTAGTGAATAGAGCCAACTCTTAGCCTTATCTCTGAGAGTAATGGAAACAGCCTTAGCCTTATTGCATCCTCTGACACATTATTATACTTGAAAGTATCGCAGATTTCTATAAAGCTGACTATGTGATCGTTCGGATCATCATTTGGTAACCCTCCAAACTGACATGAATTTTGAATCATCTGTATTGTCCCCGGTTTTATCTCAAAACTTGTAGCAATAATGGCGAGCCTCGTAATACTCAATGAATTTCAAGAACTCATGGCGTAGCATAATCCATGATGCTTTTTTGCTCTTCTTCAGCCATAGTATCTTTCTTATCAAGTGCCTCTTTGGTTTCTTTAACCCACTTACGCAACCGCTGAAACCTTTTGTCGATGTCGTCCTCGTAAGGCAATAAATCTAGCTTCTTCGATCGCGTTTGCATACACTAGTCAAGAACACCTGAATAGAACAGAAAAAAGAAAAGTTTAAATTAAGATTAACGCTATAAAAATCAATAATGACAAAATAATAAACTAATTTCCCCGGCAACGGCGCCAAAAACTTGTTGCCTAATTTTTAATAGCACTTTACCACGCAAGTATACGCATTCAATTGTAATATTCAGCAAGCAAGGATATCATTCCCACGAGGAAATAGACTAATATTTATCAATTACTAATTCTAATGCAATTAATCCTATTTTAAACTACGAAATTTTATTTTTGATTTGAAATTTAAACTTAACAAAACTAATGATTAAAAATCAAAATTTCACCAGAATAACTGCAGATTTAATAGGTTAAGATTACAACTTCCCTTGGTATTTTATTTAAATCAATTCACTTCCCATTTAAAGCAATTAATTAATATGAATCATTATCCAAGAATGATTTATAAAATTCACACACTTTTTCCAAAACACGTGAACAAATCCTCCTAACTCCGATCCTTAAGACACAAAATTACAAGGAACACCCTTCTCAATTAATTCACTATATTCCTATGTGAATCAAGTTAATTAGGGTTTACGCATAAATTCTTTCAAAGGATACAAAAGACACATAGGTATATTTCTATCCTACATGCTATTCATATTAACCTATTCAGATTATATGAGCGAGATGTTATCATATCCGAGATCTTAATCTATACTCCATCTTCCAATTTTATATAGATTATCACAATAATTGTTGGCCAAACAATTAATCAATAAGCAAAAGATATAATAAACAATTCAATAAAAACCAACTTTCATTCAATGGGAAGGTTCAATTTAAACTACATACCAAGTTCCGTTGCAATCTTAATGAAAATTTAGTTCATAATAATAATAAAGAAAAACATCATCCAAATTAATAATCCAAACATCCCAGATAATTACAAAAGATGAAACTAGAGAAGAGAAGAAGAAACTCTGAATTTTCTCTAATACTCTCTCTTTGATCTCCAGCCCTTGCAATTCTCCTTTGTGTTTTTCTTCGTTCTCTCTGCGAATCCCTTGAAAAATTGAGTGATACGTCTTTTCTAAAGTCTCCTCCTATTTGTATTAGTCTCCCCTCTCATTCAGATTCCTTTTTGGCTTCAACAACCCACTTGGAAGTAGAAAATCCTCCTTTTTATCACATACGAGAGCGCTGGGCGCTCAACAAGTTATTTCAAGCGCTGGCGCTTGACCAGACCACATAATTACAAAAATGCCACTCAAATTTCTAATTTTAATGATTTTGACCTTTTTTCTTCTCGATATGACCAATTTGTCCCTCCACTCCAACCTACACAAAATAAACACAAAAAGCAGATAAAAAGATACTAAAAAACAATTAAAGATAACAATAAATAAGTTTAATAATATCGGATTCATAGGTATAAAACCTACTCATCATTCACTTTCCTTAATATTATTCGAAGCACATATTGTTCTAATACATTGATTCAAAGGAGATTGTTCTAACTCTTTTCAATATAGCACTTTGCATGTATATCATGTTTACTCAATTATATATTGTTGTTATTCAATTTTGACCTTGATAGCCTTGTTCAATTCCATATTATTGTATTAAACCTTCAAGTATTAAGCAAACTCTTATTGATTGAACTAGTCCATACTGGAATAGTGTTTTAAAATTCTAGAATCGCTGATAAGCTAGTTCCAAACTAAACTTTCTTTAGTGCAGAAATTCTAAATCCAAACTAAGACGAACAACCCTAACATAGGGTATTTTGTACGTGTAACGTTTAGATGTTTGTGCACAATACATGGTAGAAAGGGTTGATCCCCCTAAGTATGTTAAGAAGGGTCTGTATAGTCTAAATGACTGTTAAGGTTGGGGTAGTAATACCTAATAACCGGGACATAGTTTGTGGTCTTAAGACCCTCAAACATTAAAGTTTGAACTTGTTTTCTATTTTTGATTCGTACAACAAGTTCATTATTGTTCAGCATTCGTTGTTCATTCTCATGTTATTATCATTACTACTTTTTATATCAGTGAACAATTGTTTGCTCACTCTTGCAATTAACACTGCAGCTAAAGTTGAAAGAGTCAACGAGCCATCTACTAGCAAAGGAAAGGGCAAGATGTCCAAGTGTTGAAGATTTATGAGAATTTATTTAAATGCATTATATTATAAGACTGGTTTTATTTTATTATGTATTCTGCAAACTGATGTAATAATTTAAGGATAGTTTACCTGGGATTGTTTTAGAGATGATGTAACCCTTTAATGGGAAAGATTATTGTTTAAATTAATTGATGTTTTATCCTTTATTATAGGTAGTTAGACCTAATTATTTTTGTAAAGTGAGCACCAAATTATGTGGGAATGAAGTACCCAAATTTCGAGGAGTCGCATTTGTACATGGCATACAGTATTGTTGCTTAGACTTGAGACTTATACTCAATGCTTGGCGAATTACGATTCAAGCGACCAACTTTGCGAAGAACATAAACAAAGCCAATTTGGCCTATAAATTACTTTCTAACAACTAAATTAACAATATATATATATATATATATATATATATATATATATATATATATATATATATATATATATATATATACCTCACATAACTTAAGGTCTCTTAACATGATTTTACCCATATAAACCATATAAACATCAAATTTAAGACCTCTAATTTCACTGTTCTTGTTCAAACTTCAATTTTTGACATTCTTAGTGAAAATCATCACTGTGACTTTGTTTTTCAACCAAAACATTTAATTTAAAATACTTTGTTTTTGTTTCTTCATCTACTTTCAAAATCAATAGTCAATTTATACGTTAGACAATGAATTAAACATCAATTTTACTTTAAACTAAGACATATTCATATATATTCATACAAATTAAGCTGTAATATGTTTTCCTTCATAATTAAATACATTACATGAATCAATTTACTATAACTCATCTATAAACTTATGGAAACAATTTTATATCAACCAACTATCATATAAAAACTATATATAACAAATAATTAAACCCTCACACAAATTTTTACAAAGAACTTTTGAATAGAATAAAACTAAAACTTTGAAAAATAGAATGGTAGGATTATACCTTTGCTTTCTTGTTTAGGTTATCTAGAAGATGATAGCCACCCTTTGATTATCAAAACTCCTTCTCATAATTACTCTTCCAAAGTATCTCTAGAATTTTCTCTTTTCTCTTTTCTTTCTTTTTTTTTTCTTCTTCTATGTTCTTCCTCCCTTCTCTAATCTTACGTACTTAGAAAAATATAACGTATATAATGTAATAGGTATTAATTATATAATATAAATATATCTGTTACTGATATCAGTTATATTTGTTTATGAAAATCAAAAGCCATAAGGCTTGTTTGGCTAAAATCATTATGCCTTGTTTGGTAAAACCTATTTAAATTAAAGACTTAACATTCATTAAGCCTTGTTTGGAAAAACAGAATTAATCTCCTTTAACTTATTTTAATAACTCCTTTATAGTATAGTTTATGGTCACACTTTATTTAATTAAATTTTAATATTCAATTTAATTAATTCTAATAACAATTTATTAAATTAATTTACCACAATAATCAATACAACAAAATTATAATTCTCTTTATAATTATAATTTTATTTAATAAATTAACACATCATTTTAATTACAAAGTCAAATTAAAATATTAATTTAAATTAAATTTTATCTCAAGATAATCAATTTCCTTAACTCATAAATTATTTATTTAACATATAAATAATCAAATTAAATCACATTAAACAAACATTTATTCAACCATAAACACATCAATTAAAGTATTTATATAACTCAATAAATACTTGGAATTACAATTTAAAATTCTGGATTGTTACATTCTTCCCTCCTTACTAGGATTCTGTCCCCAGAATCACACCTCAAATAAATCATTCGTCACATTCTTCCCTACTTACAAAGATTATGTCCCCGGAATCGAAGACACGGATTATACAAATAACTCAGGATAATCTTTAATCATTTTATCTTCAAGTTCTCACGTAGCTTCTTCAGCATTTTGGTTCCTCCATATCACCTTTACAGAAGGTATTATTTTATTCATGAGCACTTGTTCTTTTTTGTCAACTATCTGGATAGGAAATTCCTCAAAAGACAAGTCATTATCAAACTGCAATGGTTCGTACTCAATCACGTGTTTGTAATCGGGTTTATACGGTCGTAACACTGAAACATGAAAAAACATTATGAATGTTTTCCAACTCTAGAGGTAGAGCTACCTCGTAAGTCACTTCTCCTACTCATCGCAGCACTTTGAAGGGTCCAATAAACCTCGGGCTTAGCTTTCACTTTTTACCAAAACGAATTTTCCCCTTCCAAGGAGAAACTTTTAAGAACACGTAATTTCCTACGTCAAACTCACGACCTTGTCTGTGTTGATCAGCATACTTCTTATGTCTGTCTTGCACATCTACCAATCTTGTCCTGATGAGTTTGACAACCTCAGCAGTTTCCTATACCAGTTCTGGTCCTAGTAGTTGACGTTCACCGACTTCATCCCAGCATAGTGGAGTTTGGTACTTTCTACTGTATAATGCTTCGTAACGCGGCATGCCGATGCTTGTGTGGTAACTGTTGTTTTAGGCGAATTCTGCCAATGGTAAATGTTCATCCCATCTCCCTTTAAAATCCATGATGCACGCTCTAAACATATCTTCTAATGTCTGGATTGGTCGTTCGCTTTGGCCATTTGTTTGTGGATGGTATGCCGTACTCGTTCTCAACTGTGTTCCCTTGTAGTCTCTTCTAGAAGTTTGATGTGAATCGCGGATCTCTATTTAACACAATTGTCACTAGTACTCCATGTCTCGAAATGATCTCTTTAACATATAACCTTGTTAACTAATCAAGATTAAATATAATCTTTATTGGCAAAAAGTGTGCTAATTTTGTCAGTCTGTCCACTATCACCCAAATCGCATCGTATCCTCTCAGAGTAGTTGGAAGACCCACCACAAAATCCATTGTTATATGTTCCCACTTCCATTCCGGTATTTCCAACGGGTGAAGTAATCCTCTTGGCCTCTGATGCTTAGTCTTAACTCTTTGACATGTCAAGCATTTCGCGACACATTCTGCAACATCTCTTTTCGTGTTTGGCCATCAAAAATGTCGTCACAAATCTTGATACATCTTCGTACTTCCCCGATGAATCGAGTATCTTGAGTTATGAGCTTCAGTCAAGATTTCTTCCTTAATATCTGGTACCGCTGAAACCCAAATTCTTCCCTCGAATCTTAATAGTCCTCTGATATGGATCTTGTACTTCACATCACTACCCTCAACCACTTTCTCTTTGATTTTCCCACATTCTTCATCCTCTAGTTGAGCATTCTTAACCTTGTCCGCCAAAGTTGGACTAGCTTCTATTTGGAATAGTCGTTCATCGGATTCTTTTGGAAATTTTATTTCCAACTCTAGCTTTGTCATTGCTGAAATAAGCTCCTCCTGTGTGGTTATCAGTATTAAATTTTCCCGACCTTTCCTGCTCAAGGCATCTGCAACCACATTTTCCTTGCCCGGATGATAAAAGATCTCACAATCATAATCTTTTTTTAATTCCATCCATCTCCTTCGACGCATGTTCAGGTCCTTCTGAGTGAAAATATACTTCAGACTCTTATAGTCTGTATATATCTCACATTTCCCTCTATAGAGATAGTGTCTCCATATCTTCAAAGAAAATATTACTGCAACAAACTCTAAATCATGAGTTGGATACCCTTTCTCATAGTCTTTCAGTTGCCTTGATTCATAGGTAATAACTTTACCGTTCTGCATAAGGACACAACCTAATCCTTTATGTGATGCATCACTATACACCACAAAGTGTCTTGTATTAACTGGTAATGATAACACAGGTGCCACACTTAACTTCTTTTTCAAGTCTTGAAAACTTTCTTCACACTTCTCTGTCCAAACAAATTTTACAACCTTCCTTGTCAAATTTGTTAACGGAGTGGCTATCTTGGAAAAATCTTGAATAAACCGTCTATAATAACCGGCCAGTCCCAAGAAACTCCTCACCTCTGATGGTGTCCTTGGTTGTTCCCAATTGATTACGGCTTCCACTTTTGATGGATCCACTGAAATTCCATCTTTGTCAATCACATGTCCTAGAAATTGTACACGATCTAGCCAAAATTCACCCTTAGAGAATTTCTCGTACAACTTTTCCTTTCTTAGTGTCTCAAACGTCAAACGTATATGTTCCACGTGTTCTTCTTGAGATTTGGAGTACACCAGAATGTCATCGATAAATACCACCACAAATTGGTCTAAAAATGGTTTAAACACCTTGTTCATCAAATCCATGAATTCAGTAGGGGCATTGGTCAAACGAAAAGACATCACCAGAAACTCGTAATGTACATATCGAGTTCTAAATGTCGTTCTAGGTACATCCTCCTTCCTTACCTTTAATTGATGATACCCACTTCTCAAATCTGTTTTTGAGAAGTATCTAGCACCCTTCATTTGATTAAACAAGTCATCTATTCTTGGCCACTAATATTTATTCTTAATAGTAACTTTGTTTAATTCCCTATAATCAATGCAAAGACGCATTGACCCATCTTTCTTTTTCACAAATAACACTGGTGCTCCCCACGGTGACAAACTCGGCTGAATGTATTTCTTGTCTAACAGCTCCTACAATTGTACCATCAGTTCCTTCATCTCTACTGGAGCCATTCTGTACGGGGCCTTCGATATTGAGGTTGTTCCTGGCACCAAGTCGATCACGAACTCAATCTCTTTGTCAGGGGGAAGTCATGGAAAATCTTCCGCAAACACATCTATAAATTCCCTAACCACTGGTATCTCTTCCAGTTTCACACCCTTCTTCTTTTGAGTATCGATTATTTAAGCTAAATAACCCACACAACCTTGACTTAATAACTTCTTGGCCTGCATAATCGTCAGACATTTTGCATGTCTAGGCGATTTGCTACCATAGAAAACTACCTTTGACGGAGTCATAAGGTTTACACATTTCTTTTGACAATCAATTATCGCTCCATAATTAAATAGCCAATCCATTCCCAATATAACATCAAACTCTTCAAGTTTAATCGGGATTGAATCAACAATCATGACATTCCCCTTAATATTCACCCTACAATTCTTGTATACGAACCTAATAGGAATCACTTCGTTATTCACAATTTCTATGTTTAACAGGAAATTCAATTCTTCACTAGGCAATCCTAACCTCTTAGCAAATTCATTAGATATAAACGAGCAAGTAGCACCCAAATCAAATAATACATAAGCATCTATATCATTGATTGGTATAATACATGTCCCAACATCTTTTAATTAAACAGCATCCTACACAGTCATGTTAAAGGTTCTGGTTGTGGGTCGGTTTGATGACGTTGGTCCAGTAATGGTCAATGCACCTCCACTGCTACCTCCCTTGCTTCCTGTTGTCTCTCCAGCCTTCTTCTTAGGGCACTCGCGAGTAAAATGATCCTTTGACCCGCACGTGTAACAAACATTCTTCTTGGTTTTATTGCAATTTGGGGCAATGTGACCTTCCTGGACACGGTTAAAACATACACGTTTCCCTCTGAAGCACATACCCATGTGAAACTTCCCACATGTAGCACATGCTTCGAACTTCCTATTCTGCTAGTTACCCTGTTTGTTTCCAGCACCCACATTTCCATTCCATTTTATCTTCAGGTTATTGTTGCCATTTCCACCACCACCACCACCATTCTTAACATCGCCTTCATTCTTTTTCTTTCTTTGTTCTTAATTAAACTTCATTCTGACCTCGCCTCCACCTTGGTGAGAATTGCCTTCTCCAAGATCTTTGTAAATGTCTTCAAATTGAAACAAGGAGACCCTCTTTGTACAACCGTGGTTTCAAATCCTCGCTTTCGAACCTCTTAGCCTTGCGCTCATCTGTGTTGACTTGATATGGCGCAAACCTAGCCAACTCGTTAAATTTTGCAGCATACTCCGATACTGTCATTGATCATTGCTTCAGCTCTAGAAACTGCACCTCCATCTTATTCTTTGAACTCTCTGGGAAACAAGTCTCAAAGAATATCTCCTTAAATCTATCCCAAGTCATCACCCCTTGTCCTCCTTGAGTTTTATTGGCTTGCCACCAATAACTAGCCTCTACTTTCAACATAAATGTTGCAAAAGCATTCTTCTGATTCTCACCAACCCTAGCTACCTCAAACACTTTCTCTATCTCCATGATCTAGGTCTGTGCCTTAATGGGATTCATGGACCCACGGAATTCTGGCGGTCCAACCGCCTTGAAATCCTTAAATGTTACAGCTTGATTCTGCTGTTGATTCTGTAATGCACCTGTCAGTAATGTCACTAGCTGTTGAACTAGGTTAGCCCTAGCATTGTTGTTATTGGTAGATCCCTCAGGGGTTCTTTGTCGGGGTTGACATCTTGGAGGCATTTTTTGTTAAAATATACTCATTAGATTATTACTCAATTCCTTTATGTATTTTCTACTTAACTTGCACCCCATAAAAGATCATCATATAACACATAACACTTTGAATAAAATAATAACTTTTATTCATTTATAATCTTTTTTGAAAACATAAGAACAATAGCATTACTGCTATTTACATTACTTTCCTGAATTACTAAAGTTTCACGATAACATCAACATCATATCCCATTGATTTCATATCACTAGGGATTTACATATTATTTATCATATTATTAATCGCATATCAGGCATATTCCTTATGATGTTCTACAAAGATGTTGTGTAGCCTTACAACGCTCTTCCTCCATAATACGGAACATTGTTCTACGATCTAATATGTACGGCGACAGTGTCTAGAACGGAATCGGATAATACATAACTCGATCTTGAGCTCGATTAATCACGGTGTTGAATACGTTATTCATCTCCTCCATCTTGATCTTCTTTGCTTGTGCTTCCCATTCTGCTACTCCTGCACGCTGAGAAGCATTCTCAAATGTATCTTTAGCTCTTACTCTCTTACCAGATTCTTCTTTTAATTTGTTCTTCAGCTCCGCGATCTCCTCTATTATTTGCTCGTTCTCTCCTTCAGTGTGAATCAGCTTCCATTCGGTATTACTCAGACTTCCATCTAGATATCGGATCTCATCGTCCTTTTGTGCCATCGTGGTTTGTTGTTCAGCTACTATCTCTTCCAACTCCTCGACTCTATCCTGAAATTCCACATTGTGGTCGTATACTTCGTCATACATATGGGCTGAAATCAAGTTTGGTGGAAACTATTCTTCCTCATCATCCTCATCCCCATCTGACTGTGGTAGCTCAATGGGATCCTCGTCATCCGTTTCTACCTCATCATCCTCATAAGGTAAACCCTCCTGTTCAACCACTATAACCAAAAGAGATGACTCCCGTGGAAGTAGTTGTTCCCAAACCACCTGAATGTCATGAGGCTCCTCCTCTCTAGGCACCTGGGGTCCTTCCTCCCTAGCCTGATTGGATTCTCCTACATTAGCCATCCTGACAACAAAATTTTTAAGTTTTAATTATTACTTATTACTACTCGACACTTACGAGCGCATAGTTTGAGATCACATAATCACATAAGTGTTTTATTACTTTTCCCTTAAAACTCGATAAGAGTTTATCACCACTATCTTTTCAAAGGTTACTTTGTAAGGCTTTTCTAACACCTAAGGTTCATAACCTAAAGCTTTCATACCAACTTGTGACATCCCCAAATCCGGGTACTTCATTCCCACAAGATTTGGTGTTCACTTGAAAAAAACAATCATTTCTAACTACCCAAATATAAAAAAAAATTAACATTAAATCTTCCCATTAAAGGATTACATCAATAAAAATCTCAGAGGTCATCTAACCTTTAAATACAAATATCAAGTGTGGAAAATTAAATAACTACATCACAATAATTAAATTTATAGTCTGACAATATAAAAGTCAACATGTTTACAAGTCTTCAATACTTGTTCATCTTTCCTTTCCCTTTACTGGTGGTAGGTTCATCGAACTTCTCAACTTTAGATGTAATATTTATATAAGCAAGAGTGAGCAAACAATGCTCACTTGAAATGACAATGAATAAAACTTCATAACAACTGCCAAATGAATAGGCTCAATAGAACTACATAATATGCTCTATCAATGATAATCAGAATTTAAAATATATATCTGAGGGTCATAGACCACGAACTATGTCCATAGTTATAAGTATTCTTTCAACCTAAACTTTAACAGTCATAAGACTATAAGGACTTCTCGTACTTAGGGGGGTCAGCCCTTCGTACAATGTATTGTGCACAAATATCTAAATGCTATGTGTAAATTATCCCCTATAATAGGGTTGTTCATCTCAGCATTTAGAATACAAGTCCGCACCAAAGTAAGTTTGGTTTGGATACGTTTAAAGGTAATTTAGAATTCAACGAACATCAACTAAGGATTAGTTGAATAAAATACAATAACAATATGCTATGGAACAAGTCATAGATGAATACCAAATGTGTAGTTTAGGGTTATGCTTTAGAAATGAACTAAAAGCATAAACATTAAATAACATAATATACCTTGCTTGGACAATATTAAGCTAAGGTCATAATGTTGTTTAGAATTGAATTATCGAGCATGCATAATAAATAGTAATTCGGAACGATAATCTTGCATGCTAGTAAACAAGTTAAAGTAAGAAACCTTCTCAAAGTAAGAGTTAGGTTAAATAGCTTTGCACGAATATAATTAAATTATATAAATAGGATTAGGAATAACTTGCTCAATAATAAACAAGGCAGAGAAAAGAAACTTGCACAATCGTAAAAATAGAGTTAAAGAACTTGCAAACTACGAAACAAGTTAAAGATAAGAAAACTTGCTCAATATCAAGAGGTAAGGCTTAGAAACTTATCTTGAGTGTAAGCTAAATCGTAATGACTCGAATCACAATACCCTATATACATGTCATCATGACATAATTAGTTACTACATATACTTTGTATACAATTAAGTATCTACTTCATGTATGGATCGGTTTTAATCACATAGTCAAGTCACATTAGTAATGTAATAACAGAACTCGTTAATTGTTAATAATATTTTCATTCTTAGTATTTTAATACTAAAATTACACCTTAACAATCATAATATCAACAATTTCAGACTTTATGTAACTAAAATACACTGTATGGCCATTCTCGCTTTAACAGGGTTATTTGCATTTCCACGATTTATATTTGAACGACGCTTACTGGCGTGGTGATGGCATTCATATACGAGGCACAAGGTTATACTTGGCGTTGTGGCACGAGACTTGTACTACGAGGCGGCGCTGCGACGCCAAATTACAGTTTCTGGCGACCAACTTCGCGAAAAACATAAACAAAGCCAATTTAGCCTATAAATTACTTTCTAACAACTTAATTAACACGTAATATATATATATATACCTCACAAATGTAACGCCCGAGAATTTTGAATCTTGAATGAATTAAATTTTTATTTGATTATGTGGGATAAATGAATATAATTGATTAATTATGTGTGTAAGATATTTGAAGGTCGTTCTACGACCTAGAATGTGTGGATGTGGTTAGTATTCTAGCTATATGCTAGGATTAATTATTTTGAATTATCAAGACGAAAATAATTATTTTCTGAGAATTTTTCCGTAAAAATGCTATTCATCCGATTTCGTTTGGAGATTAGGTTTGAAATTCTGAGAAACACTTAATGATAAAATATGAAGATATAATATAATATCCGATAATATTTCGGTTATGGCAAATGAAGTTTTCGCCTGCGGACTTAAAACCTAAGGGTTAGTGAAAGAGATTTCCGAAAGGGAAAGGAAAGGAGTATAATCATTTCAGTTATTATACGTATGAGATACGAGTATTATACTAGTTTGAATACGAATATGGTATGAAGGATAGTACGACGTATAATACAAATATTGTATGAGTACTAGACAAAGAGAATACGGGAGTTATACGCATAGTGTGAGACCCCAAATTTTATGAATAAAGATTTAAATTTCTCGAAATATTTTTTTGAATATTATGGTGTGGATTTGATATAATGTTATAGTTAAGGGTGATATGTGAAATTTTTTGCAAAGTAAGTAAGTTGTTATAAAATATTCGTTTGGTCGGGGAATATTCTTTTTGTCAGGGAATATCCGTATGACGGCACAATCATTGGTGAACCCCACAACGGAAGTATTATCGTAGTTAGAAAACAACAGAATTATCTTTTTATAAAAATAACGGCGAAAGTGTTACCGTTAAAACTGTTGAACTACCCGATAGTAAAAGTACAGTAATACGCGTGGTTGCATTAGCACACGGTATTGATTATTGATGCTTACGTAAGAAGTCACTCAGTTATACTCAATTATTGCTACAATAATTATTGCATCATATCTCTCATATTATTGATTCAATTATTGTCACAATATCATCTATATAATATGTTCTATTATTAAATCAATAATTAAAATGACAAAGTTATTCATATTATTATTTTCAATATTGACAATGTCTAGAAGTTCTGTCAAGGAGTGGTTTAGTCACCTAATTGCGCGCCAATAAGTAGAAACCTTTATCAGATAGCCCCCTCTTTCCTGGGAACGACCTGGTTGTTAAATATTGTGAGTTATAATATTAATGATGAATAAGTTCATGTTGATTAAAGATGAAACTGATAGCTCCATTGTGTTGGAATTATTAGTGTTAGTAGAAATCGACATCTATTTCGATAATAATGTAGTTTGGAGGTTATATTGACTAATCGGGTAATTCACTGGATAAATGAGCAATTAGTTGCTATTAATTCATATGCTTATAACTATGTGTTCATATGTGTGTACTATTGATTCACATTCATTTACTATTAGGGAAATTGGTGCAAGATTGATAATACTTGCATGACTAAGTTAAAAATGGAGGTATAGATGAATGTACTATACTGTAATTAATTTTTTTGCATGTTTAGAACTATTGAATCACATGATTTACTATTAATTCATATGATTTACTATTAGGGGAGGTGGTGCAAGTTTGATAATACTTATAGGACTAAATTAAAAATGAAGAAAAAGAGGAAGGTATTATACTCTAATAGTACGAGCCCCAAAACGTGCAATTATCAAAACTATATTTTCCTATAAATAGAAGCTCATTCTTCCTTCATTTCTCACCAATTCACTAAAGCTATAGAGCAATTATTATAGAGAAAAATTATAGAGAGAAAGAAGAAGAGAAGTCTGCTACCTCTTTATTCCAGTATCCAATTTTATTCTAAGGTAAGGGATATTATTATTATAGTAAGGGATATTATTCTTTCGTATTCATGAAGAGAGTTATTTTCTTTCAATACTTGTAAGGGTTGTTATTCTATTTTTTATTATTATGTTGGAATAACCTGTCTATGTGAAGTACCGCATACATGGTGAAATTCTTTTGTTATTCCATTCTTTATTATTCTGTTGGAATAACCTATCTCGTCTTGGTCTATCTAGGCCTCGGTGAATTACATTGTTATTCTATTCTTTATTATTCATTGGAATATCACATGCATGCGGATTACGCGTGACTTCGTTCCATTCTTTATTATCCTGTTGGAATATCCTCATGCATGCGGATTACGCATGACTTCGTTACATTCTTTATTATTACTCGTTGAAATAACTTTGTCTTTGTGCTTTCTATCGCATGCATGGTGAATTCTTATGTTATTCCATTCTTTATTATTACATTTGGAATAACTTTTATCTACGCTGATCTACCGCATGTATAGTGAATGACATTTAAGTATTCATTCTTTATTAAATTGTGGAAATGATCATCTCACGGATTACTGCATGGCGGATGAAAATCCATTTGCAGTTTCGTATATTCTATTATACTCGTATGAGATATCATTTCTTTTGTAATCGTCATGAAATATCATTTTATTTGGTATTTTATTTACGAGTTACTATTCACCAAAATTACTATTCACCCGAATATTATTCACTCGGGTATTTGGGGTACTTTTCATGTCGGGGTACTATTCATGAGGTACTATTCCCGGAGTACTATTCATGGGGTACTATTCACGGGGTACTATTTACCCGAAAAATATATTTTTTTTTCTATCCAAATTATTTTTGGTACATGAATATTATTCTTGAATTTTACTCTACAAAGCAGTATCATGTTGACAATTTGGACGTTATTGATTTCTGGATAAATTAAATTATAAATCTTTAAAATTTATCCTTGAACTTGTTTTATTGAATTATTATGTCATTGTCATCATCCTCATGTTTATATTGTTATGAAAGTCATCTTTGACTTACGTGCAAAGATGGACTGTTGATTATTGGTTTTACAGTTGTATATCTTTGGCTTACGTGCAAAGATGAACTGTTGATTATTGGTTTTACAGTTGTATATCTTTGGCTTACGTGCAAAGATAGACTGTTGATTATTGGTTTTATAGTTGTATACCTTTGGCTTACGTGCAAAGATGAACTATTGATTGATGAGTATCTTTGGATTATGAGCATAGATGAACTGTTTATTGGTATGATTATGACCAGAGGATCATTCGGTATAATCATGACTCGTAATGTTATAGATAATGTGGTGAAAGTCTTCATTGGCCTGTAGTGCATTCATGGAAAGTTATTAGTATGATTATAACCAGGGATTATTCGGTATATCATGACCATTGATGATTACATGAATATCCTTGGCCGTAGTGCATGAATGATTCGATGATGTGGATTATTTATTAAGCTGAGTCTCAGCGATAAAGTTAATGAAAAACTTTTTAAATAATAGAAGATAGTAGATTTTATGCTCTACTTGACTCTTCTAATGGATTGCTTATTTCGCTGCTGTTGTTGATCTAAAACTTGTTGTCTATTGTATTCTATCAGTTGTTATACTGTTGAAGGCTAAAGATAATTTGTTTTTCATTATCTTAGTCATAATATTTCTTACTGGGCTAGTTGAGCTCACCCTTTCTTTCATTGTTCTCTTCAGGAAATGAGAATATAGCTGGGACGAGTCGGGGAATGGATTGATGGTCCAGGATAAATGGCTTTAGTAGTCCTCACTATTCTACAAAATAATGTGATAATAATTGTAATGAGGACACCATTGAGTGTGGATATTGTCTATATGACAATATTCTTGTTTAAACTCTCAACTATGTTTTGTCGTATTTTACACGACTGTTGATAAGTAGGATTTTTACCTACTTATGGAGTACCAATTCATGCGAACTATGCCCATCTCCAGTACATTTCAGTCTATTTTAGCTGCATTTCATATTAATTTTCATTGCACGTTCTTAAAACTCCTTTTGGTGAATAAGTGCAGGAATCGGCCTATTTTGGTGGTCTTATGGAGCATAAGACAAATGGATACTTGAAACGTGGTAAAAGGATGGGATATGCATGGCATGAAGGTGCATTGGTGCAAGGAGATAAAGCATGATCGAAAGCAAGCGGTGAGGGAAAACAGAACCAGGATCTCAGAGATTGCAAGTCATGCATGCCTTGTGTGGCAAAATAGCCTTAAAACGCTGCACTTGCGATTACCAAACCTAATCTTGGATGCTACTACAAGTCTCGCGGCCGCGAGAAAGACAAACCCTATTGAAAGCGCGCGCTACTGCAGATGCGAGATCACCAAAACATACGAACTCATCAGCAAGTCTTGCGGTACCGAGACTATCATCTTTGGAAGAAGCCTTGTGCCGCCTTGCGATGTCGATCTTTGCTAATGTGTTTTATTTTATTTCCAAATTTTGAAGGTTGTATTTGATTTAAAACGATTCCTGACTGGTGTCAGGGGTATCATTCTACATTTTATTAGTTTTTCACGTATCTTTAATTCATAATTAGGGTTTTTACTCTCTAGAGAGGATTCCAACGTAGAAGGAGGCTATAACTCTACTTTTCTATTCATTCTTAGGATTTCTCTACGAGAGCGGATTATTAATATTAGGTTTTGCTGGAATCTTATGAGGATTGAATATTGATGTGTATTCAGCAATTGGGTTTGATAGTTTAATCTTTCATCTTTCAATTGTTGCTTATTGATCATGTTTAACTTTGATCCCATAATGGCTTTTGGTTCAGTTATGAACTAAACTCCATTATGGGATTCTAATGGATTTTATTATGTAGTTTGATTGCACACTTAAATGCTGGGTTGTTTTGCATATTATATGGGATGTCTGTTATGATTGTTTTGCATACATGAATGCTTGATCACCATTCGTTTCAGTATTTGTATGGAATTGATAATGAACATGCAAATATGGACTATAATCATGATAGTATACGTATATAGGGCTGTGTTATATGGATTATATATTTTGTGAACCAGATAGACATATATTGTTTCACCGTATAAGTTAAGATAAGAGCTTGAACTTAAAATCAATATAGTTGCAATTTCACATAGACATATAGTAATGTTGGTTATATTGATGATTACATAGAGTCTATCATCTGTGGATGCTGTGTAAGTAGGTCTTAGTGTAGTGAAAAATGGCTAATACTCTTTTAGTGCTCTTGGCTACTTTCCTATGATATGTGAACAAGTTATGCATGATAGTTGCGATTGAATGAAATACTGAATGAAGTTAGAATCCCATTAGTTCCAATATCATTTATTATATCGTTTATATTGTTTTAGTTGTTATTTGCAATTCAAGAACAAACCAAGTTTAATCCATAGTGTGAGCATACAAATATAGTGATTTAATTAATGAATAGTAGTTTAAGTTAAACAACTTTCTCTGTGGGATCGATACTTTACTTGCTCTGTATTACTTGTTGACGCATGTATGCTTGCATGAGTTAGAGCGCTTTTGTTAGTCGTAAAAAAGAGGAAACAAGTTTTTGGCGCCATTGCCGGGGATGCTATTAGACTAAGGTTGTTCCCATTTTCATTGAGGGATAAAGAAAAAAGTTGGCTTCATTCTCTGCCAGCAGGATCTATAACTACATGGGAGGATTTAGCATAGAAATTCTTAGCTAAGTTTTTCCCAATGGCTAAGACTGCAAAGATGAGGACAACTATCTCTCAATTTGAGCAACAACAGGGCGAATCGTTACATGAAGCATGGGAGATACAAAGAAATGCTGAGAAACTGTCCAGATCACGGTATGCCAGATTGGATGGTAATTAACACATTTTATAATGGATTGGGATAGCAGTCGAGACCGATTGTAGATGCAACTGCAGGAGGTGCATTATGGGCAAAGAACTGTGAGGAAGCCTATGATCTTATCGAGACAATGGCATCAAATGATTTTCAGAATCCTATATCCCAAATGCCACAAACCAAAGTTACAGGTGTGTTGGAGGTTGATGCCATTACTCAGCTATCAGCACAGATGGCAGCTATGGCAAAGAAGATAGATACTTTGGCTGAAGGAAAGGTAAAGACGGTTGCCTACATATGTGAGATTTGTACGGGATCACACTCGACGGACAAATGTGCTATCAGCTCAAAATCAGTGCAGTATGTGAGCAACTACAGAATAGACCAAGGCCAATTTCAGAACACATACCACCCCAACAACATAAATCATCGAAATTTTAGTTGGTCGAATAATCAAGGGAATCAGCAAGCTCAGTTTTAACCAAATAATCAATTTCAGGCGCAGCCAGCACAGCCGCAATTTAATCCTAGACCACCCTTTCCGCCAAGATTTTCTCAATAACAACAGCAACATCACACTCCAGGTGCACCTCAGTAAGAAAAGAAATCAGAAGTGGAGGAGATGATGATGAAATACATGGCAAACACAGAAGTTATGATCAAGAGCCAAGTAGTGGCTATAAAGAATCCGAAAACTCAAATGCGGAAGATGGCGAACATGCTTACTAACAGGCCCCAGGGTTCATTGCCAAGTAATACGGAGACGTATCCAAGAAGAGAAGGGAAGGAACAATGCCAAGCGATTACATTGAGATATGGGATAGATCATCGACTATTATAAAGTCAAGCATACCACATGAATTTCTTGAGGAGAAAGCGCGCGAGAGGAACCAAATGAATGAGCGGTGAAAATTTGGAGAAATATGAGGATCGATAGGAAGAGAAAGACAAAGCAGGCTCAGAGGAGACAGTTAAGAGTCCAGTACCACCATTGCACATTCAGGTTCCGTATCTGCAGAGATTAATGAAGAAAAGGGAAGATAAACAGTTCAGCAAATTCTTGGAGGTGTTCAAAAAGCTGCAGATCAACATGCCCTTCGCCGAGTCATTGGGGCAAGCATAAATTTGATGCCCTTGTCAGTGTTTAATCAGTTGGGATTGCCGGATCCAAAGCCGATAAACATATCATTACAGCTAGCTAATAGATCGATCACATATCCACGAGGAATTGTTGAGGATGTGTTGGTTAAGGTGGACAAGTTTATTTTCCCAGCTGACTTCATCATTCTAGACTACG
Organism: Panax quinquefolius; assembly: GCA_020205615.1. Lineage (NCBI taxonomy): Eukaryota > Viridiplantae > Streptophyta > Magnoliopsida > Apiales > Araliaceae > Panax > Panax quinquefolius. The sequence continues at coordinate 81,406,149 of CM035162.1, forward strand.
AGGAGGACAAAAGCGTACCAATAATATTGGGATGGCCATTTTTGGCCACAGGCAGAATGCCAATAGATGTGCAGAAAAGTGGACTTACTATGCGTGTCCAGGATCAAGAGATTACTTTCAACGTCTTTAAATCAATTAGTTTACCAATGGATGAAGAAGAGTGCTTTTTAGGTTACGTGGTGAACTGGTGCCTACAAGATGAAGTACAAAAATCGAGGGATTATGGACCATTGATATGTGCAACGGGTAAAAATTTAGATTTTAAGGAAAAGCCATTAACGAAAGATGAGGTCATGAAATTTCAGGGTGCAGAGAACACGAAGGAAAGCACCGCAATTCCAACGGTGACATGAAGTCAGAGACAGTCAAACTAATTGACTATAACTTAGCGTTGAATGGGAGGCAACCCATTATTATTCTCTCCCTTGCTTAGTTTTTAATATTTCATTTTGAGTTATTTTAGTAGTATATCAAACTCCTTTTTAATTGGATATTATTATTCATGCATAAGAGTGTAACAAGAATGGCTATGAGAATGCTTGCACGCTGTTAGTGATATGAAATCACTAAGTCATGCCTTAACATGGTACATTAATATCAATGCAGGAACCATCACTGGACAACATCACTGACAGGCAGAGTGGAACTGAACATCGCGCGGCCGCGGGGCACAAGTGGCATGAAAATCGCGCGCCCGCTCGTCAAGCCGATATGGTTAACAGTCTGCAAGTCTCGCGGTCGTGCGACCTAGGAAGCAAGAAAATCTCGTGACTGCGCGTCCAGATAAGAAACCCACCAAATGTTTACAGAAGTCTCGCAAGCGCCCATTTTAGTTTAGTAAACAAGCTCATGGCCACACATGCACACATCGGGAGTTAAGACAGAAATGGTTTGGTTCAAAATAGAGTTGGGGACCATTTGGACTCTCTTTTGGGATATCAACAGAAGCGAAATTCTCTCCCTTTCTATAACTCACGTCGCTATCTCTTCATCAATTATAATTGGTGACATACATCTCTCAATCAATCAGCCATGATTCTTTCCTCATTAAAAGTCCATATCTCCTCAACATCTCCAAGAGTGTTGTAACGCCCTGAAATCCGATCTATCTTCACACCCGGATTCTGTACATCACGAGTACATCATTCATCTAACATACATCATTATATAATGCAATATAACGACATACACTCTCAAATCCCAGGTTCTGAAACCTTATGACCTCTTTTATTACAAATAATAATAAATACATTATTCATTTCACCTTACAAGAGTGACTTTTATCCGCCACAAAGGATACATAACAGTTCATTAAACTAGTCTATAATTCAATTTCATCTTTTTATATTACAAGTCTTCACTTGATCTTCTCGCTCCTTCATATTCAGAATGGTACTTCATCTGGATACCGTCAGCTTGATCTTTACGGGATCCTTAAGTTCTTCTAACCTTGTTCGCTGAATTTTTTTTTTCATTTAAAGCAAGTATGAGCATTCAATTGCCCAGCAAGTCATAACAGTTGAACAAACAACTTCAAAATTAAAACATTTCTTTAGAACTTCTATAACCGAACAAAGGTTATGAAGCAACTTGAATAATAGGATTAGTCTCGATTCATATCATCTTAAAACATCGATTACTTTCATTTTTAAATACTTTCATTCCTCTACCTTTATCATAGACATACTGTCTGGCTGGAATCATTAGCACAGACTTAACAATAACGATTCATGTATAAACAGAACATACGTGTATTGAACAGCTCAATCACAAAACAATTCATATCATAGAATCACCGAAGTATTCAAATTATGGCACAAGGCCTCATACATACTACCACATTGTACATACATCGCACATATGCACATAGACAAGACTTCTCAAGTACAACATCTGAGAAGTTTAAGAAACTAGCATTCATGTAATATGAATGAAGTTAGGAAACTTGCCTTATGCCCAGCTACAGCTTACCCTGAACTGCTTGTTTCAATTCCTATATAACACATAAGGAGATAACATAAACACCAATTAGTCACATATTGAACTTACGCATTGGTTTAGTTAACTTTACTTCTTAGGGTTCGCGTTCTTGCAATATAAGTTTACGCGACTAACTTCCTTTACCAATTTATGGCTTTATGACATACGGAGATGTCTTACTCAAAACGTTCATCATCATGGATGATTTATATTCCTATCTTCTTTTTATAAATTGTCTAGAACTCAGCACACATCGCGTCTCTACTAATAGTCCATATGGTACTCTGAGTGGTTTCCCACAAACAACCAACAAACAAGTTCTTGTCTCATCTACACTGCCATCATAATGAGTTAGATCGGTTGCCAGTTTTGTATATACCTTCGATCTCTGAAGGAATTGTTGTAAGACCCCGAATTTTATGAAATAAAAGTATTCAATTTTTCTTATAATTACTATTCAGTAAATGGTTAAATTGATAAAAGTTAAAGTTAAGGGTGATATATGAATTTTTTTTCAAAATACGTAAGTGGTTATAAAATATTCATTGTTGTCGGGGAATATTCGTTTGGTCGTGGAATATTCTTTCTGTCGGGGAATATTCGTATGACGGCGCAGTCATTTGTGGGCCCCATAACAAAATAACTGTCGAATGAAGAAAACGACAAGTTTGAGTTTTTATAAATAAACGGCGTAGTTATTCAAGTAACAATTTGTTGGAATACACGGTGGTTAAAATACGATAATATGCGTTGTTGCACAAGATGACACTGCGGTATTGATAAGATTTTTGAATTATTGAATCCTTACGTAAGAAGGCTCAATAATTGTTACGATAATTCTTGCTCAATATTTTATTTTATTGATTCAATAATTGTTTGCGTTGATATTTTATATTATTGTTGTTTCAATAATTGTCACCGCACAATATTTCCCATTATCGGATCAATAATTCATATTATTTGAATAATATTATTAGATAGCATTATTGGCAATGTCTAGAAAGTTCACAAGGAGAGGTTTGGTCACCTAATTGCGCCGCCAAGATGGAGAAATTCTTATTGAAAGCCCCTCTTTCCTGAGAGCGGCTACCGTTTGTCATAAATGTGATTCGTAATATTATTTGTGAATAATTAGTTATTGATTTATATGATAAGAAAATATTTATTTGATGTGGATATAAATGATGGATTTATTTATGTATTTATAAGTGAAGGAATTAATGATGAGGTGTTTTATCGAGATTTGTCGAAATGGAGAACAAAATATGGGATTTTCGGAAAAATTAGTTTATTACTTGATGTTGTAAAATCCATAACTCTTTGTGTATAATGAGTTAAGAGATGAGCCATATATCAAAAGAAAGCCCTATAAGTAAGCTAACAGTAGAAATTTGAATCACCCAAAAATTCTTTGTAGATATTTCGTGGTGAAATTTTGAATGAAATCGGTCCAAGGACTAATAGTCCAAAAATCGGTGTTCTTCACTATATTATGTGAGTTATAAATTTTGATCCGACCGTTGGATCGTTGTAATTTTTGGATATGTTATACATATATAAGTTGAGTATATGTCCACAAATTTTGAACCGTTAAAAATGAGCGTATAATTTGTTATGAATTTTAAGAGGTGACTGATTCGAAAATTAGGTTATAAATGATTTTGGTGGAAAATTCTAGAATTGGTGGGCCCCACTTGTGGTTGGTGAAAAAATGTGCTGAATTTTATTTCAAATGTGGTGGGTGGGAATAGTAGCAGGTAAAGCCATCAGGTTGCAGGTCAAGTCTGCTAAAATTTTCCTATAAATAGAGGGCTAAGTTAGAATTGAAAATCACACCAGAAACATAAGTTCTCTCTCTTTTTCTCTCTAGATTATCGAGTGTATTTTGTGAGTATTTAGATACTTGGTGAGTTGCTATTCATCAGTGCAAGTTTCCTTCAAATAATATCCGATATCCAAATCTAAGTGCTCTTTTTTGAGGTAAGGGATAGTAAGGGATGGTAAGGAATGCTATTTTCTTCGTAAAATGATATTATTTCTTTCAATATCATTATAACGAGAATATTGATATGAATATTATTGTGGAATTTCTACCTTTTTGAGTCGGGGTTACTATTCACGTATACGGCACTATTCACGTATACGACACTATTCATGTATATGGCACTATTTACGTATATGACATTATTTATATATACGGTACTATGTACGAATACGAGTTATTATTCACAAGTTACTATTCATGAGTTACTATTCACGAGTTACTATTCATGAGTTACTATTCACGAGTTACTATTTACGAGTTACTATTCATGAGTTACTATTCACGAGTTACTATTCACGAGTTACTATTCACGGGTACTATTCACGAAAGAAAAATTGGTTTCTTTTTCTAACCAAATTATAGTTGATTTATGAATCTTACTCTTGAAATTAAAACCAAGTTTTGATTATATTGTTTTTATATAACATTCTTATAACCCTAATGATGATATTTCTCTTTGACTTGAGTGTAAAGATGGGTAGATTATTGGTATGATCGTGACCATAGGTTCTCTTTGGCCAGTAGTGCAAAAGTTGAATTGTTGACTGGTATGATCATGACCATTGAATTTACAATTGAATATTTTTAGCTTAAGTGCAAAGGTGAATTGATCAACATGGTTATAATTATTGTTATATAACTTCTAAAATGATTATGTATTTATTTGAGATATGAATATCTTTGGCTCGTAATGCAAAGATGACCTGTTGTTGAATATCTTTAGCCTGTAGTGCAAAGATGAATTATTGATGAATATCTTTGGCTCGTAATGCAAAGATGACCTGTTGTTGAATATCTTTAGCCTGTAGTGCAAAGATGAATTATTGATGAATATCTTTGGCTTGTAATGCAAAGATGTCCCGTTGTTGAATATCTTTAGCCTGTAGTGCAAAGATGAATTATTGATGAATATCTTTGGCTTGTAATGCAAAGATGACCTGTTGTTGAATATCTTTAGCTTTGTAGTGTAAAGATGAATCTGATGATGATCTTATCTTTGGCCCGTGGTGCAAAGATGAATTTATTAGTATGATTATGAATGAGGAACTGTGATTTGGTATAACCATGATCTTTGATGTTTCGGTAAAGACAAGTGATGAAAATTATCTTCGTCTCCGGATGAGAAGAGGAATTTAGAATCACAATTATGATTATGAGTTATTCATATGATTGTGGAAAGGAACTGTTGATTGATGTTACGAGGATAAAATATTGTTGGTGGATTTTTAACATGGAGGAGACAATAGACTTTATAGTCTATTTGACTCTTTTAATGGATTGCTCGTTCCGCTGCAACTATGGTTGAAAAGTTTTATCATCTACCATATGTTCTAAATCTCCGATTTATTACCGATGAAGACTATTGATAATTTATTTATCTTTAGTCATAATATTCTTTCTTCGAGCTAGTTGTGCTCACCCTTTTGTTTCACAATTCCTTTCGGTAATAAAAGTGTAGTTGGGTTGGCCCGGGGATAACAAGGGAATAGAAACGATGGTCTATATAGTTGTTGAGGTTCTCCTAAAGAGTATGAAAATAATTTTATTGAGGGCTTTAGTGTGTTGTATTTTATACATCATTTAATAGTTATTTTGGTGAATTAAATAGGGTGAGGCGAACCCAACTTTGGAAGGGTGTTTTGTCACTATCATACAAGATGTCTAATGACATACAACCTCGTGTTATCATAAGACATGGTTGTGCTCATCCACTTCTTGAGTATATTTACAAGCACTACCTATATAATCTTGGTGTTTGTTTGGAGTATAATACCCAATTAGAGACAGTGGAGATAATGATATGTCAAGAGAAGACTCACCATTGGGAAGAATATGATAGTAATCTTCTCGTTTTCTTTGGGGTTTATTGGGTCAACCAAGGATAATTACGTGGCCATATGATATCTACCATAACGTAAAAGCATGGCCTCCCATGTATGAAGGTTTCCTTGAGCACTTCCCAAAGATTCAATTTCTAAAAGCAGCTTTTGACTATACCTTTATGTAAGGTGACATTGTGACGTACTTTCTGAGTTGGTATATATTTGTATCCAAACTCACAAGATATGTGTTGTTGTATTTTGCACGACAATTGTTGTAATAAAGTTGTAGTTGTTTTTCCGCACCATGTATTTGGCGACTCGAGAATGGGTTGGATGGAATGGACCTATTTTGGGGTTGTTACATTTGGTATCAGAGCTTAGGGATATGATCTCTGGCGGAGATCGGGATTAGAACTAGGAGGGGAGAGATGAGTAAATCCTTCGCTAGTGTGTCCTACCTAAGCTTATTTGTTGGTCAGTCATAATATCGGGATATTATGTGATATGTTAATTTGTTAAATTAACCCTTGTTTTGAAGCTGTATTCTAGAATGATATCCAAATACGGAGATGAGCAATGGAGAAATCATGATGACAGAAAGATAAAATCGAAATGAAAGCAAGGTATTCTCAACTCTTTGAAATACCAGTGTACGTAAATTTCGGGGACGAAATTTCATAAGGAGGGAGATTGTAAGACCCGAATTTTATGAAATAAAAGTATTCAATTTTTCTTATAATTACTATTCAAGAAATGGTTAAATTGATAAAAGTTAAAGTTAAGGGTGATATATGAATTTTTTTTCAAAATAAAGTGGTTATAAAATATTCATTATTTTTGGGAATATTCGTTTGGTCGTGGAATATTCTTTACGTGTGGGAATATTCGCATGCGACGGCGCAGTAGCGGTCATTTATGGGCCCCATAACAAAATAACTCATCGAATGAAGAAAACGCGACAAGTTTGAGTTTTTATAAATAAACGGCGTAGTTATTCAAGTTAACACTTTGTTGGAATACGGTGGTTAAAATACGATAATATGCGTTGTTGCACAAGAGCACACACTTCAGTATTATTGAGATTTTGAATTATTGAATCCTTACGTAAGAAGGCTCAATAATTGTTACAGTAATTACTGTTCAATATTTTATTTTATTGATTCAATAATTGCTGCGTTGATATTTTATATTATTGTTGTTTCAATAATTGTCACCGCACGATATTTTTCCATTATCAGATCAATAATTCATATTATTTGAATAATATTATTAGATAGCATTATTGGCAATGTCTAGAAAGTTCTGTCAAGGAGAGGTTTGGTCACCTAATTGCGCGCCAGTAAGGAGAAATTCTTATTGAAAGCCCCTCTTTCCCGAGCGGCTACCGGTTGTCATAAATGTGATTCTGTAATATTATTTGTGAATAATTAGTTATTGATTTATATGATAAGAAAATATTTATTTGATGTGGATATAAATGATGGATTTATTTATGTATTTATAAGTGAAGGAATTAATGATGAGGTGTTTTATCAGTATTTGTCGAAATGGAGAACAAAATATGGGATTTTCAGAAAAATTAGTTTATTACTTGATTTTGTAAAATCCATAACTCTTTGTGTATAATGAGTTAAGAGATGAGCCATATATCAAAAGAAAGCCCTAGAAGTAAGCTAACTGTAGAAATTTGAATCATCCAAAAATTCTTTGTAGATATTTCGTGGTGAAATTTTGAATGAAACTGGTCCGAAGGACTAATAGTCCGAAAAATCGTTGTTCTTGACTATATTATGTGAGTTATAAATTTTGATCCGACCGTTGGATCGTTGTAATTTTTGGATATGTTATACATATATAAGTTGAGTATATGTCCACAAATTTTGAACCGTTAAAATGAGCGTATAATTTGTTATGAATTTTAAGAGGTGACCCATTCGGAAATTAGGTTATAAATGATTTTGGTGGAAAATTCTAGAATTGGTGGGCCCCACTTGTGGTTGGTGAAAAAATGTGCTGAATTTTATTTCAAATGTGGTGGGTGGGAATAGTAGCGAGTAAAGCCATCGGGTCAAGCGCGGTCAAGTCTCGCTAAAATTTTCCTATAAATAGAGGGCTAAGTTAGAATTGAAAATCACACCGTAAAACATAAGTTCTCTCTCTTTTTCTCTCTAGATTATCGAGTGTATTTTGTGAGTATTTAGATACTTGGTGAGTTGCTATTCATCAGTGCAAGTTTCCTTCAAATATATATCCGATATCCAATCGTAAGTCTTCGCTCTTTTGAGGTAAGGATAGTAAGGGATGGTAAGGAATGCTATTTTCTTCAGTAAATGATATTATTTCTTTCAATATCATTATACCGAGAATATTGATATGAATATTATTGTGGAATTTCTACCTTTTTGAGTCGGGGTTACTATTCACGTATACGGCACTATTCACGTATACGGCACTATTCATGTATATGGCACTATTTACGTATATGACATTATTTATGTATACGGTACTATGTACGAATACGAGTTACTATTCACAAGTTACTATTCACGAGTTACTATTCATGAGTTACTATTCACGAGTTACTATTCATGAGTTACTATTCACGAGTTACTATTCACGGGTACTATTCACGAAAGAAAAATTGGTTTCTTTTTCTAACCAAATTATAGTTGATTTATGAATCTTACTCTTGAAATTAAAACCAAGTTTTGATTATATTGTTTTTATATAACATTCTTATAACCCTAATGATGATATTTCTCTTTGACTTGAGTGTAAAGATGGGTAGATTATTGGTATGATCGTGACCATAGGTTCTCTTTGGCCAGTAGTGCAAAAGTTGAATTGTTGATTGGTATGATCATGACCATTGAATTTACAATTGAATATTTTTAGCTTAAGTGCAAAGGTGAATTGATCAACATGGTTATAATTATTGTTATATAACTTCTGAAATGATTATGTATTTATTTGAGATATGAATATCTTTGGCTCGTAATGCAAAGATGACCTGTTGTTGAATATCTTTAGCCTGTAGTGCAAAGATGAATTATTGATGAATATCTTTGGCTCGTAATGCAAAGATGACCTGTTGTTGAATATCTTTAGCCTGTAGTGCAAAGATGAATTATTGATGAATATCTTTGGCTTGTAATGCAAAGATGTCCCGTTGTTGAATATCTTTAGCCTGTAGTGCAAAGATGAATTATTGATGAATATCTTTGGCTTGTAATGCAAAGATGTCCCGTTGTTGAATATCTTTAGCCTGTAGTGTAAAGATGAACTGTTGATGAATATCTTTGGCCCGTGGTGCAAAGATGAATTTATTAGTATGATTATGAACAGGAACTGTGATTTGGTATAACCATGATCTTTGATGTTTCAGGTAAAGACAAGTGATGAAAATTATCTTCGTCCTGGATGAGAAGAGGAATTTAGAATCACAATTATGATTATGAGTTATTCATATGATTGTGGAAAGGAACTGTTGATTGATGTTACAGGGATAAAATATTGTTGGTGGATTTTTAACATGGAGGAGACAATAGACTTTATAGTCTATTTGACTCTTTTAATGGATTGCTCGTTCCGCTGCAACTATGGTTGAAAAGTTTTATCATCTACCATATGTTCTAAATCTCTGATTTATTACTGATGAAGACTATTGATAATTTATTTATCTTTAGTCATAATATTCTTTATGAGCTAGTTGTGCTCACCCTTTTGTTTCACAATTCCTTTCGTAATAAAAGAGTGTAGCTGGGTTGAGCGGGGATAACAAGGGAATAGAATCGGTGGTCTATAGTTGTTGAGGTTCTCCTAAAAGAGTATGAAAATAATTTTATTGAGGGCTTTAGTGTGTTGTATTTTATACATCATTTAATAGTTATTTTGGTGAATTAAATAGGGTGAGGCGAACCCAACTTTGGAAGGGTGTTTTGTCACTATCATACAAGATGTCTAATGACATACAACCTCGTGTTATCATAAGACATGGTTGTGCTCATCCACTTCTTGAGTATATTTACAAGCACTACCTATATAATCTTGGTGTTTGTTTGGAGTATAATACCCAATTAGAGACAAGTGGAGATAATGATATGTCAAGAGAAGACTCACCATTGGGAAGAATATGATAGTAATCTTCTCGTTTTTCTTTGGGGTTTATTGGGTCAACCAAGGATAATTACGTGGCCATATGATATCTACCATAACCTAAAAGCATGGTCTCCCATGTATGAAGGTTTCCTTGAGCACTTCCCAAAGATTCTAATTTCTAAAATAGTTTTTGACTATACCATTATGTAAGGTGACATTGTGACGTGCTACAGTTGGTATATATTTGTATCCAAACTCACAGCATATGTGTTGTTGTATTTTGCACGACAATTGTTGTAATAAAGTTGTAGTTGTTTTTCTGTACCATGTATTTGGCGACTCAGAATGGGTTGGATGGAATGGACCTATTTTGGGGTCGTTACAATTGTTTAGCCCAGCTCCCATATGTCAACCTTCAAAGGTTACGATTGTACCACAATCTAACTTCTCTTAACTTATATGAACTATTAAACTATAATGTTCGATTAAGTCAATTTCTTATTCCTTACGGTTTTCTGACAACTAAATGTCATCCTTCCGGATTCATTCTTTATCGAATCGCATTCGGCTTTCATTAATCTTATTACCGTTTGTTACGGAATTCTTGATAATTCATATACTATTTAATACTTTCGTTATCCATTACATGAACCTCAGGTTCATTACTCGTTCTTAGTGTCAAAGCCATACCGATCATTGTATACTAAGACCAAGCGTCCATCGCAACGACGTTGCGTTCACAGCGTCTATACGCTTCACACTTATCTCTCATTATCATGACATAACATTGAAATGTTATTCATTACCCTTGTCACTCAACGTCTAAGGAATCACAACCATTGTAATTCCTCACGTTCGTTCATCCCGACTACGGTCCCCGGACATCGGTTACGTAACTCGTGATTTATATTCTTTGTTATTTAATCTCATTTAATCTTTACGTTCTACCTTTAATAAAGGTTTAAGTCACTTGCATAAGTGTTATGTTACGTGATCTACCTGTTCCTTATCTATCCGTACACTTCCCCCAGGAGTTGAGTAGTTAGACTCTCCTCACTGGGCCTTGCCTCAGACTGGGCATGCATGCACAGGCTGCCTTCTTCCTTTATCTCATATTGCTTCCTACTTCACCTTCTTCCTTTGGTCTGGCGCTGTGGCGCCAAACCCTTTATTATTTCTCGCGCTGCGGCGCCACTCTCCAAAAGTTTATGGTAGAGCTTACACACCTGCATTACCACTTACTTACCAAAGCTCAACCAAGACCATCAAGCGCCTAGAGCCTAAACCCTAGAAATTTATCTAAGTCTTGAATCAAGTTTGAGATGCTCACTTCCCTATCTCATAACTCCTTCGTTATAACTCGGAACGAGGTCATTCCAAAGCCATTCTCTTCCTTATCTTAAGTACTTCAATACCCCTTAGATAGAACTTTGTTCTGAATCAGTTAACGTGACACTATATTGGCTTGATCTTCACCCTTCGTTCATTTTTACGCTTTTAACGCTCTTTGTTCGACTGTCCGTAATTCAATCATCCGAACTCGGAACTCACTCGTTCTTGAGTCCACGACTCAGGTTTTCTATGTTTTCTTACTTTTTTATGAAACCCTACACGTTCGGGTTCATTTAATAACTTTCTAATTCTTGTTCGTCTTTTATGAAATTTTCGCCATAACTTCATTATAGCTAAGTTTTAATCCGTTCTTCATGAACGTTTCTACCGATTCTAACCAAGCAAGAAGCAACTAACTTATGCACGATGGTTTTAAACTTGTCCATCAACACCAATTATCCTACAATGGTTTTAAATTTGTCCATCAACAACGTTCTTCGTGTTCTTCGCGTGTTCTTCGTGTTCTTTGTTTGTTCTTCGTTTTAATCGATATTTTGGATTATGATTTCAGTTTTTATTGGAATTTGATGTTATAGAATATCATTCCTTACTTATTTCACCTACTTATTCATATAATCCACTCGGATCGCTCTAATTCATTACGAATCTTATACTTCCTTAAGAAATTTATAAACTAAATTTTTAATTCTTATTTCTTTGTTTTCTCATGATTTCAATCATATGAAATCATTCCAATCTTCTTTTACTTCTTAATCCTATTAAGTTATGTTTTTAAACATAGAACTTAAAGAAATTTAAAAAGAGACAAAGTTCCGGATTACCGTTCTCCTTTAATCTTCTCCCGTTGGACAAAGTTTGCACATGAGCAAGCTCTTCCTCCTCCTTCTCCTTCCCATCCAACCTCTCTCTCTCTCTATGTTGTAGGATTTTCAAAATCCCAAAATAATGAGCTCAAGGTTTTTATTTATAGAATTTCCAAGCTAAGGGTATTTTAGTCATTTCGTCCCCCAACCGCCTTACTATTCACACTTCCTTATTATTCCCACCTCCTCAATACACCTCCTTATTATTCATGTAGCTTCCCTTGGAAGCTTCGTGCTTCCATCTTTCGGTTTTCGTCCGACAGTTCGAAAATTGCGATTCCCGAAATCCAAATATTTTTGGATATTTCGTCTTTCCTTTACCGACCAATTTTTACATATTCTTCGGATCATCGAAAAATTGAAAAACACTTTTCGACGTTGAGCATTTTCCTTCACATTTTACCCTAACATAGCTAAACGAATGAAAAGTACATAACAGTACTTTTCGTCATTTTTATTTCGTCCGATTTCTACACGTTTTTCGAGAAAAACATTTATCGGCTTACTTAACTTTTCACAATATATTATTGTCAAATCTTTCGATGGAGTATCATTTTGACATACCAAACTCTAGAAATGGCCTAGGTTATTCAAACCCTAACCCTTAGGGTTTCGTCGGGTGAATAGTGCCTATTTCGTTTTTTTCCCCGAAAATATTTTTTTTCCCAAATTTTTTTTATTTTAGTCTTGTAAATTCTTATTTGTTCAATCTAGCTCGTAGCCAGAATCCTCCCAATTTATAATCATCCTAGGTTATAGAACGATTAACAAACACATAGCACATAATAATATTAATAAAAATTACTTTTATTAATAACTAATTCTTTAAACCTAAATTCTGAACGATCCGAATTTTTGGGTCGTCACATTCTTCCCTCCTTATAAAAATTTCGTCCTCGTAATTTCTTAAAACCACACCCTTACCCGGGTCATCACATTCACCCCTTCTTCACAGAATTTCATCCTCGAAATTTTAGCCTACCTTTATTCTCAACTTCACTTCAACTGAGTTCTTATCTTTCCCTCATTCCTAACCCCCATAACCTATCAACAATCATGAAGTAGAAGGAATAACGAGGAATATAAAATTTCCTCTTAAAACGTTTCATACTTTTGCTAAGGGGTCAAATCGACCATGAACTCTTACTAGGTTAAACATCATTTTGCTGTAAGCCCTTCTTTATCAGTCAGTTTACAATCACAAAGAAAGTAACTACCTCTTCCATGTTCTCCTCAGACTAAATCATTAGATTCCGCACCAAAACAATTTGGTTTGGCACAAGTTCTCAAAGAAAGCTCGATGACATACCATTTGTCTAGCTGAATCAAGTAGCTTAGACCATACCAATAAATTGGATATCAACGTGAAACATTCGTCTAGTCAACTCAATTGACATTGACTACTTATGTAAATTCTTTTCGCAATACATCAAAATGTTTTATGACGTCATGATACCGTACTTTTTACAGTACGTTGAGGATTTCGTCAGTTTTGATTTCGTAATTATACATCATACCATAGCGGGTTGTTGATCCTAAGTTCACATCCAACACCAAGTTCAATGGTATTAACAACTTCATCGTTTTACCACCCTTGCATCGAATGCACAGATGATATAAAATTCATTTTGAATATTTTAAATCAATTTTTGTCTAGCCAAAGCAATTAGCATAGACATACCAAGAATAGCTTTTTTTAAAAAAAATTCTATTGATTCCAAAAGTTGAACCAATTCTTTCCCTTTCAAAGTACATATCAGCATGAGTTCAATAAAGTTCGAAATCTAGCATATCTAGATGACTTGGAATATCCTATTTCTCCATCTTCCTTCATTGTCTTCCTGCGAAAATACTTAATCATCTCTAGCACCTTCAATACTAAGACTACTGAAAGCAACTTATTTTCAGTCTAACATTACTATACCGTAGTACAGTCCATCAACTTACCACACATTATGAGTTCAGGAACTTTCCACAATAATATGAGTTTAAGAACATCCAGACAGACCATAAGCGTCCATACGCTGAGACGTTCGAAAACATACCATATTATTATGAGTCATGAACTTACCATAAGTATGAGTTTCAAGAACTCGCACCTACCTTATCGTTCTCTACCTACCAAGTACATACATGAGAAAAGATTCACCTTCTCGTTATATACATCTTGATAGTGCGACCAATCCCAATGATTATCACTACCAGAAGCTAAGTGATTGTAGAACCAAACACAATTCCCCGCCCATACAGAAAATTGTTCAACTCAGCTTCTGACCGATATAAGGAGCTAAGCGGTTGTTACACCAAGAACAATTCTCCGCCCATACAAAGAATTGTTCAACTTAACCACTATATCGCATAAGAAGCTAAGTGGTTCTAAAACCACGTACAATTTCCCCTCCCATACAAGGAATCATACAACTCAGCTACTGATATGATTCCTCAATTAAAATTTTTCAACTTCTAAATCTCTCTCTACTTAATACGAATTTTCTTTAATTCATATATTATCCTTCATAACTCAATCTAAGTTCTTCTTCCCGTACGACTTCATAGTACCTTTCATTTATGGCACTAGCTATAAATCATTCATCGTTTAATAGCCCATCTGTTACTACGAGTCACTATGATCACGTGGTGATCTTCTTATCCTTCTCTCTACGATTATAGTTTTAGGTACTCTACCTAAGGTTTACAACCTATCAGCTCTGATACCAACTTGTAACACCCCGAAATCTGGTGTATCTTCACACCCGAATTTCGTACGTCACGAGTACATCATTCATCCAACATACATCATTATATAATGCAATATAACGACATACACTCTCAAATCCCAGGTTCTGGAACCTTATGACCTCTTTTATTACAAATAATAATAAATACATTATTCATTTCATCTTACATGAGTGACTTTTATTCGCCACAAAGGATACATAACAGTTCATTAAAGTAGTCTATAATTCAATTTCATCTTTTTATATTACAAGTCTTCACTTGATCTTCTCGCTCCTTCATATTCTGAATGGTACTTCATCTAGATACCGTCAGCTTGATCTTTACGGGATCCTTAAGTTCTTCTAACCTTGTTCGCTGAATTTTTTTTTTCATTTAAAGCAAGTATGAGCATTCAATTGCCCAGCAAGTCATAATAGTTGAACAAACAACTTCAAAATTAAAACATTTCTTTTGAACTTCTATAACCGAACAAAGGTTATGAAGTAGCTTGAATAATAGGATTAGTCTCGATTCCTATCATCTTAAAACATCGGTCACTTTCATTTTTAAATACTTTCATTCCTCTACCTTTTTCATAGACATCCTGTCTGGCTAGAATCATTAGCACAAACTTAACAATAATGATTCATGTATAAACAGAACATACGTGTATTGAAAAGCTCAATCACAGAACAATTCATATCATAGAAACACCGAAGTATTCAAATTGTGGCACAAGGCCTCATACATACTACCACATTGTACATACATCGCATATATGCACATAGACAAGACTTCTCAAGTACAACATCTGAGAAGTTTAAGAAACTAGCATTCATGTAATATGAATGAAGTTAGGAAACTTGCCTTATGCCCAGCTACAGCTTACGCTGAACTGCTCGTTTCTATTCCTATATAACACATAAGGAGATAACATAAACACCAATTAGTCATATATTGAACTTACGCATTAGTTTAGTTAACTTTACTTCTTAGGGTTCGCGTTCTTACAATATAAGTTTACGTGACTAACTTCCTTTACCAATTTATGGCTTTATGACATAAGGAGATGTCTTACTCAAAACGCTCATCATCTTGGATAATTTATACTCTTATCTTCTTTTTATAAATTCTCTAGAACTCAGCACACATCACATCTCTACTAGTAGTCCATATGGTACTCTGAGTGGTTTCCCACAAACAACCAACAAACAAGTTCCCATCTCATCTACACTGCAATCATAATGAGTTAGATCGGTTGCCAGTTTTGTATAGACCTTCGCTCTCTGAAGGAATTGTTTAGCCCAGCTCCCATATGTCAACCATCAAAGGTTACAATTGTACCACAATCTAACTTCTCTTAACTTATATGAACTATTAAACTATAATGTTCGATTAAGTCAATTTCTTATTCCTTACGATTTTCTGACAACTAAATGTCATCCTTCCGGATTCATTCTTTATCGAATCACATTCGGCTTTCACTAATCTTATTACCGTTTGTTACGGCATTCTTGATAATTCATATACTATTTAATACTTTCATTATCCATTACATGAACCTCGGGTTCATTACTCGTTCTTAGTGTCAAAGCCATACCGATCATTGTATGCTAAGACCAAGCGTCCATCGCAACGACGTTGCGTTCAGAGCGTCTATACGCTTCACACTTATCTCTCATTATCATGACATAACATTGAAATGTTATTCATTACCCTCGTCACTCAACATCCAAGGAATCACAATCATAGCAATTCCTCACGTTCGTTCATCCTGACTACGGTCCCCGGACATCGGTTACGTAACTTGTGATTTATATTCTTTGTTATTTAATCTCGTTTAATCTTTACGTTCTACCTTTAATAAAGGTTTAAGTCACTTGCATAAGTGTTATGTTATGTGATCTACATGTTCCTTATCTATCTGTACACTTCCGCCAGGAGTTGAGTAGTTAGACTCTCCTCACTGGCCTTGCTCCGCCCGCCCTCAAGTACTATGACTCGTGCCCTTCCTTTACCTCATATTGCAAGGCCCCCTACTTCACCTTATTCCTTTGGTCTGGCGTTACGGCGCCAAACCCTTTATTATTTCTCGCGTTGTGGCACCACTCTCCAGAAGTTTATGGCCGAGTTCATTGCACTTGGCTTTCACTTCTCAGCTCATTAAATGACCGCAGTACGAGCCTAAACCCTAGAAATTTCTCTAAGTCTTGAATCAAGTTTGAGACGCTCACTTTCCGATCTCATAACTCCTTCGTTATAACTCGAAACGAGGTTGTTCAAAATCCATTCTCTTCCTTATCTTGCGTACTTCAATACCCCTCAGACAGAACTTCATTCTGAATTAGTTAACGTGCCACTCTATTGGCTTGATCTTCACCCATCGTTCATTTTTACGCTTTTAACGCTCTTTGTTCGACCGTCCGTATTTCAATCATCCGAACTCAAAACTCACTCGTTCTTGAGTCCACGACTCACATTTTCTATGTTTTCTTACTTTCTTATGAAACCCTACACGTTCGGGTTCATTTACTAACTTTCTAATTCTCGTTTGTCTTTTACAAAATTTTCGCCATAACTTCGTTATAGCTAAGTTTTAATCCGTTCTTCATGAACGTTTCTACCGATCCTAACCAAGCAAGAAGCAACTAACTTATGCACGATGGTTTTAAACTTGTCCATCAACACCAATTATCCTACAATGGTTTTAAATTTGTCCATCAACAACATTCTTCGTGTTCTTCGCGTGTTCTTCGTGTTCTTTGTTTGTTCTTCGTTTTAATCGATATTTTGGATTATGATTTTAGTTTTTATTGGAATTTGATGTTATAGAATATCATTCCTTACTTATTTCACCTACTTATTCATATAATCCACTCGGATCGCTCTAATTCATTACGAATCTTATACTTCCTTAAGAAATTTATAAACTAAATTTTTAATTCTTATTTCTTTGTTTTCTCATGATTTCAATCATATGAAATCATTCCAATCTTCTTTTACTTCTTAATCCTATTAAGTTATGTTTTTAAACATAGAACTTAAAGAAATTTAAAAAGAGACAAAGTTCCGGATTACCGTTCTTCTTTAATCTTCTCCCGTTGGACAAAGTTTGCACATGAGGAAGCTCTTCCTCCTCCTCCTACTTCCCATCCGACCTCTCTCTCTCTCTCTCTCTCTATGTTGTAGGATTTTCAAAATACCAAAACAATGAGCTCAAGGTTCTTATTTATAGAATTTCCAAGCTAGGGGTATTTTAGTCATTTCGCCCCCAAACCTCCTTACTATTCACATCTCCTTACTATTCCCACCTCCTCAATACACCTCCTTACTATTCACGTAGCTTCCCTTGGAAGCTTCGTGCTTCCGTCTTTCGGTTTTCGTCCGACAGTTCGAAAACTGCGATTCCCGGAATCCAAATATTTTTGGATATTTCGTCTTTCCTTTACCGACCAATTTTTACGTATTCTTTGGATCTTCGAAAAATTGAAAAACACTTTTTGACGTTGAGCGTTTTCCTTCACATTTTACCCTAACGTAGCTAAACGAGTGAAAATTAGATAGCAGTACTTTTCGTCATTTTTATTTCGTCCGATTTTTATACGTTTTTCGAGAAAAACTTTTATCGGCTTACTTAACTTTTCACAATATATTATCGTCAAATCTTTCGATGGAATGTCATTTTGACATACCGAACTCTCGGAATGGCCTAGGTTATTCAAACCCTAACCCTTAGGGTTTCATCAGGTGAATAGTTCCTATTTCGTCTTTTTCCCCGAAAATATTTTGTTACCAATTTTTTTTTATTTTAGTCTTGTAAATTCTTATTCAATCAGTCTAGCTCGTAGCCAGAATCCTCCCAATTTATAATTATCCTAGGTTATAGAACGATTAACGAACACATAGCACATAATAATATTAATAAAAATTCCTTTTATTAATAACTAATTCTTTAAACCTAAATCCTGGACGATCCAAATTTTTGGGTCGTCACAAGTGCTATAAAGCTAGGGTTCCTATGTGGGAGTACAGAAACAAGTGTGAGAGCTATCAATTTCAAGCTTTTCTTCTTTCCCAATCATATAATCTGTGCAATTACTAGCAAATACAAATGGGGCCTAAGCGAGCACGATCTATTACGTCGTCTTCTTCATCCTCTGCGGGCAGTCAAGAGGCTGACATTGTGGATCATGAAAAATTCCCTAATTTGGAAGCTCAACAAGAGTACTACCGCATTGTGGCGAAAACGTTAGTCAAGGAGCGAGGATTCAAGCCGGAAAGTCAGGATGGTCAGTTGTGCGCCATGATTCGAGAGAGAGGTTGGGGTGGACTGACGGCGACTCCAATACCCAGTCCTATGAGCATAGTCCGTGAATTCTATGCCAATGCCAAGGTTACTATGAGCGGAATATCTCTGGTTAGGGGTAACGAGGTAAATTACAGGCCCCGTGCTATTCGATCAATTTTCAAAATTACAGATGCACCGCCAGTGGGAGCTTCTAATTGGATAACCGGGTCTCATTTGGAGACCAACATAGAGTTGATCATTGTAGAGTTATGTGTGCCAGGTACAAAATGGACGTATAAAGTTGGCACAACACAACATGCAAGTTATTCCTAAATGCAAACACTAAATCGCTATTCAAAAGCGTGGAACTTGTTCATATGTGCCAAGCTCATGCCTTCTGCCCATCAGCACGAAATATCAGCAGAGAGGGCAAGTCTTCTGGGGGGCATAATCACCGGAAAGTACATCGACATTGGTCATCTCATTCACAAGAATATGTTGCGCTATTTATGGGGAGTAACGATTGGGAGCATTCCACACGCATCCGTTGTAAGACCTCAACTTTTTATAAATAAAGATTTAATTTCTCTAATTATTATTTTGAAATAGTAAGGGGTTGATTTGATTATTGTGGTTAGTTATGGGTAAAATACGCAAATATTTTAAATAAGCAAGTGGCTATAAAATACTAATTGTTGTTGGAGAATATTCGTTTGGTCGTGGAATATTCTTACTGTTGGGGAATATTCCTACGACGGCGCAGCCTTGTGTGGGCTCATAACGAAAAGCGATTGGATGAAGAAAACGACAAGTATAAGTTGTTTATAAATAACGGTAGCAGTTATTCACAGATTATCTTTGTTGGAATACCGGTGGTTAAAAAAGCGATGTCTGGCGTTGTTGCACAAGATGATTACCGGTATTGCACCAATTATTGATTCTTACGTAAGAAGGCACTACTCAATAATTGTTACAATGATTACTGTTCAGCATTTTATTTTATCGATTTAATAATTGTTGCGTTGATTTTTTATATTAATGTTGTTTCAATAATTGTCACTACATAGTATTTTCCATTATCGAAGCAATAATTCATATTATCTGAATAATATTATTAGAAAACATTATTGGCAATGTCTAGAAAGTTCTGTCCAAGGAGAGGTTTGGTCACCTAATTGCGCGCCAATAAGGAGAAATTCATATTGGAAATTACCCTCTTCACGGACCTGCACGGTTTGTCGATCTTTGTGATTCTGTGATATTATTTGTGAATAATTAATTATTGATTTATATGATGAGGAAAATATTGATTTTATGTGGATATGGATGGAGAAAATTTTTAAGTGACAATTGTTAAAAAATTGATATTTTATCTTTTCTGATAAAATAATATTTTATTATATTATTATAATATAATAATGGTGATATTTTTACAATGAATGTGGGATATATGAGTATATGAGGAGGAAGAGTATTTTTGTTGCAAAAGTTGTTTAAAACATGTTAAACATGTTGGTGGACCCATTTCTTGACTGAAATTTGATTATAACCTGTAAAATCGCCCGTTTATGGATTTCGGTCAATTTCTGTTTGGAATTTGGAAAAACTTTCTTCTGCAAAGTTGTAGAGAATTGAATTTCCTATAAAATATCGCAAGAGTTGAATTTTCTGATAAAAGGGCTATTTATTATGAATTATTGAAGTTCCGAAATTCCTGAATAATTGATTTTTGGAAGTTTTAATTGTTTTATTTAAGAAATACGTTTTTGTTGTTTTGGAACATGTGTGGCTGATGTTTTTGCCAAAGAAGTGGGTGTAGGATGTTTAAGAAATTTATATTATTATTATATTAAATTTTCTGCTTTGGTGTTCTAAACAATTTCCTATAAATAGGGTGTTTATGTTAGAATTGAAAATCACATCAGAAACACAAGTTTTCTCTCTCTTTCTCTCTCGATATATTGAGCGTATTTTTGTGAGTATTTTAGTACTTTGAGTATTGCTATACGGTGCAAGTTCTTTCAGCACTATATCCAGTCAGAAGTACTATCCTTTTGAGGTAAGAGATATTATTTTTTAAAAAATGATATTATTTCTTCAATATCATTATGCCGAAATATTGGTTGGAACCTTTTATCAAATTTGGAACTTTTTCATGTCGGGATTACTATTCATGAGTTACTATTCATGAGTTACTATTCATGAGTTACTATTCACGAGTACTATTCACGAAGCATGATAATGTTTTTTGGTGAAATTTCTATCTTTTGGTGTCGGAGTTACTAGTCACATATACGACACTATTCACGTATACGACACTATTCACGAATACGACACTATTCACAGAAAAATTAAATTTTCTTTTCTATGTCCAAGATTGTCTGTTATAGTTCCTATCTTTGATTGGATCTATGTTTTGGTCTTCATTCTTGAATTTTACTGCACTCTGATTATTTATGCAGTATTTTTGAACTTGGATTGTGTAAAGTGCGAATCCTTAATATTTATTTTTTTGTTTCACTAGATTCGTTTTCTTTAAAATATTTTTCATCATCCTCATTCCTAAATGATAATATAACTGAATATCTTTGGCATGTAGGGCAAAGATGAATGATTTTATAATGAATATCTTTGGCCCGTAGTGCAAAGATGACTATTTGATTCAAGATGTATATTGACTGATTTTACAGGGATAAAATATCGATGATGGACTTTTAAATTCATAGATGATAGTAGATTTCATTCTCTACTTAACTCTTCTAATGAATTGTTGTTTCCGCTGTAGTTGTTGATCTAAAACTTGTTGTCTATTGTATTCTATTAGATTTTTCCCCATTGAAGACTAAGGATAATTTGTTGTACATTATCTTAGTCATAATATTCTTTACTGGGCTAGTTGAGCTCACCCTTTTCCTTTTTGTTCCATTTTTCTTCTCAGGAGATGAGAATATAGCTGGAACTAGTGGGGGTGTGGAGTAATGGTTCAAGACAGTTGTTTTAGTAGTCCTCACTATTTTGTAAAATAGTGTATCAATAATTGTAATGATGACTTATTTGAGTGTGGATATTGTCTAGAAGACAATATTTGTATTTAAACTCACGTTTATGTGTTGTCATATTTTGCACGACAATTGTATTAATGAAGTTGTAGTTGTTTTCGTACAATGTATTTGGCGACTCCAGAATGGGTGATGTATACCAATTTTGGGGGCGTCACGGTTGGTTCAGAGCTTAGGGATATGATCTCCATGCGGAGATCGGGAATAGAACTAGGAGGGAGAGAGAGTAAATCCTTCGCTAGTGTGTCCTACCTAAGCTTATTTGTTGGTGGGTTATAATATAGGGGTATTATGTTATTTGTTAATTTGTTAAATTAACCCTTATTTTATGGTAGTATTTGAGAATGTCGACTAAAAATGTTAACAATGGAGTAAATGAGACCATGGAGACACCTTTTCTCACCAACGAGGAGAACGCGTCAACAGTCGGTAATGTTCCTCCCGCTGTGAACAACACCACCGAGTAGATAATTTAACGATGGTATGTTTAGGAACTTTCTAGAATTCATGCAAAACCAAACGAGAAAGACTACTTTGCTCAAAATGCGGTGGAAACACCGTAACTCATGGATGGTCACCGCTAAGTAGTTCAAGGAGTTAGGGACCGGCAGAGTTTTTGGGAAAGCCAGAACCACTTATGGCGGCAGGCGTGGATAAAGAAGATCACTAAGATATTTGATGTCTTGGGATGCTCGAGGGGAGCAAAAGGTTCCTTTCGCCACTTTCATGTTACGAGGAGAGGCGATTATTGGTGGGAATCCGTAAAAGCGAACTTCGACCTACCGCGTCTTGATGATGATGTCTTGGGAGAAGTTCCAAGAATTGTTCAACGACAAGTACTTTCTCGAAAGTATTTGTCACATGAACAATATGAACGTGTCGCAGTACGAAGCTAAGTTTGTCGAGTTGTCCCGATTTGCATCCCATTTGGTTGATAATGAGGAGAGAATGACGCGAATGTTTCTGCGAGGTTTGAAACCCAAAATACGTCAATACCTCATTTCTCACAATCTTTGTTTATATTCAGATGTTGTAAATAGGGCTCAGTTATTGGAGCGTGATAATGAGTCGGCTCAACTGAAAAATAATGACCAACAACTCGATGATAATCATACCGGTGGTAACGGTAATCGGAACAATGATAACCATCGTGGAGGAAATTATCATGCCAGAAATGGTAACCACTTCGGTGGTAATCATGGCCAAGATAATAGAAGAAATAACTCAAGTGGAAATTTCAAAGAGAGAAGATTCAACAATGACGGGAACACATCGGCACCAAGACCAGCAATGAATTTTAGAGGAGGGGAAAGACCGCCAGTTAGATGCTACAGATGCAGAGAAGATGGACACATAAGTCCAAACTGTTCACAACCTTCTAAGGTATGTTATAATTGTGGAAAAGAAGGTCATAACACTCGAGATTGTACGGTAGCGAAAACCAATCCAGCGGGGATGGTGACTCAAAAGGCTATCCCGGACAAGTCAAAGTCAACGGTTCCTGGAAGAGCGTTTGTCGTGACTCGATCGAAATCGAGGAACCCAAACGAAGTTAGCATGGGTTAGTTAATTATAAATTCTTACGAAGTTTATACCTTTTTAGATACATGTTCTACCCATTCATTTATCTCTTCTGCTTATACTAAACGTTTAAACATGACTCCGGAGAAAATTAGACTTTGACGTATCTGTTGAAACTCCGCTATGAGAAACTTTCGTTACATCCGCTATTTATAAATCTTATTTGATCCAAGTTGGCACCATCACATTACCTGTTGACCTTATTTCTTTAAAAATTCTTGCATTTGATGTGACCTTAGGGATTTATTGATTAACTACTCATCATGCCAAAATTGATTGCTTTAAGTAAGGTTGTTAGTTTTCATATTCCTAAGCAACTTTGTTATTCGAATTCAAGCAACCAAACCATTGAAGTCAAACACTTTCATATCAAGCCATAAAGTCATTCGTTTATTGAAAAATGGATGTCAAGTTTTCTTAGCCCATGTTATGTACTTGAACAAAAATACGTCAGATTTGAATGATATTTCTATTGTTAGTAAATTTCCTGATGTATTTCCTGAAGAATTTCTTAGCTTACTCCCAAAGTGTGATATTGAATTTTGTAATGACTTTGAACCCGGTACAAAACCCATTTCTAAAATCTCATATCGAATGGCTCCTATTGAACTTCATGAGTTAAAAACCCAACTATAGAAGTTGATAACCGAGCCTCTATCTGGTGACTTCTTTTGTGGAATGCACCGAAGCCAGACACTCCGTAGGGGACGCCATATTCGTGCGATAATAAATTGATAGGTTTCATTGTGACGTGCTATCCAAGGTTGGGATATGAGTCACAGTTGAGAACAAACCTAAGTCGAATCGAAATTCACGTAGCTTTCTAAATCTTAGTTGGTTATTATCAAAGATTCGTTTAAGGATATTCTCGAATCGCTATTCTATTAATCACGGTGACTTTTCGTAGAGAGATACAAAATTCGAATGGAGCAACGAATGTGGGAAAAGCTTCGAAGAACTCAAGAGGAGACTTTAATCGATAAATTTAAAGATGCTCAAGCTACAGACTTGGAGTTGATGAATATGAAGAAGAAGATGCAAGAAGTCGTTATTCCAAAAGCGAGAATCGGCGATGTGAGGAAAGCTCAAACCTTCGATTTAGTAGTCCATTTGAATTCCTCGATCGAATAGGAACTACGACCTATAGACACATTTTACTGCCAAGTATGACGCGTGTTCATAACATTTTTCGTGTTTCGCTGTTACGTAAATATGTGGACGACCCGAACCACATTATTGAGTTAGAACCAGACGAGATAGCAGAAGATTTAACGTACGAGGAGGTACCAGTCAAAATCTTGGATACGAAGGAGCATGTCCTACGCACGTCAATTTCGAGGAAGAAATTTCATAAGGAGGGAGGTTGTAAGTCCCCAACTTTTTATAAATAAAGATTTAATTTCTCTAATTATTATTTTGAAATAGTAAGGGGTTGATTTGATTAATGTGGTTAGTTATGGGTAAAATGCGCAAATATTTTAAATAAGTAAGTGGTTATAAAATACTCATTGTTGTTTGGAGAATATTCGTTTGGTCGTGGAATATTCTTCTTTGTCGAATAATATTAAATGCGACCAGGCGTAGCCTTGTGTGGGCCCATAACGTAAAAGCGATTGGATGAAAAAAAAAGCGACAAGTATAAGTTGTTTATAAATAATCTGTGTAGTTATTCAGATTATCATTGTTAGAATACCGGTGGTTAAAACACACGATGTCTGGCGTTGTTGCCAACGATAGCTCACGGTATTGCACCAATTATTGATTTTTACGTGAAGGCACTACTCAATAATTTTTACGGTGATTCTTGCTCAAAGATTTTTATTTTATTGATTCAATAATTCTTTGCGTTGATTTTTTATATTCTTGTTGTTTCAATAATTGTCACTACACAAGTATTTTCCATTATCGAAGTAATAAGTCATATTATCTGAATAATATTATTAGAAAACATTATTGGTAATGTCTAGAAAGTTACATCTAAGGAGAGGTTTGGTCACCTAATTGCGGCGATGGGAGAAATTCTTATTGAAAGCCCCTCTTTCTTGGGAACTTCACGGTTGTCGATGATTGTGATTCTATGATATTATTTGTGAATAATTAATTATTGTTCAATTAACCCTTGTTTTGTAGTCAGTATTCTAGAATGATATCTCGAAATGCAAGGGATGAGCAATGGAGAAATCATGAGGACAAGGAAGATGGAAGCAAGGTATTAACTCTTTGAAATACCGAATACGTAAATTTCGGGGACGAAATTTCATAAGGAGGGAGATGTAAGACCCAAATTTTATGAAATAAAAGTATTCAATTTTTCTTATAATTACTATTCAATAATGGTTAAATTGATAAAAAGTAAATTTAAGGGTGATATATGAATTTTTTTTTCAAAATAAGCAAGTAGCTATAAAATACTTATTGTTGTTTGGGAATATTCGTTGGTCGTGGGAATATTCTTTACGTAGGGAATATTTGTGACCCCCCAAAATTAGGTATACGTCACCCATCTTGGGTCGCCACTTACATGGTACATAAATTCAAATACACTTACTAATATAATGTAGGTATACAATACGACATAAAGCGTGAGTTTGAATACAAATATTGTCTACTAGATATTATACAAACTCAAAAAGAGTCCTCATTACAACTATTATCACACTATTTCACGAGAATAGTGAGGACTATTAATGCTATCCTCTGGACCATTACTCCGTTCCCAGACTAAATCCCGGCTATGTTCTCATTTCACGAAGAAACGGTGAAAGAAAGGGTGAGCTCAACTAGCCCGATAAAAATATTATGACTAAGATAATGCAAAATAATTTATCATTAGCCTTGAACAGTGTTAAACCGATAAAATACAATAGACAACAAGTTTAAGCTGCGGTGGAATAAGCAATCCATTAAAAGAGTCAAGTAGAGAATAAAGTCTACTATCTTTTAGGTTTTAAAGGTTTTTCATCATTTGTTATAGTTGAGACTCGACTTTAATAAATAATCCACATCATCGAATCACCCCGCACTTTTCTGACGAGGATATTCATCAAATTATCAATGGTCATGACTATCTTAGAATCACCCACAGGTCATAATCATACCAAAACTATCCATCAACTTTGCATTCTGAGACCCTTTGAGGACTTTTATCACATCATTTATAACAAGCCATGATTATCTAGAATGATCCACGGTCATAACCATACTAAGTTCATCTATACACGTAAGTAGAAGATAACATAATATAACATGAGGATGATGACAATGATATAATAATTCAATAAAACAAGTTCAAGAATTATTTTATCCGGGAATTATTAACGTCCAAATTGTCAAAATGATCTTTGTTTTGTAGAGTAAAATTCAAGAATGATCGGAAGAATATTTCCATGAAAAGATCTTTGGATGAAGCGCAAATATCAAGGATATTCCACTAATTTCATGGAGTATAGAAGTCAAAGATTTAACCAATGGGTATAATAAAGAATGGAATAACAAAAGAAATCACCATGCATGCGGTGCTTTGCATAGGCGAGTTATTCAATGAATAATAATAATAACGAAACGGTCGGTGAAATTCACAAAGCGGGATGATCAACCAGAATAATAAATCTTTGAATAATAAACAATGGAACCGGTCCTGTAAAACACACAGATGGATATTCCAACGAGAATAATAAATGCGGAATAATAAACAATGAAACCGGTCAGGTGTAAAACACACGACGACGAGGATATTCAACGAGAATAATAAAGAATGGAATAACGAAGGAGATCACCAAGTATAGGGGATTCAGCGTATCTGAGTTATTCAATGAATAAATAAGAATGGAATAATATAAGGATTTCACCAAGTATAGGGTATCTGCGTGTCACGAGTTATGTATAGGGTATACCACTTTTACTGAGTTATTCAACGGAATAATAAGCAATGGAATAACAACAGTTCTCTTCATGAATAAGAAAGAATAACACCCTTTACGAATACAACAAATAATATTCCCTACCTTAGAAGAAATGAATATTGGCAAGGTGAAGTAGCGAGAATACTTTTCTTCTTTCTCTCTATAGTTTCTCTCTCTAGAGTTTCGATGAATTAAGTGAAAAATAATGAAGCACTAGGCCTCTATTTATAGAAGATTTCTAGCTTAGCTTTGCCCATGTGAAAAGGCAAGTGGCTTGACGGTTTGTGATGTGAAAAAAAAAAGTGGTTTGGCGCTTTGTAATGTGAAGACAAGTGGTTCGGCCTTTTATAATGTGAAACGACAAGTGGTTCGGCCTTGGTTCGGCCTTTGTAATGTGAAACGACAAGTGGTTCGGCGCTTTGTAATGTGAAACGACAAGTGGTTCGACTATTTGTAAAGGTAATTACTATTGACGAAGGTAATTACTATTCACAAAGGTAATTACTATTGACGAAGGTAATTACTTATTATTGACGAAGATAATTACTATTCACAAAGGTAATTACTATTAACGAAGATAATTACTATTCACAAAGGTAATTACTATTGACGAAAGGTAATTACTATTCACAAAGGTAATTACTTATTAATGAAGAAATTCTTAGAAGAGACTCTTAGATGATGACATATGGGCCCCCATAAAATAATCAAACTTACCACAAATGTCTCATATGACTCTTCTTTATATACATCGAGGATTGAATAAATATTACCACAAATCATTTTATTTTAATCAACACATTTAATCTTTCAACAATTATTAATCATTTATAACTTGTCGTCTCAATTATTGATTTAATACTATAACATATTATCTGAGATGATCTTGTGACAATAATTGAATCAATAATATAAGAGATATGATGCGTGAATTCTTGTAGCAATAATTGAGCATAGGTGAGTGACTTCTCACGTAAGCATCAATAATCAATATCGTGTGCTACTTATACTGACTACGCGTATTCTTCGTACTTTTTACTACCAGGGTAGTTCAGCGGTTTTAACGGTAACACCTCTGTAGTTATTTTTATAGAAAGATAATTTTGTCGTTTTCTAACTACGACAATACTTCCGTTGTGGGGTCCACCAATGATTGAGCTGTCGTACGAATATTCTCCGACAAAAAGAATATTCCCCGACCAAACGAATATTTTATAACAACTTGCATACTTTGCAAAATTTATAAATACTACCCACAACTATAATATTATCTTAAATTCACACCATAATATTAAAAAAATTATTTCGACAAAATTTAAATCTTTATTGATAAAATCTGGGGTCTCACAATCTCCCCTCCTTATGGAATTTCGCCCTCGAAATTAGGGTACGTACCTGGTATGATAAAGAGGTGAGGATACCTTGAATACCTTTATCGTTGAAAACATTAAATTCATCTTTGCAATCCGGCCAAAGATATTTATTCACAATTCATCTTTGCACTTTTGAGGCCAAAGATATACAAGCATAAAACCAATAATCTTTGAGGCGCAGACTTAATAGTATCACGACCACGAATTATCCATGCACCAATTGCCAAGGATATTCGTGTTTTCAATCTGATCGTGATTATACCGAATGATCCTCAGTCGTAATAATCATACCAAGTCTATCAATGCACTACGACCAAAGATGACTTTTACCACATCCATGAATTAATATTTCATTTTTGAGACTCACTTCAATAATTAATCCATATCATCGAATCATCCACGCACTACGAGCCGAGGATATTCATTAGTATCACGACCACGAATTATCCATGCACTTACGTGCCGAAAGATAATCGTGTATTCATTAGTATCCGACCACAAATTATCCACACTACGTGCAAAGATCCATGTATTCATTAGTATCACGACCACAAATTATCCATGATACGTGCGAAGATAATCGTATTCATTAGTATCACGACCACAAATTATCCATGCACTACGTGCGAAGATAATCGTGTATTCATTAGTATCACGACCACAAATTATCCATACACTACTGACCAAAGATAATCGTGTTTTCAATTACGGTTATGATTATCTTAGAAACAATCCTGGTCATAATCATACCAAGTCCATCTATGCACTTCTACTGAGCCACGAGATGACTTTCAACATAATATAAGCATGAGGATAATGATATAAAGAATCAATCAAATGAGATAAAGGATAAATATTAAACATTTATAATATAATTTATCCGAGGATTCAAGAATATCCCCATGTTATCAATCACTTAATAATCTCATAATCTAATATCCTTAATATTTTAATATTTTAATCACTTCTTAAATTTATAAACAATTTATTTCAATTGTTTACGCTTTACCATATAATGCATTTAATCATTCAAAAATGCCATACTCATAAGATATCATCACCAATTATCAAATCCTCATCAAAAAATATATGCATATATACTATATAGGATTCTCTAGCCATAAAATCCTATTTTCAACTTTGTTACTTCACATAACATATTTAACTCATATGTTAAGTAACTAAACTATTTTCATGAAAAATACCAAATCAGTCCCAAAATATTTCTTTTCTGGGAATTAGCATAATATAGTCCCATAATGAAAATATATTTTTCTCGAATTTTTAAAATTCATTTACTATTTTTCAAAATCAATTTCTAATTAATTCCTTAAGAAATTAGCTACCTCAAGTTTAACTCCAAAAATTCCCAAATCTTGGCAGGACCTTACACATGTTAACATGAGCTTCCAGTTTAAATTTCATGGTCATCGGAGTTATAGAACTCCGGTTATAGCATTTTTAAATCGAAAAAAACCTAAATATTGAAATAGTCATAACTTGCTCATTTTAAGTCGAAATGAGCTCATTTTTGGACAGGAGGTACTTTATACCATATACCTTCATGTCCCAAAAGGCCAGAATTTTTCTCATAATTTAAGTGGCTGAAACAGCCCGTCTAAAATCATGGCATCGACTTTTTTTTCGGTTTTTTTGCAGCTTTGCACTCCTTTGCTAAAATCAGTCCACACAAAAATCTACAACACCTTTTCCAGTAATTCCACTTGGATTAGTTAGGTAACTCATAGATCTAACTCTAGGACTTGACCACACTCAAAAATTCAAAATATAATAGGAGATATGGTCAATTGAATTTCATTTCGTTTTTCACCAAAAATCGATTTTCAACTCTTTGTGATTTCTAAGAACTTTCATGTTTTCACATAATAACCAACATAACTCATCATAACACTTACTAATACTTCATATACCCATGATTTTCATTAGTCCAATGCTTTTATTATGACTTTCATCATAATCCTCGTAAATGATCCTTTTAGTTGAAGAAATATTTGAGGTTTAAGAAATGGGTTTTTGTCTTTGGGGTCAATACAAAATTCGATTTCACGTTCTAGGGTAGGCTAGGAAGTCTTCAAGAATCGCCAAGAAATTTATTAATGATAGAAATATCATTCAAAAGCTATTACTCTCGTCCAAGACTTGGATAATCGTCACATTAATACCAATTGTGACTTCATCCCTTAACACAGATAGCACCTCACAATGATACCTATCAATTTGCCATCTTGATCCACGGCGTCGCCTCTGAAAAATGTCGGCTTGTGCATTTCACACAAGGAAGTCAACAACGAAAGGATCGGGGCTCTTTACTTATGGCTTGATATGACAATGATTGACTTTAGTGGTTTGGTTACTTTGAATTACGCACAACAAGTTGGTTATGAATA
Source organism: Panax quinquefolius (assembly GCA_020205615.1). Classification (NCBI taxonomy): domain Eukaryota; kingdom Viridiplantae; phylum Streptophyta; class Magnoliopsida; order Apiales; family Araliaceae; genus Panax; species Panax quinquefolius. The sequence goes on from CM035162.1 coordinate 81,437,639, forward strand.
TAAAAGCTAACAACCTTACGAAAAGCATGATGAGTAGTTAACCAATTGATTCCTAAAATCACATCAAAGGCAAATATTTTCAAAAAGATAAGATCGACGAATAACGTGAAAATGTTTATTTGAATCAAACAAGATTTAAAAATAGTAAGCGATAGCGAAGGGCTCCTACTAACGAAGTTTCAACCAATAAGTCAAAGTTTAACTTCTTGGTCAAATTTAAATGTTGAACACAACTAGGTGAAATAAAAGAGTGGGTAGAACGGGTATCTAACACGGTATAGACTTATGAGCTTATGATTAACTTACCGTGATAACTTTATTCGGGTTCCTCGTCACGAGAAAAAAAAAAGCTCTCTCTTAAAACTACTGGCTTTGGTTTATGCAGGGATGACCTTTGGTGCCTCCATCCTAGTTGAATTTGTCTTGATGGCGACAAAATCGAGCTAAGTGACCTTCTCTTCCACAATTATAACATGCTTTGAATGACGGCATGGCGCGATTCGGATGATGTGTCCCTCTCCTCCGCATTTGAAGCATATGATTGGTGGTCTTTCTCCTTCCTTAACAACGGGTCTTTGGTCTTGGCGTCTTTCCATCATTGTTGAATCTCCTTTTCTTGAAATGTCCATTCTTATTGTTTTGGCCCCGATTACCACCAAAGTGGTTACCATATTTGGCTTTATTGATTTCCTCCACGCTTGTTGTCACCGCTTGATGACTACTCTCATTTGGTATTATAATTTTGCTTACATTTGCTCTCTCTTTTTAGTTAAGTTGACTTCGTTATCGCGCTCCACTAATGAGCCCTATTTACAACATCTCGAATAAAAACGCGGTTTATGAGAAATAAGATGTTGGCGTATCTCGCTTCAAACCTCTTAAAAACATTCGCGCCATTCTCTCTTCATTATCCACCAGTGGGGGCCTTGGCCGTGATAACTCATAAATTTTGCCTCGTATTGCGACACGGTCATATTGTTTTGTTCAACTTGATAAACTCCACCTCCTTCATGTGGCGCGAATACTTTCGGGAAAGTATTTGTCGTTGAAACGACTCTGGAACTTCTCCCAAGATATCTTGATCTGAAAGAGTTGAGTCGTTTCTGGATTCCCACCGATGTCTGCTCTCTCGCCATGAACATAAAAAGCGGCAAAAGGAACCTTTTGCTCCTCGGAGCATCCCAAAACATCAAATATCTTGGTAATCTGCTTTATCCATGCTTCCGCGAGAAGTGGTTTTGGCTCTCCCTTAAACTCCGGTGGTCCCAGCCTTGAATTGTTTAGCGGTGACCTTGAGAGAGTTTTCCGTGTTTCCACCTACGTTTTGGGCGGCGATCGCTTTACTTTGATGTTGCATGAATTCTAAAAACTTCTTAAGCGTCTGTCGTCGTTAAATCGATTGATCGGTGTTGTTGTTTACGGGAGGATTATCGCCATCTGTTGCACATTGTCCTGATTATTGATCTGTGGAGAATCAACGGTCTCCACATGCTCCATTGCTATTCTCAACATTCTCGGATGCCATTTTCAAACAACGCCACAAAATAAGGGTTAATTGACATACGACATATTATCACTATACTCGTGAGCCAATCAAATACCAAATAAACTTAGGTAGGTCATACTAGCGAAGGTATTCCCGTCTCTCCCCTCTAGTACTATTCTCACATCTTAGCGGGGATCATATCCTAAGCTCGATACCAAGCGTGGCGCCCCCAAAATTAGGTATCGTCACCCATCTTGGGTCGCCACTTACATGGTACATAAATTCAAATACAACTTACTAATATAAGCGTAGGTATGCAATACGACATAAAGCGTGAGTTTGAATACAAATATTGTCTACTAGATATTATACAAACTCAAAAAGGAGTCCTCATTACAACTATTATCACACTATTTCACGCGAGAATAGTGAGGACTACTAATCTTATCCTCTGGACCATTACTCCGTTCCCCAGACTTCGTCCCGGCTATGTTCTCATTTCTTGAAGAGAACGGTGAAAGAAAAGGGTGAGCTCAACTAGCCCGAAGAAATATTATGACTAAGATAATGCGAGAATAATTTATCATTAGCCTTGACGATTGTTAAACCGATAAAATACAATAGACAACAAGTTTAAGCTGCGGTGGAATAAGCAATCCATTAAAAGAGTCAAGTAGAGAATAAAGTCTACTACTATCTTTTAGGTTTTAAAGGTTTTTCATCATTATGTTATAGGCGAGAGACTCGACTTTAATAAATAATCCACATCATCGAATCACCCACACTTTTCTGACGAGGATATTCATCAAATTATCAATGGTCATGACTATCTTAGAATCACCCACAGTCATAATCATACCAAAAACTATCCATCAACGCATTACGAACCTTTGAGGACTTTTATCACATCATTTATAACAAGCCATGATTATCTTAGAATGATCCTGGTCATAACCATACTAAGTTCATCTATACACGTAAGTAGAAGATAACATAATATAACATGAGGATGATGACAATGACATAATAATTCAATAAAACAAGTTCAAGAATTATTTTATCCGGGAATTATTAACGTCAAATTGTCAAAATAATCTTTATTTTGTAGAGTAAAATTCAAGAATGATCGGAAGAATATTTCCATGAAAAGATCTTTGGATGAAGCGCAAATATCGAGGATATTCCACTAATTTCATGGAGTATAGAAGTCAAAGATTTAACTTAATGGGTATAATAAAGAATGGAATAACAAAAGAAATCACCATGCATGCGGTGCTTGCGCATAGGCAGGTTATTCAACGAGAATAATAATAACGGAACCGAGGTCGGTGAAATTCACAAGCGGGATGATCAACGAGAATAATAAATGCTGAATAATAAACAATGGAACCCGGTCCGGTGTAAAACACACACGACGAGATATTCCAATGAGAATAATAAATGCGGAATAATAAACAATGGAACCGGGTCCGGTTGTAAAACACACGAGCGAGGATATTCCAGCGAATAATAAAGAATGGAATAACGAAGGAGATCACCAAGTATAGGGGATTCCAGCGTATCTGAGTTATTCAACGAATAAATAAGAATGGAATAATATAAGGATTTCACCAAGTATAGGGTATCTGGCGTATCGAGGTTATGTATAGGGTATACCACTTTTACGAGTTATTCAACGAGATAATAAGCAATGGAATAACAACAGTTCTCTTCATGAATAAGAAAGAATAACACCCCTTACGAATACAACAAATAATATTCCCTACCTTAGAAGAACCGAAATATTGGCAAGGTGAAGTAGCGAATACTTTTCTTCTTTCTCTCTATAGTTTCTCTCTCTAGAGTTTTTGTGAATTAATGAAAAATAATGAAGCACTAGGCCTCTATTTATAGAAGATTTCTAGCTTAAGCACCGCCATGTGAAAAGCCAAGTGGCTTGATTTGACGTGATGTGAAAAGAAAAGTGGTTTTTGGCGCTTTGTAATGTGAAACGAACAAGTGGTTCGGCCTGTAATGTGAAACGACAAGTGGTTCGGCGCTTTAAAGTAATGTGAAACGACAAGTGGTTCGGCCTTTGTAATGTGAAGCGACAAGTGGTTCGGCCTTTGGTAAAGGTAATTACTATTGACGAAAGGTAATTACTATTCAATTACTATTGGGTAATTACTATTGAAAGGTAATTACTTATTGACGAAAGATAATTACTATTCACAAAGGTAATTACTATTACTATGAAGATAATTACTATTCACAAAGGTAATTACTATTGACAAAGGTAATTACTATTGACAAAGGTAATTACTATTCCTGAAAGTAATTACTATTGAAAGACTCTTAGATGATGACATATGGGCCCCCATAAAATAATCAAACTTACCACAAATGTCTCATATGAGACTCTTTATATACATCAAGGATTGAATAAATATTACCACAAATCATTTTATTTTAATCAACACATTTTTAATCTTTCAACAATTATTAATCATTTATAACTTGTCGTCTCAATTATTGATTTAATACTATAACATATTATCTGAGATGATCTTGTGATAATAATTGAATCAATAATATAAGAGATATGATCACGACAATTCTTGTAGCAATAATTGAGCATAAATGAGTGACTTCTCACGTAAGCATCGATAATCAATATCGTGTGTACTACTATACAACTACAGCGTATTCTTTGTACTTTTACTACTAGGGTAGTTCAGCGGTTTTAACGGTAACACCTCTGCCGTTATTTTTATAGAAAGATAATTTTGTGGTTTTCTAACTACGACAATACTTACGTTAATGGGGTCCACCAATGATTGAGTAGTCGTATGCGAATATTCTCAAACAAAAAGAATATTCCCCGACCAAAAGCGAATATTTTATAACAACTTGCATACTTTGCAAAATTTATAAATACTACCCACAACTATAATATTATCTTAAATTCACACCATAATATTAAAAATTATTTAAAACAAAATTTAAATCTTTATTGATAAAATCTGGGTCTCACAATATTCGCTCGATTTACGCAATATGACCATTTTGGGCCCCATAACGGATAACTTGTCGGATGAAGAAAATGACAAATTTGAGTTTTATAAATAACGGCGTAGTTGTTACCATTAACACCGTTGGAATACCCGGTGGTTAAAATACGATAATATGCGTGGTCGCATTAAAGTAGCGTTACCACAGATTGCACAAATATTGTTGAATTATTGACCTTACGTAAGAAGGCACTACTCGATAATTATTACGATAATTATCGCTCAATATTTTATTTTATTGATTCAATAATTGCTGCGTTGATATTTTATATTATTGTTGTTCAATAATTGTCATTGCACAAAGATTCTCATTATCGGATCAATAATTCTTATTATTTGAATAATATTATTAGATAACATTATTGGCAATGTCTAAAAAGTTCACATCGAGAGGTTTGGTCACCTAATCAATTGCTACGGTAAGAGAGAAGTCCTTATCGAAAAGCCCTTCTTTCCCAGGGAATTGCACTGTTTGTCGTTCTTGTGATTACATATTATTTGTATATGGTTTATAAATAATTTTGGTGGAAAATTCTAGAAATGGGTGGGCCCCACTTTTGGTTGTTGGGGATGGTGGCTGATTTTTGGTGGTTAGAATAGTAGCGAGTAAAGCCATCGGGTTCTTGATTTTTGGTCCCTTGACGTCTTAACATTTTTATATAAATAGGGCTAAGTTAAATTAAAAATCACACCGAATTCATAAGCTTTCTCTTTTTTCTCTCTAGATTATCAAGTGTATTTTGTGAGTATTTAGATACTTGGTGAATTTCTATTCATCGGTCTGAGTTTCCTTCATGTCATATCCATCCGATATCCAAATCGGAAGTGCTCTTTTTGAGGTAAGGGATAGTAAGGGATAGTAAGGGATATTAAGGGATATTAAGGGATGTTATATTCTTCATAATGATGTTATTCTTTCAATATCATTATACTGACATATTGGTATGAATCTTATTGTGGAATTTCTACCTTTTTGAGTCGGGGTTACTATTCACGTATACGGCACTATTCACGTATACGGCACTATTCATGTATATATCACTATTTATGTATATGACATTATTTACGTATACGGTACTATGTACGAATACGGAGTACTATTCATGAGTTACTATTCAGGAGTTACTATTCATGAGTTACTATTCATGAGTTACTATTCACGAGTTACTGTTCACTAGTTACTATTCACGGGTACTATTCACGACAAAAAATTGGTTTCTTTTTCTAACCAAATTATCGTTGATTTATGAATCTTACTCTTGAAATTAAATCCATGTTTTGATGATATTGTTTTTATTATCATATATAAGATTTTTATAATCCTGGTGAAGAAATTTTTCTTTAACTTGAGTGTAAAGATGGGTAGATTATTGGTATGATCATGACTATGGGTTCTCTTTGGCCAGTAGTGCAAAGATGAATTGTGACTAGTATGATCATGACCATTGAATTTATAATTGAATATTTTTTGCTTAAGTGCAAAGGTCAATTGATCAACATGGTTATAATTATGGTTTATATAGATTTTGAAATGATTATATATTTCTTTGAGATATTAATATATTTGGCCTGTAGAGCAAATATGAACTGTTGATGAATATCTTTGGCATGTATTGCAAAGATGAACTGTTGATGAATATCTTTGGCCTGTAGTACAAAGATGAACTGTTGTTGAATATCTTTGGCCCGTAGTGCAAAGATGACATGTTGTTGAATATCTTTGGCCTGTAGTGCAAAGATGAACTGTTAATGAATATCTTTGGCCCATAGTGCAAAGATGAATTTATTAGTATGATTATGAATAGGAACTGTGATTTGGTATAACCATGATCATTGATGTTTCAGGTAAATACAGGTGATGAAAATTATCTTCGTCCTGGATGAGAAGAGGAATTTAGAATCACAATTATGATTGTGAGTTATTCATATGATTGTGGAAAGGAACTGTTGATTTATATTACAGGGATAAAACATTTTTGGTGGACTTTTAAATGGAGAAGATAATAAACTTTATGGTCTATTTGACTCTTCTAATGGATTGCTCGTTCCGCTGCAACTATGGTTGAAAAGTTTTATCATCTACCATATGTTCTAAATCTCTGATTTATTACTGATGAAGGCTATTGATAATTTAATTATCTTTAGTCATGATATTCTTTACTGGGCTAGTTATGCTCAACCTTTTGCTTCACAATTCCTTTTCAAGTAATAAGAGTGTAGCTGGGTCGAGGCGGGGGTAACAGGGGAATAGAACGGTGGTCATCATTTTGTAGTTATATTTGGTGAATCAACTAGGATGAGGCGAACCCAACGTTGGAAGGGTGTTTTGTCGCTATCATACAAGATGTCTAATGACATACAACCTCGTGTCATCATAAGGCATGGTTGTGCTCATCCACTTGCTGAGTATATCTACGAGCACTACCTATATGATCTTGGAGTTTATTTGAAGTATAATTCTCAATTAGAGACAGTGGAGATAGTTATATGTCAAGAGAAGACTCACCATTGGGAAGAATATGATAGTAATCTTCTTGTTTTTCTTTGGGGTCTATTGGGTCAACCAAGGATAATTTTGTGGCCATATGATATCTATTATAACCTAAACGCATGGCCTCCCATGTACGAAGGTTTCCTTAAGCACTTCCCAAAGGTTTTAATTTCTAAAAATAGTTTTTGGCTATACCTTTATGTAGGGTGCCATTGTGACATGCTATCCAAGGTTGGGACATGAGTCACAGTTGGAATATATTTGTATCAAAACTCACATCATTTATGTTGTTGTATTTTGCACGACAATTATTGTAATAAAGTTGCAGTTATTTTCTATATCATGTATTTGGCGACTCAGAATGGGTTGGGTGGTTTAATTGTTTTATTTAAGAAAAATGTTTTTGCCAAAAAAGTGGGCGTAGGATGTTTAAGAAAATTATATTATTATTATATTAAATTTTCTGCTTTGGTGTTCTAAACAATTTCCTATAAATAGGGTGCTTATGTTAGAATTGAAAATCACATCAGAAACACAAGTTTTCTCTCTCTTTCTCTCTCGATATATTGAGCGTATTTTTGTGAGTATTTTAGTACATTGAGTATTGCTATATACTGGTTGCAAGTTCTTTCAACACTATATCCAATCAGAAGTACTATCCTTTTGAGGTAAGGGATATTTATTTTTAAAAAAATGATATTATTTCTTCAATATCATTATGCTGAAATATTGGTTGGAACTTTTTATCAAATTTGGAACTTTTTCATGTCGGGGTTACTATTCATGAGTTACTATTCACGAGTTACTATTCATGATTTGCTATTCACGAAGCATGTTGATTTTTTTAGTGAAATTTCTATCTTTTGGTGTCGGAGTTACTATTCACGTATACGGCACTATTCACGTATATGGCACTATTCACGAATACGACACTATTCACAGAAAAATTAAATTTTCTTTTCTATGTCCAAGATTGTCTGTTATAGTTACTATCTTTGATTGGATCTATATTTTGGTCTTCATTCTTGAATTTTACTCCACTCTGATTATTTATGAAGTAGTTTTTGAACTTGGATTGTGTAAAGTACGAATCATTAATATTTATTTTTTTGTTTCACTAGATTCGTTTTCTTTAAAATATTTTTCATCATCCTCAGTCCTAAATGATGATATAACTGAATATCTTTGTCCTGTAGTGCAAAGATGAATGATTTTATAATGAATATCTTTGGCCCGTAGTACAAAGATGAACAGGTGTTGAGATGAATATGACCAACTGATGAATATCTTTGGCCCGTAGTGCAAAGATGACTATTTGATTCAAGATGTATATTGATTGATTTTACAGGGATAAAATATCGATGATGGACTTTTAAATTCATAGATGATAGTAGATTTCATTCTCTACTTAACTCTTCTAATGAATTGTTGTTTCCGCTGCAGTTGTTGATCTAAAACTTGTTGTCTATTGTATTCTATTAGATTTTTTCCTGTTGAAGACTAAGGATAATTTGTTGTACATTATCTTAGTCATAATATTTTTTATTGGGCTAGTTGAGCTCAACCTTTTCCTTTTTGTTCCATTTTTCTTCTTAGGAGACGAGATTATAGCGGGAACTAGTCAGGGTATGGAGTAATGCTTCAAGACAGTTGTTTTAGTAGTCCTCACAATTTTGTAAAATAGTGTATCAATAATTGTAATGAGGACTTATTTGAGTGTGGATATTGTCTAGAAAACAATATTTGTATTTAAACTCGTAGTTTATGTGTTGTCGTATTTTGCACGACAATTGTATTAATGAAGTTGTAGTTATTTCTGTACCATGTATTTGGCGACTTAGAATGGGTGATGTATACCTATTTTGGGGGCGTCACATCCGTGGTAGCCATGCTTTGTGCTAATCGAGAATGTACTTGGGGAAATGGGCAGATGCAATACCCAAGCCAGGACATTACTCATGCCACGATCGAAAAGTTCGAAGACTGGGCAGGTGGTGTACCGTATCCACGCGGACTAGGATTCATCCTTCATCCCATTTTTCCAGATCAACAACAACAACCCCCGCAAACAGACGAAGCGGGCCCATCCACGCACGCGCGTGCCACCAATGGCGATCGATAGCTTCGAAGGTTGGAGCGCAAGGTCGATGCCATCACTACTAGAAAATCGACCTATAGCTAAGGTCGCCGACCGTCGCTATAGGCTATAGGGACGGTTGCCGACCGTCGTTATAGAAGCCGTCGCTAAAACCTATAGCGACGGTCTTTTTAACCTATATAGCGACGATCGACGACGACCGTCGCTATAGCTCATGCCAAAATCGTGTTTAGATGTACATAATGACGCCAATGACCCGTCGCTATAGACTATGCTATAGAACACACTATAGCTACTATTAATGACCGCACTATATAACTTTTTTTATATTTAAAATAAATTAATTAATAATGCAAATTTATTCAACAAACACAAATACAATATAAAATAAAATATAAAAATATTATATACATCATTTAAAATCATTCACATTATAACATTACAATTAGTACAAAAGATATCGATTACATTAATTATACCCTCTCTAACTTTTGTTTTGTGCTTTTCCAATTGGTCCTGTAATTCCTTCCTCCATCCTTGGACCATCTTTCCTTCTTTCTTGATAAGTTCAGGTCTTTGTCTTCCCATCACAAATATCCTATGAAGATATCATGTACAAGTCCAATGAAACATACACGTCAAGTCAAGGAAAAAATATCCGATCATCGCTACATTCATAAATTGTCAGATATATGCATATTTATAATTTGGGCACATTTGCGACGGGACTCACAAGGGCTTTAGCCGAAGCATTTGTGCAACAAGGAACAACACAAGAATGGCCTCAATTTGGAACCGCAACACCATATCCACCACTGGACTCACCACCACCCGGCAAGGGTGGCACCACCGATAATTAGGGGAGTTTTCATACCTTTTACCTTCATTCAATTGGGACATTGAATATTTTAAGTTTGGGGGTACTAGGTAGTAGTTAGTATTTTTTTATTATTAGTTTTGAATGATTAGTTTAATTTTTATGTGCATGTTTAGACTACATTTTAGCACATAGTTGCATGTTGCATACCTCACAGTTCTTGCCGTTTAGAAAAAATTTGTCTAGCCAATAATGAGATGAAGTTTTTAAATGAATTCTGAATATTTTGGATAACATGAGCTGAGTTATAACGTTTTATACAATGAAATTCATAATGTTGTATACATGCTCTCGGTTAGCACAAATGGGTTCACAAGTACTTGTAGGTATAAGAAACACGTGTGTTTTACTCGACGGAAAAATGTAGTGTTAAAAAGAGAAATATGTGAAAAGTGGCTTGGAGACTGTATAAAATATTGATTTTTAAACTCTGGGAAAACATGGGTATCTGTGTATAAAAAAAATTAAAATAGAAATAGCATGGCTAGTCTTATTTCGGGGCCCTGGCTACTTGAGTAAGTACGCCCGAGGGGATTGTCTCTACACCTAGCACCCTAAGGTCTTTCATGGTCTGGGAGTCATTGGTCGAAAGCTCGCTAAGGGGTAGCAGTGTGCCTAATGGAGTAAGACATTGTACAGTCATGTAGAAAAAGAAAGAATAGAAAAATAACAATAAACACCGCGAGAAATAGCGAAATTCGCCCTCGTGAGTATAATAAAGCAGATAAACTCATTGTTGAACCTTAGTTTATTTTAAGATGTTGGAATAGTTCAAGTCGCATATATAAACATATGTTTTGATTGATGCTATAATTCTTCTGGTTTGAGCAAGATAGCATGAGCATTCTACATCTAAATCAAGTACTGGACGAACACAACACACACACACAGCATCTGTATAGCATTGGTGAATTATTTGAGTATATGACATTATGCCTGCAGTTTGGTTTGAATTTGTATTCTCAAATCTAGAAAAACTTCGCTGAGGCAAATTGGACTAATGTCTATAATGGTTGGGACAATGTGATAATTAAGTGCATAGTAATGTAGTTGCATCATTCATTATTCATTAGTATGCATTGCTTGAGGGCAAGCAATGGTTCAATTTTGGGGGTATTTGATAAGTAAGTTTTTTACCTACTTATAGAGTACAAATTCATGCAAAATATGCCCATCTCAAGTACATTTTAGTCTGTTTTAGCTGCATTTCATGTTAATTTGCATTACACGTTCTTCAAACTCCTTTTGGTGAATAAATGCAGGAATTGGCCTATTTTGGTGGTGTTGTGGAGCATAAGGCAAATGGATGCTTGAAACGAGGTAAAAGGATGGGATATGTGACAACCCGAAAATCTGGATTGTCCAGAAATTAAGATTTAAAGAATTAGTAATTAATAAAATGAATTTTTATTAATACTATTCTGTGCTATGTGTTTATTAATCGTTTTATAGCCTAGAATGATTATTAATCGGGAGGATTCTAGCTACGAGCTAGATTGAACGAGCAAGAGTTTTCAAGACGAAAATAAAAGTTTTCCGGGAACAAAATATTTTTGGGGAAAAAGACGAAATAGGCACTATTCACCCGTTTCTGCTCGGAGATTTATTTTGAAATTCCGAGAAGTTATTAATTACGTTAAATGTTGAGACGTGATGGAATATTCAATAATATTTCAGTTATGGCAAAAACGAAGTTTTCGCCTGCGGACTCAAAACCTAAGGGTTAGGAAAAGTGAGTTCCGCGAATGTAATGAGTACGTATAATAACTAGGGTTATTATGCGTGAGAAATACGAGTATGATACGAGTTATTATACGAGTATAGAAAGAAGAATAGTACGACTTATAATACGAATATCGTACGAGTTAAATACAAAGAGAAGACGAGATTACGAGAAAGGAATGCGTAGAATACGATTAGTCTTAATGGACTTTGTGTTCATAGACTTTTGTAGAATCCAATTGGACTTGGATTATGTCAAGCCCAATGATTTGTGAAGTTAAGACCAAGTTAGGCCCAAGAAGAATTAGGATTAAGCCCGATCCAAAGAAATTAACCGCGGATCGAACCGAAGAGTCACCGGATGGGTAAAACCCATGGGGCAACCTATGGGGATGACCCATGGGTATAAGGGGCGGCCACTTGGCCACCAAGTAAGGGTGGTGGCCAAGTAAACTTGGCGGCTAAGTTGTTAAGGAGGTGGGAATAGTATTTTAGGGTCGAAATGACTATTTTGCCCCTAGCTTTGAAAATCTATAAATAGAAAGCTAGATTTTCTTTTTTTTGAGATTTTGAAAATCCTCCACTTGAGAGAGATAGAGAGCTCGGTTGGGAGAGAAAAAAAGAGTATGAGCATTAATGCTCGGATCAAAAGTGATCGAGAAATAGAAAAGCTCGCAAATCGCCGGCTTTGTCTAACGGAAGAGGATTAAAGAAGAACGTTAATCCAAACACTAGTTCTTCTAAATTTTCTTTAAGTTTTGATGTTCAAAAACATAACTTAATAAAGATAAGAAGTAGATTAAGTTAGAAATGATTTCTTATGGTTGAAATCGTAAGAAAATGAAGAAATAAAAATAAGAAATTTAGTTTATTAATTTCTTAAGCAAGTATAAGATTCGTGAGGATTTTGAGCGATCCAAATGAATATTATGAACGAGTGGGTGAATTAAGTATGGAATGGTGTTCTATAACATCAAATTCCAAGAAAAAGTGAAATTGTAATCCAAAATATCGATTAAAAATGAAGAACGAACGAAGAACGCGAAGAACATGAAGAACGTTGTTGATGGACAGATTTAAAACCATCGTAGTGTAATTGTTGTTGATGGACAAGTTTAAAATCATCGCGTATAAGTTAGATGCTTATTATGAACGTTAGAAACGTTCATGAAGAACGGATTAAAACTAAGCTATAACGAAGTTATGGTGAAAATTTTGTAAAAGAAGAATGAAAATTTGAAAGTTAGTAAATGAACTTGAAAGTGTAGGGTTTCATAAAAATTTAAGAGAACATAGAAAACTTGAGTCGTGGACTCAAGAATGAACGAGTTCCGAGTTCGGATGACCGAATTACGGACGAACGAGCGAAGAACGTTAAAAGCGTAAAATGAGCGAAGAGCGAAGATTAAGCGAATTGAATGGCATGTTAACGAATTCAGAATGAATTTCTGTCTATTGGTAATCGAAGTACGTAAGATAAGGAAGAAAATGGCTTTGGAACGACCTCGTTCCGAGTTATGAGGAAGAAGTTATGAGATTTCGAAATCGGCGTCTCAAGCTTGTAAAAGACTTAGAAAATTTTCTAGGTTTCATACTCGGCACCGAAGCGAAGTTGTGCCTTGGAGGCCAACGCTGCAGCACATAACAGTGTCCGAGTACACTGCAAGAGTTCGCCACAGCGTGAACCGTAGTACAATTTGTGGCGCCACAAAGACCATGTACGATGCGACGAAAATCTTCTAGAGTGTGGCCACAAATACAGCCCACTAATTAGGGACTCGCGCCACAACGCCAGTCCGGGAAGAGAGGAGAGAGAATTAGGTCGTGCCGCAATGTGTGAGGAAAGGAAGGGTACGATGCCAAGTCTGCGGTAGCAAGCGAGCAATGCCCGAAAATGAGATTTTAGTTCTCGATTCATCGGAGGATGTGCAAGAAAGAAGTATGAACATGTAGTTCACGTAATGTAACATCCAATCAAGTGTATTAAACCTTTAATGAAGGTTGAACGGAAAGATTAAACGAGATTAAAAGAGAAAGAATGTAGGTACGGTTTACGAATCGATATCCGAAAGCTGTAGTCACGATGAAACGAACGTGAGGATTATTGTGATTGTGATTCCTTGGGCGTTGAGTGACGAAGGTAATGAATAACATTCCGATGTTATGTCATGGTAATAAGAGATAAGTGTAAAGTGTATACACGCTATAAATGCAACGTTGTTGCGATGAATGATCGGTCTTAGCATACAATGGACTGTATGGCTTCGACATTAAGAAAGAATAATGAACATGGGGTTCATGGAATGGATAACGATGAATGCAATTGAAACCTTGAGTAAAGGTTGAATGAGAGATTAAGAGACGAGCAACGCGTTAACGCTGAATACGTAAATGATCCTTGTAAATCGTATTCGCGTTTGATTTAACGTTCTAAGTATACCACGTCAGTATGACGTAGACGCGTTGTGAAGGTAAGACGTAAAATATGAATTATTGAGAAAGCCAGAACGAATGGTAATAAGATTAATGAAAGCCGAATGTGATTCGGATAAGAATGAGTCCTGAGGTATGTTAATTGCTTGCCAGAAAGCCATAAGGAATATGAAATTGACTTAACGAACATTATTGTTTAATAGTTCGTATAAGTTAAGAGAAATTTAGGTTGTGGTACGATCGTAACCTTTGATGGTTGACATATATAGAATTTGGGCTAAACAATTCCTTCCGGATAAGCGAAGGTATATCTGGCCGGGCAACCGATCTAACTCACTGTGATGGCAGTGTAGATGAGACGGGAAATTGTTTGTTGGTTGTTTGTGGGAAACCACTCAGAGTACCATATGAACTACTAGCAGAGAAGCGATGTGTGCTGAGTCCTAGAGAAGAATAAGAAGAAGATAAGAATGTAAATCATCTAAGATGATGAACGTTTTGAGTAAGACATCTTCGTATGTCATAAAGCCGTAAAGCGGAAAAGAAAGTTTGTCGCGTAAACTTAGTTGTAAGAACGTGAACCTTAAGAAGTAAAGTTAAGTAAACTAGTGCGTAAGTCAAGTATATGACTAATTGGTGTATGATGTGTTGTTTCCATATGTGTTATAGGGATTGGAATGAGTAGTTCAGCGTAAGCTGTAGCTGTGCGTAAGGGAAGTTTCCTAACTTCATTCGTATTTTAAATGAATGTTAGTTTCTTAAACTTCTTAGATGTTGAACTTGAGAAGTTCTGTCTATGTGCAAATGTGCGATATTTGTGCAAGGTTGTAGAACGTATGAGGCCTTGTGCCATAATGCGAACACTTCAGTGTTTCTATGAGATGAATTATTCTATATTTGAACTATTCAATAAAAGAATGTTCTGTTTATACATGAACCGTTATTGTTAAGTCGGTGCTATTGATTCTAGCCAGACAGGATGTGTATGAAAGAGAATAGAGAATGAAAGTATTTCAAAGTGAATGTGACTAATATTTTAAGATGATAGGAATCAAGACTATTCCTATTATTCAAGCTGCTTCGTAACCTTGTTCGATTATTGAAGTCTGAAAAGAAATGTTTAAATTCTTGAAGTTGTTTGTTCAACTGTTATGACTTGCTAGGCAATTGTATGCTCACACTTGCTTTAAATGAAAAACATTTTCAGTGAACGATGTTAGAAGAACTTAAGGATCCTATATAGATCAAGCTGATGGTATCCAAATGAAGTGTCATTCAGAATGTGAATGAGCGAGAAGATCAAGTGAAGACTTGTAATGTAGAAAGAAGAAAATTAAACTAT